>JARQOC010000003.1:133896378-134123878 GCA_033576535.1 Allobates femoralis
ACCTACCTAACTAAAATATTTAACCTATCTCTTTCATCCGGTATCTTTCCTCTTTATGCAAACACTCCATCATTTTCCCTTTACTCAAAAAAAACATCCTTCTACCTGAACTATGCTGATAACTATAGACCGGTCTTTAATCTTCCCTTTATCGCTAAACTCCTGGAATGTTTGGCCCTCTCTTGTCTGATCCGCTATCTTTCAGATGACAGTCTTCTCAGTCGTTTACAGTCTGGATTCCGCTCTTTACACTTGACTGAAACTGCCCTTACTAAAGTCTTCAATGATATATTCGCAGCAAAATCCAATGACCACTACTCTCTGACGTTCGTTGTTGATCTCACTGTAGCCTTCGACACTGTGGATCACCAGCTGCTCCTCACCATGCTCCGCACATTCGGCCTCAAGAACATTACGTTCTCCTGGTTCTCTTCCTACCTCCCTGACCGCTCCTTCACTGGATCTTTCTCCGGTTTCTCTTCCTCTCACTGTCCGGGTTCCTAAGGGTTCAGTCCTAGGCTCCCTCCCCTTCTCTCTATATACACCTCTCCCCTCCTGTATCTGTGCGTGCCTGTGTGTCCTTGTATTGCTCATAATTATTGTACTTGTCTATGTATGCCCCTTTTCAAATGTGGAATAAATGGCAAAATACTACTACTATACTACTACTACTACTACTACTAGCTACTACTAGTAATAATAATACTGCACCTATAGGACAAACCATCAGCATATTTGCTTTTCAGGATCATCTCTAGCTTGAGGACACCCAACTTATACAAAAAAAACAACTCACCAAAATAAGCCAAGGTCCAATACCCATTGCACTTAGCAGGATGCTGCAGGCCCCACTAAGAGGAAATACAAGTGTCTAATACCAGTGACATCACCTGCATTAGCCAAGCTATGGGGGCGGCGGAGTCACCTGCAACCAGCCAAGTCGTTTGGGAAGTGATTAGTGGTATTTACAGGCACAAGGTCACCACAGGGCGGCAGTCACACAGATACGTGGAATGCAAGGTGTCTGCACACAGCCTATTATCAACCCATACTATTAGATCAGGTGGGCTGCCCAGCACAATAGTTATGCATCACACATGAGACAGACGCCCCCCAGAGGGCTCAGCCGCATCCTGCAAAAGATAAATAAAGTGCAGAAAAACACGATGAATGATGATGTGAGGTGTTACTGGGTATTTTGGCCAAAATATGTAAGCTCATAACCCAACTCTAAGGGCCCTCACGCTTACAAGTCCCTGCCTATATTTCCGTTTCAGAAAAAACACTAAGTGGCAAAAAATTCTGAAGAAACTCACCAAAAAAAGCCAAGGTCCAATACCCATTGCACTTAGCAGGATGCTGCAGGCCCCACTGAGAGGAACCACAAGTGTCTAATACTGGTGCACAATCTCCTGCAACCAACCAAGCTATGGGGTTAGTGATCCCACCTGCACCAGCCAAGCTATGGGGGCGTGACATCACCTGAATTCAGCCAAGCTATGGGGGCGTCGAAATCACCTGCAACCAGCCAAGCCGTTGGGGAGGTGATTGGTGGTATATACAGGCACAAGGTCACCATAGGGCGCCAGTCACACAGATACGTGCAATGCAAGGTGCCTGCTCACAGCCTATTGATCACACCCATACTATTAGATCAGGCGAGCTGCCCAGCACTATACATATGCATCACATATGAGATAGATGGCCCCCAGAGGGCTCAACTGCATCCTGCAAAAGATAAAAAAGTGCAGAAAAACACGATGGACGATGATGTGAGGTGTTACTGGGTATTTTGGCCAAAATATATAAGCTCGTTACCCAACGCCAAGGGCCCTCAAGCTTATAGTCCCTACCTATATTTCCATTTCAGAAAAAACACTAAGTGGCAAAAAATTTGAAAAAAATCACCAAACAAAAGCAAGGTCTAATACCCATTGCACTTAGCAGGATGCTGCAGGCCCCACTGAGAGGAACCACAAGTGTCTAATACTGGTGTACAATCTCCTGCAACCAACCAGCTATGGGGGTGGTGATCCCACCTGCACCAGACAAGCTATGGGGGTGGTAACATCACCTGTACTCAGCCAAGCTATGGGCAGCGAAATCACCTGCAACAGCCAAGCCGTGGGTGAGGTGATTGGTGGTATTTACAGGCACAAGGTCACATAGGGCGCCAGACACACAGATATGTGCAATGCAAGGTGTCTGCCCACAGCCTATTGATTCACGCCCATGCTATTAAATCAGGCGAGCTACCCAGCACCATACATATGGATCACACATGAGACAGACTCCCCCCTATAGGGCTCAGCCGCATCCTGCAAAAGATAAAGAAGTGCAGAAAAGGGTGCAACTGCAACTACTACTACTACTACTACTACTACTACTACTACTACGGAATCTCTCCAAAATTGAATTTTGAAACTTGGGATAGGGTGCAGCCCGTACCTGCCTGTTGTACCTGGCTGGTATCCAAAAATAATGCAAAACCCTAGGTCATTTCTTTTTTAATTATTTCAAGTACTAATTTTATAAAAATGGCTCAACTGTGTTGCGGTTTTGGTGCTTTTTTTTGGCCAGAGATGCAGATGAACACATTGAACACAATGCATGCAGTTTTATCTCAAAATTGCACCCACAAAGCATGAAATCTACGTCAAAAACTGTGTCGTAAGTGAGAGGGAGGACAGGGCAATAGTGCTTATCCAACACTAAATTTTCAGTGGAAAAAATGTTTCAGTTGTGTACCACAATGGCTTGAAAACGTGTCGTGTTTTGTTTTTTTGCCAGTAGATGCAGATGGACACAATGAATGCAGTTGTGTGCCTAAGTTGCACTAAAAGAAAGCACCAAAACAGCGTTGCGGTTTTTGTGCTTATTTTCTGTCACCAAAAAGGCAGGATCTTATGTCACAAGAAAGGGAAAGAGCAGTACAATGTTTATTGAGTGTGCAGGGATAGCGTTATTTTTTCAGGAATGTCGTGATATAAGCGTAGAAGGATTAATGCTTTTTCTTTTTTTCTTTTTTGTTTTTTTTTTCAAAAAAAGACATGGGGCTTTGTTGTATTTTTGGTTTGAGCCAGGTACAACTAGCAGATTGGGGCCAGAATCCCATACTGCAAAGTCCCAAGCATTTTGGCCTTGCAGCCACACTAAAACTGCCGCATTATAGATGCTCCACTTTCTGGCACTCTACCCCAACTTTTCCAGCAGCCCTGGTGGCGGTGGCATGCGGTGTAATTAAAGAGTTAATGTTAGCTTTGTATTGGCAGCTGGCACTAAGAGTGAAATTCATAGTGTCAGTCCAATATTAGACCTACCCACTAAGAATTTCTAGTAAATAGTAAAAAAAAAAACACAACACAGAGAAATAATATTTAAATTACAATAAAACACAAAAAACATCCCTGGTTGCCATCTTTGTTAACCCAAAACCTTCAGCTCTGCTGCATATCTCGTGAGCAGACACATTTCTGCTCACAGAGACTTGCAGGTTCACACTGACAACCGGGAGCAGTGAGAAAGGTCATCTAAGTTCACAGCTGAGCTGCCTCAGATGACCCCATGAACAGCATAACAGCACACAGTAAACAGGTGTAAGTGAGGGAGAGAAGTGTTCACTTCATGGCTGGGCTCCATGTGCTGTAATGATATTCATGGGGTCACATGAGTTCATGCCTGATGCGGCTCAGCTGTGAACTTAGATGACCTTTCTCACAACTAGTTGTCAGTGTGAGCCTGCTTGTCTCTGTGAGCAGATGTATATCTGGTCACAGAGATGCAGCAGAGCTGAAAATATTGCCTGTGGATTACGTCTGAGAGTTTTGGGTTAATAAAGATGGCAACCAGGTATGTGTTTTGTGTTTTATTTCAATTAAAATGATTTCTTTCTGTGTTGTGTGTTTTTTTTTTTACTGTTTACCAGAAATTCATAGTGAAGGTCTAATATTGGCCTGACACTATGAATTTTGGACTTAGTACCAGCTGCCAATGCAAATCCGTCATTAACCCCTTTATTGCCTAGCGTGCCACAAGCACCAGAGCCACTGGAAGAGCCGGGTAAAGCATTTGAAAATGGCGCTATGAAAGAATGCACCATTTTCACGGGTGGCTCCGGGATGACATTTTCAATGTGGGGGGCCCAGAACGCTTGGGTTTTACCATGCTGAGAATCCCATCCCTCAACTGCCTGGGTTTTACCTTGGCTGGTGACCGAAAATAGGGCGAAGCCCATGCATTTTTTAATTAATTGAATAATTTTACAAAAATTATGGGCTTCCCGTATTTTCATTGCCAGCCAAGGTAAATCAGGCAGCTGGGGTGGCAGCCCGTAGCCGTTTGCATTATCTGCGCTGAGAATCAAAAATGCTGTGAAAAGTTTTTTAAATTATTTATTTTATTTACAGAATTATGATGTCAGTCAATGGCTGAGGGGTCCAACAGCCAAACACAGGCACAGAGAATGGACATCTGTGATTGGCTGCTTGAGTAACCTGAAACCAGCCCATACATTCTAGCATCTAGAATGTATGGGTAGTTTCAAGGTTACGGCAACAGCCAATCACAGATGCCCATTCTGTATGACAGTATCTGTGATTAGCTGTTGTGTCCTATGCCGTAAATATCCAGTAAGTTAATGAGTGGCCCCGGAAGTATACGCGGCGGGATGGCAGGATGTGACAAGTATGCGCTTCTGTTTAATAACTATTTTCTATATTTTTACAGCTCCCTGCCCTGAAGCCAAACTGTGATGAGGACTTTCCGGGTAAGTCTGTGTTCGTGATCTGTACCTGAACACTAGGTATTTGGTATGGACCCCAAACTTTAGAGTGTGGGTTCGCCCATCAGTGCTGTGGGCCACTTCTCCTCTGTCCACACAACATGGTCCATCACTCTCCTTGACCAGTCATAAAAGAATTAAATCTTGAGCATTACTTGCATGGGCCCCACATACTACTTGAAAGCTGAAATACCCCCTAGGAAAGTACAATGCAGAGAGAGAAGCAACACTATGATGTATAAAAAAGCAATAAGCTAGAGAAAACCTGTTACTTGCTCAGAATTTGAGCTAAATACCTTGTTAAACTCCTTGAGCTTCCCTGATTTTGTCGCTCTTCTCATTTTGTACTGCGTCACTCCATTGGAGAGGTATTCAAATTTGTTGCTTTTGGAACGCAGCATATGTAAACAAAGCTCACAGTCCACCTGTGCATTCCCTTCAGAGCCTTCTCTGGGGGAATGCACTTACACCCCTTCCTCCAAGATGCTACTATTATGGCCACTTTACACACACCAACTTATCTGTCCATCTTCTGACCAACTTACTGGTTGCAGTGAAATCATGGACACATTGTTCCATTGTACACAGTCACAAAATGGAACAATGTGTCCATGATTTCACTGCAACCAGTAAGTTGTTCAGAAGTTGGACAGATAAGTTGGTGTGTGTAAAGTGGCCCTTACAGCTTGGCAGCTGATCTACCAATCCAGTAGACGTAAATGCTGTCAAGCAGTAATTGACAGTTTCTGGGAGAGGATGCAAGTGCTCCCCAGTGAAGGCCAGTTGGACTGCAAAAATATATTTCACATACAGTGCTCAAAAAGCAACAAATGTCTCTGCAATGCAGTGATGCAGCATGAAACCGAAAAAGTGGTAGAATCACAGGGGTGCTAAGCGATTTTTACAATATTTTTTATATTAATTTGGTTTTCAAATGACAGGTCCTTTTTAAATGCACCAGTTTCAGCTGGACCAGCCAACACTGACTCGAATGGTGTCTGGCAGTGACTTTCTCTCCCCATTGTTACCACATGCATGCTCGTCTATTGAATTTGAGAGAGACAGCTGTTATCTGAATGAGCTGATTTCTGATAATAGGCCTGGGTCGCACTGGTGTATAGCATCTGAGGCAAGAGAGTTTGAGCCGAGTGTCATTTTACTGTGATCCGATTTTCTGGCTTGTGAGAATCGGATCACAGATGCAGAGAAGATGGAGTTATCAATATCTCCATCTTCTCTATTTTCTATCTTGACATATATTGGCCTTCAATCAAATGACAACCCAGTGCAGTCTGACATTTCACACACTCACTTGTAAGAGTGTAAACTGTAACAGCATCAGGAGAGCATTAGGACCCTGTTGTTTTCTTGCCTGAGCTGAGAGCAGGGGAAGCCGGGAAACCCTGTGTGCTGGGAAGCAGAAGTAAGTTCAAGGGAAGGGAGGATTGGAGTCTGATGTGTGAGACCATGAGAGCAGATGCTGATGAGGAGTGTAAAGCTTTTCTGTGGGAGCTGATAATCCCTTGCCCTGGTGCACTTGTGTCTCTGCTTTAGGGTAAGTGCAGAGCATGTGAGGGCTGTGTGATTCTTTGGAATTCTGTGGAAGTCCATGCTGTTTTGGGCTAGAGACTTTGTGTTGAACGGGCCAGGAGTCCAGTATCTGGAAAGTGAAAGAGGGGATCTTTCCCATGATGAAGCAGGCGGTCTGCTCCCAGGAAAACAGTGAGTGACTGACAGAGGAGAGATGGGATTTTGTGTCATCCATATTGAGGGAACCTTGACAAGACCTGGTGAAGTGTTTCCCCAAACCGTAACCTGAAGATACAGCCACACTCTGACTAACTCCGCCCCCAGCAGCAGTATTTATAGGTGATCTTGCCTAAAGTCAGCAAGTGGGGCTCCCCGTACTGTGCTGGGGTGGAAGGTGTTGTATGTAGTAGGTACCTGCTGTGGAAACCCAGCTGTGCATTAGAGAGATCTGTGGCTACCTGCGTGAGCAGGGCGCCACATAGCCCCCTAAGTAACATCAGTACTCCTGGACTGAGCATTTTTGTGTTAACAAGAATAACAATAATAACAATAAAACAAATAACATATGTACAAAGTCTGAAAATGAAAAAATTTACAAAAAGACACTGAAAAATATTGAAAAATAGAAAATGGGTAAGTCCATACGGTGCTAGTCCATCCACCGTAGGCATTTTAAAAGTTTGTGGCTACGTTAGTCCATTAACCGTAGTCCATTTTAAATTTTAAAAGTTCAAAAGGGAAAAGTTTAGTTCCATAAGAGTCTACACAGTAAAGTCTCTGTACGCTCCTCATAAGGAAGGGGAAAAAGTCTTTTAAAGTCCACAATTTTAACAATAAACAGGGGTCCCTATGGGTGTCTCAGCTTAGGAGATCTGGTACCTCCCCGCCCCAGGCACTTTCTGTTCCTAACTTAATGTGCTTGGGATCGGGCCCAGTTCCTCCACCCTTCTGTACTCTACTATTTACATTTCTATTGTACAGTTTACTATCTACATGGTTTTTAATGTGCTCTACCTTATTTTATACCCACTCTCCAAACCTAGACGGGGGCTGACCTTGTGTGCTCCAATGTGACTTCCACACTACAGGTGTCACTGTCTCAGGTGAGGTGTCTAGTGTTGAGCTTGGTGCAGGTGTTTCAGGTAAGTTTCTGTGTGGCCTTAGTCTCACTACTGGGCTAGCAGGTGTACCGATTGCAGCATACTCAGATTCTCTAGCAACTGGTATATCTTCCTGATTCCTAGGCATCTCTTCACGGGGTTGGTAAAAGTTTAGTACTGGCACAATGATGGGAATTCTCCTAGGATGGTTTGAATAACTCTTTCCTTTGGTTTTGGGCTTGGACTTGGTTCTGGGATTGATTCAATTTCTGGAATTGATTGGAGCAAGGGACTTTGGTCTTCCTAATCTGTTGGACACTTTTTTATGTGATCCCTGGATACAGTCTGTGTGGTTCTTCCACCGTCTTTGCTGATGATACAGACTTTGTTATTGTCATTTCCAGAGTCTAATAGGACATAGGGTTCTTGTTCCCAATGATCATCTAACTTATGTTTGGTTCACTTTCTTTTTAGGACAATACTTCCAGGTGTTATGGGTTCTGCTGGAGCATGCTTGTTATAGTCCCTTGCTTGCTTTTCACGGGATTTCTCCAGGTGATCTTCTACACAGTTTTGAACTTTTTTGTATTGTTCTAGGCGGTGAGTTTTCCAGTTGGAAATGGCATGATCTGCTTCAGGATCTATTACTCCGAGTTCCAAGTCTACGGGTAATTTTCCTGTACGGGCTCTCATCAGGTATGCTGGTGTACAGTTAGTAGAGCTTACTGGAATATGATTGTACATGTCAATCAAATCAGGTAGTTTTTCTGGCCATTGGTTTCTCTCTTCTACTGGTAAGATCTTCAGCATGTCGATGACAATGTGGTTCATCTTTTCACAGAGTCGGTTAGTTTGGGAATGATACGGGGTTGTTCTGATTTTCTTGCACCCATACATCTTACAAAACTCTTGGAAAATCTCTGCTTCAAAGGCTGATCCTTGATCCGTTAAGACATGTTCAGGGTATCCCAACAGTCTGCAGAAGAAGTTTTGGAAAGTTCTAGCAGCTGTTGCAGCTGTCAAGTCCTTTACAGGGGCAACCATTAAGACTCTCGAGTAATGGTCTACCATTGTCAATGTGTAGGTATAGCCGGATTTTTTTTTTTGTAATATCATATTTATTGAGAGAAAAAAAAAGAAGGTACATCACAAAACATACATCGCTCAAAAACGTTGGATAGAATTGTTATCCTGTAACTGTAGTACATTATATGGTTTCCCCCTAACAGTCATATTTTCCAAAATGGATATCACCCACCCATTAACATAAATTTATAAAAATTTCTAAACAATAAAACATTGAAGTGTACAGTAATGTGCAATGTCAATCTTGATCCTCTAGCGTGTTTTAAGGCAGGTTAATATTAAACTTTCAGTGCTTTATCTCGTAATTACCTCTTATCTCATCTCTGGTTACCCAGTCTCTAATTTCCCAGCTTTCCCAAGGAGTGGTTAATGTCTTCTAAGAGATACCAGGAGGTCCCCCTGAATGGATTCATAATTTGTTGAATCTCATGGTCTGTTTCCCGTGACTCTATATAACATCTCCATTTTTTCATAAAGGTTCCCATCATGCCTTCCTTATCCCTTAAGGTTTCCCTTCTATCAATGGTCATTGCTGAGGACAGACCCCCTAAAATATCCGATTGTCCGGGCAAGTCAGCTCGTAGCCAATAAGAGAGTAACAGTTTTTTAGCTAGCAAGATTAGAACATGTGTCAAATGATACCCCGAACTCTGACCACAAAATGGTTCAAGGTTTTGGAATATATAATTCATAGGTGTCAACTCCACCGTAATACCACATATTTCGATGATCATGTTCTTGATCATTAGCCAGAATTCCTGTATCTTTGCACAGCTCCAAATTCCATGAATCATGTCAGTTCTATCTTGGTGACACTTAGGACAACAGGTCAATCTGTCTGGATTGTTAGTGGATTTGGGAAAGTTAAAACCGTAGATAAGCCCGTGAATAATTCGAAAATGGGTATCCCTCCATTGTTCGTTCACTATGTGTCTCCTCACTCTTTCTAACCCTGCCAGGGCCCCATCTGTCACATCTTCAGAGGGTAAAAATTTGATCCATTTAATGAAAACACGGTCCGATCCTTCCGGGACTAAAGTCTCCCTTAACCCTCTGTAGATCACAGATATGTTCAGCTGAAAAATGTCTAAGTTAACTAATCTGTCACATGGATTAATCGTTGTTTCTTTAGAGACATCAGTAAGCAATTGCATTGTCTGGTATTTCAGTTGTAGATACTGAAGTACCTGTGGGCCCTCAAGATTAAACTTTTCCATGATCTCTCGATACGTCAACCATCGTCTATCTGTCGGGTGAATCAGGTCTCCCATCCTTCTTACCCCCTTCATTTTCCATTGTTCAAATAGTTTATTGTATCTTCCCATTTCGAAGTTAGGGTATGCCCACGGATTGAGGTATCTGGACATTCTCCATGACAACCCATTCTTTTTTCTCACTGCTTTCCAGGACATGATTGTGTCCCTAAAAGTGACTGAGTGTTTAATATGTTTCGGAATGTTTGGCAGGGGAGTATGTAAGAGTGAGCACCTGTCCCATGGGTCGCAGAAAGCCGTCTCCAGTTGTGTGTCTGAGTATCTTTCCGTTTGATTTATCCATTCTATTGCGTGTCTCATTATACAGGCCAGATTGTAACCTCGTACGTCTGGGAAATTCGTTCCTCCTCTATCTTTAGGTAGCATCAGTGCCCCCAAGCGTAGTCTCGGCTTTTTCCCCCTCCAGATAAAGGTTGAGAAAGCCTTGTTTAGTCTTCTGATGTCAGAATGTTTTAGGAGTAAGGGCAAGGTTTGCATGGGATAAAGAAGCCGAGCAAAACTCACCATTCTTAACAAGTGGCAGCGTCCCAATAAAGACAATGGTAAACCAGCCCATCTTTTCAGTTCTTGTTCTATCTTATTGAAAAGTGGCATATAATTAAGCGAATAGACTTGACCCGGAGTTCTGCCCAATAATAGACCCAGGTATTTAATATGTGAGCGAGCCATGGGAATTCCCAGGACTCTAAGAGATTCACTCATGTCGTTCCCCCCTTTTATCCTTAAGATCTCACATTTCTTCCTGTTAAGTTTGAATCCTGAAAATTTTCCAAATTTTTCTAATTCTATAATTAAAGCCGGCAATGCACTATCAGGATTGTCCATGAAGAGAATTATGTCATCTGCAAACAGAGCAGATTTCACTTCTACCTGTCCTACCTTGATGCCTGTAAATGAGCTATGATTATTAAGGAACCTTGCCAGCGGTTCCAAAGCCAGATTGAACAGGAGTGGGGATAGTGGGCATCCCTGCCTGGTTCCTTTTTGTAAGGGAAATTTAGGAGATAGAAATCCTGGCGTATGCACCCTCGCTGTCGGGTTGGTATATAAGGTTTGTAGGAACCGGCGGAATCTCCCTTGTATTTTCATTCGGTCCAAGACTAAGCCCAGCCACGGCCACCTCACATTATCAAAGGCCTTTTCCGCATCGAGAGTGACCATGGCTGGACTCCCTCCCCTTTTATCTGTTCCTTTTCTAACCGCGTCCATAACTATAAGAGCTTTTCGGACGTTAGTCACCGCTGACCTGCCCTTAACAAACCCCGTCTGTTGTTTTTGAATAAGATCAGGGAGAATCCGGGCCAGTCTATCCGCCATTATTTTCGACAAGATTTTGATATCAAGGTTTATTAGTGAAATGGGTCTGTAATTTGTTGGATCATCTCTTTCTCTGTCACCCTTTGGTAATAATTTAATGTAGGCTACATTAGAATCATCTGGGATGAGGTCTCCGTCCGTCGTAGCGTTAAATAATTTGGTCAGTAGCGGAGTCAATTCCTCGCGGAGGATTTTGTAGAATTCCCCAGAGAAGCCGTCTGGGCCTGGTGCTTTGCCATTTCCCAAATGGCGTATGGTCGTGTCAACCTCCGCTTCCGTTACCGGCCCATTCAGTATCGTCAGGTCTGTCTCAGAAACAGAGTCAAGTGGTATTCCCGCTAGCCAATTGTCTGCTCCCTGAATTTGTTCAGCCTCTGTACTATATAGATGACGGTAATATTTCTCAAAGATTGAATTTATTTCTTTCGGATTGGTGGTAAGGGCACCTCCTTTCAGCTTGAGGGCCATAATTGGGTCTAAATGATTCCTACCTTTGGCCAATCTAGCCATTAAGCGACCCGCTTTATCTCCATATTTATTTAGATCAACATCTAACTGTCCCCGTATTAGAGTTTCCCTCTGTTGTGCCCATTGTTCGTATTCCTGTTTAGCTTCCATCCAGTGTTGCTTATCTAAAGGGTCATGAGACTGACGAAACCTCTTGTATGTATCCGCTACCTTTTCACTAGCCTTAGTGAACTGATCCCCGATTTTTTTCTTCTGTGCCGACATATACGCTATAATTTGGCCCCTTATTACCGCCTTTCCTGCCCCCCAAAATAATTTATGGTCTTCTTTATGAATGTCATTGTCAATGGAGAACCCAGACCACCATTCCTTGATTTTAGTTTTAAAATCACCGTTAGAAATCATGTGTGAGGGGAATCTCCAAAGTATGTCTGTACCTTTAGGTTGTGAATCTAATAATTTGATACGTATCGGGCTATGGTCCGATATTACCATATTCTCTATCACTGCTTCCTCTGTGATCCGCATTAATTGGGCGTTTGCTAGAAACATGTCAATGCGGGACCACGAGGAGTGGGGATGAGAGAAGTGTGAGAATTCGGCGTCCTGTGGGTGGAGGACCCGCCACACATCAATTAAGCCCAGTGATTTTGTCATATGTGCCAATGTTTCTTGGTCTCTTTTACCCACCGGCTTCTCCGTTTCCCCAGTGATCGTTCTTTGTCTGTCTACGTCGTCTTTCATTACTTCATTAAAGTCGCCTCCCAAGATGATATTAGATTCTTTGTCTCCCAGAATCTTCGAGTGAAGCTCTCCAAAAAATTGGGTACGTGAACCATTCGGCGCGTAGACATTATATATACTAAACGTTTGTTCACGTATCCTCAATGTTACGTGTAGGAGCCTTCCCTCTTGATCCTGGGAGACAGATAGTGGCAAACATGCCAGGTGTTTATTGACTAATATTAGAACCCCTGCCCTTCTATTATGAGCCCCAGATATCCAAGCCGACCCCACCCAGAGCTTCTGGATATAATGCAACTCATGTGTAAGCAAATGGGTTTCCTGTAATAAGGCTATGTCCGTCTGTAGTTTTTTTAGATGTCGCAATACCATGAATCTCTTATTAGGGGATCTCAATCCTTTTACATTCCAAGACACCAGATGTATCATTTCCAATTCCCATATTGGTGTGTGGGGTTGCCGTTAACCCCTTCTACCATGGTTAGTTTCAGGATGACTATTTGGGAGGAGGTCAATGTAATTTTACATTTTTGAGGTATAGACAGACAATCATTATCCTGCACATTAGGGATCAAATTAGTGTTCCACTTCAAGTTATAAACCAAATTGTTAATAATTACAAAAACTGTTTCAAAAATTAACCAACTCGAGGGAGAGCATTTCTCGCCATGCCTCTCCTCGGCAAAATTTTACCTAGACTCGTGACTTCCCTTATTCTGCGTGTGCCCTTTACGGACCGCGCCTTTACTATACCTTGTAGTTCAATAAGAGCAGAACGACATATACCCATATGTATTCTCGAGGTGAAAGAAAAAGGAGGGAGGGGGGTGGGGGGTGATGGGGGCTGGGAGTAGGAGTGGGGGGGAGGGGTGGGGGGGGAGTGGAGGGGATAGGGAGTAGTGGGGGAGAAGGGTGTCAAAAGGGTAGCCTGATAGCGCAGTAGTCAAATGGTATTGGCAGTATGTAAAACCGTCTCCCCTTATATTAAAATATTCTTATTGTCAGACATTGTTCTTGTGGTACAATTATTGCAGGGATTATAGTCCCGGATGTCCAGATCTGGCGAACCAGTTCCCCATCACTCATAAAGCAACAGTTGGACTCCGAATAGATCTTCATTTTATCTCACTCACAGTTGTGGACAGTCACGTGAAATCTCCAAAGCGTCCCAAGAAATCCAAAACGACCGCCTGTATCAACCTATTTTGATGGAATAGAGAGAAAAAAAAAAAAAAAAAAAAAAAAAGGGGGGGGGGGGGGAGGAGGGGGTTAGTTCTTTTAAAACGAGTAGTTCTTTCTTTTCATTCTTTGGTATTGGATTAAAGCCAGAGGTAGATAGGTGTAGCATTCAACCAGATGTATGATACTCGAGTTACATCATCTTCCTCCCGAATGAGTAGGCTTTCCTTTTGCCCCTTTATCTGGCGTCGTCTGGTAGTCCGTTTGTTTGGGTCTCTCGTTGAAGCTATTGTTGTCGTTGTTGTTTCGTTTTTTTTTGTATGAGACACTTGACCATGAGCTATTACTTTCTGTCGTGTGTCGATCTCTTCTGGAAACTGGTGTGGCAGCTGCTTTGGTGGCATATGTCTGCTGAGACGCGAGTATAGATGGCGTTGTATCCCCTTTTATGTGTTGGTCCTTCGCTGCTTCAGTGGGGCGTTGTTGTAAATATTGTAGGGCTACTGTACCATTCGAGAAGGATTTCGTGTCTCCATTCCAGTCTCGGAATCTCAAAATGGCAGGATATGCTAATTGAAATCTGATATTTTTTTTATATAACAGCGAACAAGCCGGGCTAAATGACTTCCTCTTGCGGGCTAATTCAGCCGAGTAGTCCTCGTACAGTCTGACTTTGTGACCTTTTATCATCAATGGGAGTTTTTTGGTCTTATATTCTTTAAGTAGTTTTTCTTTGTCTTTAAAATTTAGAAAGCGAGCTATAACTTGCCTTGGTCCGTCTTTGGGATCCTTTGGGGGGCCAACCCTGTGTGATCTTTCAACTTTGCATTGTGTATGATGTCCCAAAGCTTTAGGTAATTCTTCCTCCCAAATGGTGTCTAGTAGTTCAACCGCAATAGACTCTGGTAGCCCAACCATTCTTAAATTGTTCCTCCTTGAACGATTTTCCAAATCATCCAGCTTCTCCTCAGAGTAAGCTGAATGTTTCTGGAGGGAAGCTATGTGACTCTCTAGATGTAATATCCTATCCTCGGCTTCGGACAGTCTGCGTTCCGTTTCTAGCAGTCTCTCCCCGTGTTGTATAGTAGTCTGATGGATGCCTGCCACAGCATCCGTGACAGCCTCCCTGATGAGTGCTTTCAGGTCGGCCGAGAGGAAAGGGGCCACTTCTCTTGCTAGTTCCCGCACATCAATCATTCCTGCGGACCTCTGATGCAATGAAGCTGCAGGTGTTGCGTGGGGATTCTCCTCCATGTGGTCTCCCCGGGCCTCTATCCCCCTCTCTTCCACCCGTTCATCCCCACACACAGTGGACTCACTTTTGTCTCCTGGGGACGATTCATCAACCCGCTGTCCTCCAACTATAGCCGTCGCTGTGCTCTCTCTGTGCGTTCCCGAGCAGCTGCGGCTACGGCCAGTCATGTGTTTCATTAGATCGCGGCCCCTTGTCTCCGCCGCCATGTTGCCCGGCTTCCCGCCTCGTGCTGCGGCGTTCAGGGATAAGGCCGCGTCTCTACCCGAGCTCCGGAGGACGTATCTGTCCAGGGTCCCCACACCTCGAGGGGTCACCGCCAGCTTGTTTGGAGGGTGGATGCCTGTGCTCTCGGTGAGATTAAGGCGGATGGTCGGCGCGGTCGCGGGAGCTAATCCCTCAGGGTGTCATCTCCGCAGCGCCGGAACCGGAAGTCCTTGGTATAGCCGGATTTACTTGCAGTCAGTTTTACATGGTCCAAGGCGACTAATTCCAGGGGCTGTTTGGTTACAATGGGATGAAGCTGGGCTTTCTTCTCAGGCTGCAGGATTTGCAATTTTTACACCATCTCTCAATGGATGACCGCATGCCGACCCAAAAGAACCTATCCTTCAGTAGCATCTCTAGCTTCTTTCATCCGAAGTGACCAGTTTGATTGTGATAAGCGTTCAGGACCAGGGAATTTCTAATTTTGGCACAACAATCTGCCAGGCCATCTCGTGAGTTCTTGGGTTGAAATACTGTCGACAAAGTTTATCCTGATATTGAAACAGTTTACTCCGCTCATTCCACAGATGTTTGGCTTCAGACGGGGGATTTTCAGGCAGCTTCGCTGACTCTTGGGTTATCAGTTGTTTGATTAGACTGACAGTCGGGTCATGGTCTTGAGCTTCCCTCCAGCCGAAGTGGGGTAATGGGTTCACTGTCCTTACCGAAGGGTCTTGACAGATTTGCTGACATTGGGCTAGTCTGACCTTTAATTGATGAAAGATGGGCAACTCTATTTCCTCCAACTCATCTTCATCTACACCTTCTTCGGATAAATAAGGCATCCTGGATAAAGCATCCGCGTTTCCATTCTGGTGCCCAGCCCTGTACTTGATGGTGAATTGGTAGTTGGAGAGTCTGGCCATCCATCTTTGCTCCATGGCTCCCAACTTCGCAGTTTCCAGGTCGGTGAGCGGATTGTTTTCCGTGTAGGCGGTGAATTTGCTAGAGGCTAGATAGTGTTTAAACCTTTCAGTGACAGCCCAGACCAAGGCCAGGAATTCCAGCTTGAAGGAACTGTAGTTTTCTGGGTTCCTCTCTGTGGGTCGCAGCTTCCTGCTGGTGTAGGCGATCACCCTCTCCTTGCCGTCTTGCTTTTGGGAAAGGACGGCTCCGAGTCCCACATTGCTGGCATCTGTATACAGCAGGAATGGCAGGTTGTAGTCCGGGTAAGCAAGGATTTCTTCTCCTGTCAGGGCTTCTTTCTTTGTCTGGACGCTTCCTCTTGGTCCTTACCCCATCTCCACAGAGAATCCTTTGACTTGCCCTTCATGGGTTGGCCGATTAGGAGGTCTTGCAGGGGTGCATGCCTTCTTGGTGTACTCCTTGAGGAACCTTCGATAGTAGCCCACCAAACCCAGGAATTGACATACTTCTTTGATGGTTTTGGGTTCTGGCCATTCTCTAATTGCTGTCACCTTGTCTGGATCAGGGTCCACGCCTTCGGCACTGACTATGTGTCCCAGGTACTGCACTCTTGGCTTTAACAGGTGGCATTTTGATGGTTTTAGCGTCATCCCGTATTTGGCCAGAGCTTCAAACACTTCTCCTAGATGAGTGACATGTTCTGCGTACGTTTTGGAGTACACGATCACGTAATTCAGGAAGAGTAGCATTGTTTCGAAGTTCTTATGCCCCAGGCAACTCTCCATTAACCGCTGGAAGGTTCCGGGTGCATTACATAGTCCGAAGGGCATGCTGTTGAACTCACATAGGCCCACAGGTGTTGCGAATGCCGTCTTCTCTCGGTCTTCTTCGGCTACGGACACCTACCAATACCCACTAGTGAGATCTAAGGTGGAGAAGTAATTGTCAGACTTCAACGCAGCTAGAGACTCCTCTATACGTGGTAACAAGTAAGCATCTTTGTGTGTTATGCGGTTTATTTGCCTATAGTCTACACACATCCTCATACTGCCATCTTTTTTCCTGACTAGGACTAATGGGGCTGCCCAGGGACTACAGCTATCTTGTATAACCCCTGCCTCCTTCATGTCCTGTAACATTTCCTTGGCTTTTTGATAATGTGAAGGTGGAATAGGACTGTACCGCTCCTTGATTGGTGGATGTATACCTGTGGGGATGTGATGTTGTACCCCTTTTATCCTACCAAAATCAAGTGGATGCTTACTAAAGACTTGTTCAAATTCTTGAACTACCCAGTACACACCTTGCTTTTCATACACAGGAGTGGTGTCAGTTCCGACGTGGAGCAGCTGGCACCAGTCCTCCAGTGGTCCGGTTGTTCGATCAAGTTTTGCCCCTTTTTCGTGGGGTTCGGTTTGCACTGTTTGGATCTCGTTGTTGCTGACTGTGTATAATTTGGCACAATTTAAGATGCGAACAGGTACTCTCCCATTGTGTACATCGACCACCCCCTGGCTGTCAACAGTGTAGGTCTGTGCTCTGTGCTGATGGGCTCCACTAATGCTTGATAGTCCTGCCCTCTCAGACCTATAGCTGCTCAACACCAAATCATCATTTCACTCATTGGGGGTATCACAATAGGCAACGGGTCTGTCACCCGTGCTGTACCAATTTCACCACTTGTAATTGTTACCTGTTGTTGGTGTAGGATGGCTCTGATCTCACACTGGAGAACCTTCCTCTGACCAGGTCTGGCAGTGTCTGCGATCTGTTGAAGCAAAGACAAAACTTCCTCCATGCAATTGCTAACAACATTTGTACCCAGTATGATATAAAGATCATTAGCATTACTGGCTTCTGCTACTACAAGGACCCCTTGGTTCTGCAATTCCACCCTCCCCACCTTTATGGGCACTTCTCTAACCCCCATCACAGTGAGTGGTTCACCATTAGATGCATTAAGGACGAGGTCTATTTCAGGCAGTTTCAATTCTGCATCAGCCCAATACTTTTTATAAAGGATATAGGGGATGGTGGTCACCTGTGACCCGGTGTCTAGTAAAGCAGGTGTCGGGATGCCATCCAGTACAATGGACAGAAATGGTCTCTATCCAATGAAGGTCTTGTACCAGGTGGCTGGGCCCTGTTGATCTTGTTCTGAGGTTTGGCCACGGCCCCCAGGGACTGCCCGTTTAAAGGCCAGCTCCTGGCGAGGTGTCCGGTGCAGTTATAGCGGCGGCAGATGGGTTCCCAGTGGAGCTGTAGCGGTCGGTGGCTCTTCCTCTGTACGCTGCAGCTTGCTCCCTTCGCATCCAGGGGACATCTTCCGGGCTGTCGGCAAGTTGAATCAGCGGCTGAAGCTTGGCTGGCGTCTTGGTGCTGGTTGTTGTTTGCTTTTTGCAACTGCATAGCGTCCATCAGCTTGGAGATGTTTTTGTTTATCTCACGCATCTCAGCACGCATCTCAGCCCTCAAAGAATCATATTTATCGGGCTGCACAGATTGAACATTGTGCGTGGCTGCAGACACGGGTACTGGTTTTGGAATAGCCTGCACCTCACCGTTGCACCACCATTTAATTGCAGCTTCATGAGTCTCTACCGGCTTTAACCCTTTGTTGGCCATCTCTTTCAGGGTGTTACAGTCAGCGTCTGGATTGCTCAATGACCACCAGCGTACATTTTTACTGTCCTCATGGGATAGCAGTCCCCGCGTGAACTGTTCAATGAGGAGCTTGTTCTCACCTGTACACTGGTGGGGCTGACATGTATAAGGGTGCGCAATGCTTCTTCCAGGCACCAGGCATAAGCTCTGATGTCATCTTCGGCCTCTGGTAGCAGTGATGAAAGTGCATGCGTATATCAGCCTCATTACACTCCTCAAAGATAGTTCGCAGTTTATTGAATATAGCAGGGGCTGATCCGTGTTCAACAGCAGACCAGGACACACTTTCTTTCTCAGCTGCGCCAGTTAACTGTCGAGTACCACAGCAGCGCGTGGTGGGCCGGTCATGGCATACGTATCCAGGACGTCATTGATCTTTCGCTTGAACTCGTCCAGCATATCAGGGCGGCCGTCATACTGGGAAAAGCACTTGGCCCCGGGATGTATGGGAATGACATGGGCATTATTGGGGCGACGGCGCCCGGGGTGTCGGTGGCGCTGGCTGTGTTACCGGTGGCAGCCATGAGTCCTTCTGGGTAATTCCGGGGGTCAGCGTACGCGGTTTCGTCGTTGCTGGAGGAGGCCGACATGTTGGAGGCCCCCTAGTGAATTACAGCCAGTCGTTGAAGAGTTTCCAGACTAGGCCGCAGCGCTCGGGAATGCTCGGCTGAGCGAGGGGCGGGGTTTCAGTTTCGTGCTCTGCGGCGCAGTAATGGCGGCGCAGTTTAAACAGTCACTCAATACAGTCAATAAAACGGCACACAGCACCCGGTATATCGGGCATGGGATCCTGTTTGTGACGCCAGAAAAAGACTATCGCAACAGGGTGTGGGGCACTCGGGTATCAGGCGGAAAAGGGGGTTAATTGTGTCGCGGGGAATGGCAGACGCGCCTGATCCCGTGTCCTGGGGACTATTCTCTTGAAAAAGGGGTATTTATAAGGGATTATGTACAAGCTGTCGTGACGCCACCTCCAGTATCTGGTGAGATATCACCAGCGCCGCCACAGTCCTCCGGAGGTCAGTGGTATTGTGGCTGAGGTGTTGTAGTCCTCCGCAGGCAGGACTGGGACCTCTGGGGCAGTGTAATGAGGAGGGACAGGTTGTAGTGGAGCTGAGATTGTAAAGGGAGAGTTGGAACAGTCTATGAGGGCACGGTGAGTGGAGAAGAAGGATGCACGCACACAGAAGAGGTCTCTTTTACCTTTTACTGATGTTTTTCAGGTAAATCCGTCCAGGGCACTGACGGGTGACAGGGTTGCACAGCAAGTGGGTATAAGGCCTCCTCTGCTCTGTAGTGATGGTTGAAGCACAGCCTGCTTGTAGCCAAACTTGCCTCCTCTTTTTACTGGCTGTAGTGTTTGCTTTCCTCCTGTGCAGTCTCTGGGATGCTCTCTCTGAACACTGCGGTGCTGTCTGCTTTGTCTGGCTCCCTCTTTTGTCTCTCAGGGGGAAACAAAC
This sequence comes from Allobates femoralis, assembly GCA_033576535.1. NCBI lineage: Eukaryota > Metazoa > Chordata > Amphibia > Anura > Aromobatidae > Allobates > Allobates femoralis. Next base: position 133,916,367 of record JARQOC010000003.1, read on the forward strand.
CGGGTAGCCGAAGCCGAAGTGTGACGGGGTTCTCTGTGGTCCTAAAGTATCCCACAGGTGCGGATCCCCAATATCGTTGATTCTCTGGTGCAACTCTTCTCTAAGTTCCTTGCTCCCTCTTAGCTCTCACTCTCTGCTCCTCCCTTCAGTCCCACTTAGGCTCGTGGAACGCTGAAGGGCCACTCTGGGTCACTGGCTTGGGCCTGAACGCAGCACCGACCACCCAGGACTTCCTTGCATTCTTCTAGGTCTGCAACACTCTGACTAACTCCACCCCAGCAGCAGTATTTATAGGGGATCTTGCCTAAAGTCAGCAAGTGGGGCTCGTTGTATGTAAGTAGGTACCTGCTGTGGAAACCCAGCTGTGCATTAGAGAGATCTGTGGCTACCTGTGTGAGCAGGGCGCCACACATACACATACACAGTTTAATATAAGTGTCTAAGCTTCACTATTATTTAAGCGAATCTGAACTTTATGTCAATTAATAAACCATATGAGCATGCTTCTACAATGAGAGCAAATCCCACACGGGAACTGCTAACAGTAACAGTCTTTTACTTTCCTTCATTATTTGGCCCTGACAGGTGAGGGGAGGGTTTGACAGGTCCCCATTACCTTGACTATTTATGCATGAAAGGAACTGACGCCTTTTCTTTATTTCCCTATTGACGGATTTATTAATATCTAATATAAACAGAAGCAATTCATGTTGTGAAAAGGAACTTTTATTCTCTGGTTGTTCCATATGGTTAGTTTTAGGTCTCGAAAACTAAATATTTCATTCTTTGTGTGGATTTTTTTCACCTCATTAGCAGTTTTGCCCAGCTAGCCATAGCATTTGAAACATTCTGAGTTGTTTTACTATGTTTCACCCCACTGCCTGCAAAAGCTGCAACCTTGAGTTTTAACATTTTTTTATCTAATGTACTTTAAAACTCTCTGCAGTCTTCACCTTTGAAAAATTCCTTGTATTTTGGTTTCAGTCCACTGCACTGAAACAGATACAAACATATAATTCTAAGTCTCCTTTTTCACCGCTCTCAGTGGTGATTTCTATTGATTCTTGGAAGTCTGATCAACATAGAATCCCCACTGATAGGCTGACTGAAGCTCCTGCATATATTCTGCTTGTCAGTCCAGCTCTAGTGATGTTGACAGACCTCTTTTTATACTGGGCACCTAGGTGTTTCAAGTGAAAAATATAACAAAAAAAAAAAAAGTTTAGATACTGTGGATATTCACCCTCTGCTGAGAGTAATATGCTACCAAAAGATTTAAAAATATACTAAAAGTAAACTTCTAATAAACGCCATATTGTGCATTAGGATACTGACTGGTTAATGTTTCTTACTCTTTGAGCCTTTTAATTTCTGGGAAATATACTGAATTTTACATCTTGTTTTTGATTAATATGAATAGTCTCATTGTAAACATTTAGTGCAAATTTATCAGAACATGAGATTTTGAATGGTATTCCTTAAAAGGGTTATCCGGGATTTATATTAAAAAAAATGTGCCTGAGCACAAACAGGTAGGTAGCTGCCACCTAGCTGCCTGTTGTGCCTGGCATCATTCACCACCAGTCACCGCCAACACGGAGCAGTCTGAGACCGCCCCTATCAACAATTTAGTCACGTCAACCGAGGAGCGGCTTCTCCTCCCTGTCAATGAGCGTCAGAGCCAACGTCATGCTGATTGACAGCTGGTTCCCCCAATCAGGTAGCAGGGAGCCAGCTGTCAATCAGCAGCAGACCGGCTATCCTGCACCTTCCACAGAGCAGAGCAGAAAAGCCGCATCTGCTCTGTTTACTACACCATACTGTCCCCGGCAGGAGCTGTCTGTGTCTGCTTTGTGGTGGGGGTGAACGACGGTAAATAGTGCCAGGCACAGTAGGCAAGTAGGTGGCAGCTACCTGCCTGTTAGTGCTTAGGCACATTTTTTTTTAATAAATCCCAGACAACCCCTTTAAAAGTAACTTACACAGTCATATGAAAAAGTTTGGGCACCCCTCTTAATCTTACTCTTTTTTTTTTGTTTAAAATTGTTTTTTTGCAACAGCTATTTCAGTGTGAATATATAATAACTGATGGACACAGTAATATTTCAGGTTTGAAATGAGGTTTATTGTACTAACCAAAAATGTGAAATATGCATTATTTCAAAATTTGACAGGTGCCAAAGTATGGGCACCCTCCTGATTTTCATGATTTGAATACTCCTAACTGCTTTTTACTAACTTACTGAAGCACTAAATTGGTTTGGTAACCTCATTGAGCTTTGTACTTCTTAGCACGGTGTATCCAATCATGAGAAAAGCTATTTCAGGTGTCCACTTGCAAGTTGTTCTCCTAGTTGCATCTTCTCTGAGGAGTGGCATCATGGGCTCCTCAAAACAGCTCTCAAATAATCTGAAAAAAAAAGATTGTTCAACATAGTTGTTCAGGGGAAGGATACAAAAAGTTGTCTCAGAGATTTAACCTGTCAGTTTCCACTGTGAGGAACATAGTAAGGAAATGGAAGACCACAGGGACAGTTCTTGTAAAGGCCAGAAGTGGCAGGCCAACAAAAATATCAGAAAGGCAGAGAAGAAGAATGGTGAGAACAGTCAAGAACAATCCACAGACCACCTCCAAAGACCTACAGCATCATCTTGCTGCAGATGCTGTCACTGTGCATCGGTGAACAATACAGCGCACACTGCACAAGGAGAATCTGTATGGGAGAGTGAAGCGAAAGAAGCCGTTTCTGCATGCACGCCACAAACAGAGTCGCCTGAGGTATGCAAAAGCACATTTGGACAAGCCAGTTTCATTTTGGAAGAAGGTCCTGTGAACTGATGAAACAAAGATTGAGTTGTTTGGTCATACAACAAGGCGTTATGCATGGCGCCACAAAAACACAACATTCCAAGAAAATTACTTGCTACCCAGTGTCAAATTTGGGGGAGGGTCCATCATGCTTTGGGGCTGTGTGGCCAATGATGGCACCGGGAATCTTGTTAAAGTTGAGGGTCGCATGGATTCCACTCAGTATCAGCAGATTCTTGAGAATAATGTTCAAGAATCAGTGTCAAAGTTGAAGTTACGCCGGGGATGGATCTTTCAGCAAGACAATGATCCAAAACACCGCTCCAAATCTAGGCATTCATGCAGAGGAACAATTACAATGTTCTGGAATGGCAATCCCAGTCCCCAGACCTGAATATCATTGAACATCTGTGCGATGTTTTGAAGCGGGCGGTCCATGCTCGGCGACCATCAAACTTAACTGAACTGGAATTGTTTTGTAAAGAGGAATGGTCAAAAATACCTTCATCCAGGATCCAGGAACTCATTAACAGCTACAGGAAGTGACTAGAGGCTGTTATTTTTACAAAAGGTGGATCTACTAAATATTAATGTCACTTTTCTGTTGAGGTGCCCATACTTTTGCACCTGTGAATTTTTTAAATAATGCATATTTCACATTTTCGGTTAGTACAATAAACCTCATTTCAATCCTGAAATACAGTTGTGTCCAAAAGTATTGACACCCCTGCAATTCTGTCAGACAATACTCAGTTTCTTCCTGAAAATGATTGCAATTGCAAATTGTTTGGTTTATTATCTTCATTTAATTTGTCTTCAAAGAAAAAACACAAAAGAGAATAAAGCAAAAAGCAAAACATTGATCATTTCACACAAAACTCCAAAAATGGGCCATACAAAAGTATTGGCACCCTCAGCTTAATACTTGGTTGCACAACCTTTAGCCAAAATAACTGTGATCCGCTTCCGGTAACCATCAATGAGTTTCTTACAATGCTCTGCTGGAATTTTAGACCATTCTTCTTTGGCAAACTGCTCCAGGTCCCTGATATTTGAAGGGTGCCTTCTCCAAACTGCCATTCTTAGATCTCTCCACAGGTGTTCTATGGGATTCAGGTCTGGACTCATTGCTGGCCACTTTAGAAGTCTCCAGTGCTTTCTCTCAAACCATTTTCTAGTGCTTTTTGAAGTGTGCTTTGGGTCATTGTCCTGCTGAAAGACCCATGATCTCTGAGGGAGACCCAGCTTTCTCACACTGGGCCCTACATTATGCTGCAAAATTTGTTGGTAGTCTTCAGACTTCATAAGCCATGCACACGGTCAAGCAGTCCAGTGTCAGAGGCAGCAAAGCAACCCCAAAACATCAGGGAACCTCCGCCATGTTTGACTGTAGGGACCGTGTTTTTTTCTTTGAATGCCTCTTTTTTTCTCCTGTAAACTCTATGTTGATGCCTTTGCCTTTAGGCTTTCTCAGGTAAGGTTTGGCAAACTCCAGCCTGGCTTTTTTATGTATCGGGGTAAGAAGTGGGGTCTTCCTGGGTATCCTACCATGCAATCCCTTTTCATTCAGACGCAGACGGATAGTAGGGTTCACACTGTTGTACCCTCGGACTGCAGGGCAGCTTGAACTTGTTTCGATGTTAGTTGAGGTTCCTTATCCACCATCTGCACAATCTTGCATTGAAATCTCACTTCAATTTTTCTTTTCCGTCCACATCTAGGGAGATTAGCCACAGTGCCATGGGCTTTACACTTCTTGATGACACTGTGCATGGTAGACACAGAAACATTGAGGTCTTTGGAGATGGACTTGTAGCCTTGAGATTGCTCATACTTCCTCACAATTTGGTTTCTCAAGTCCTCACAGTTCTTTGGTCTTCTTTCTTTTCTCCATGCTCAATGTGGTACACACAAGGACACAGGACAGAGGTTGAGTCAACTTTAATCCATATCACCTGTCTGCAAGTGTGATTTAGTTATTGCCAACACCTGTTAGGTGCCACAGGTAAGTTACAGGTGCTGTTAATTACACAAATTAGAGAAGCATCACATGATTTTTCTAACAGTGCCAATACTTTTGTCCATCCCCTTTTTTATGTTTGGTGTGGAATTATATCCAATTTGGCTTTAGGACAATTCTTTTTGTGTTTTTTAATTGAAGACAAATTAAATGAAGATAATAATACCTAGATTCACCGAAAGAGGACATTAAAATCAGCACAGAAAAACTCACCAAAAAACTGCCAGGTAAATATCCATTTCATTCAGCAGCAGATTGTCAGCTCCCCTGGAAGGCAAACCAGGTGTCATTATACCGGTGCACGATCACTTGCAACCCACAGTTTGGGGGCGGTTGTGGCACCAGCGACCAGCCATACTGTCAAGGAAGCAATCGGTGGCATTCAGACACAAGGCTGCCTATGGGCTCAGTCACTCCTGTGTATGTGAAGCATAGTATCAGAACTCAGCCTGTTAGTAACACCCAGAGCAGGTGGGCCAGTCCGTACTGATTAAATGCCTCACCAGTGACTTATGCCCCCAGAGGGCGAAACCTGAACTGCACATGAAAAAAAAAAAAAAAAAAAGCTAAACTCTAAAGATGAAAAATGTGAGGATTTAGTTGGATATTTTGGCCAAAATAACGTAAGCTCGTGGACCCTCGTCACGGTCCCTCACGTCCCACGAGTCCTATCTCATATGTTTGCGACATATGTATATTAAATAACTAGATTCACCACGGGTGTCGTCATGAAGAATCTCCCTATTCACCATTCCCCTACCAAGCCAGAAAACTCCTTTTTCAGCTGTGTCCAGGGCCACGGGACCAGGTTTCTACCCCTGTGAATCCCCAAAGATAATATAGCCCGCTTCCGAGTACCCCACGACCTTGGGGCACATCAGCTTCTGCCATCACGAACAGGATCCCATAGACCGGTATCACCGGGTACTGTGTGTCGTGAACTGTGTAAAATATGTGTTCTTTACTGTCGCTATTACTGCGCCACAAGGTGTACGGGAAGCTGAGGGGGTGTGTCATCGTGGGCGGCATCCTCCCAAGAGCGCAAAGTGAGGCCCATCCTGCGCTCTGATGACCTCCGGTGGGGACGAGAAACCCTGTCCCACCAGCTGAACCAAATTTGTACATCCCTACGGAAGTGAAAGACCAGAAGGGTTAATGTTCACTAAGGGGGAGGAAGATGTCAGAGCCAAGAATGCCCATGCAGGGGGTAGGCTTCGCTGGCCTCACAGCGCCAGGAGTAGACGGAGCACCCGGCGGTGCTGCAGTGCAAGGAAGGACCCCGATCATGCCATTCCTATTGCCATACATCCCGGGAGCGACATGGTTGCTACGATACTCGGGAACCAAACACCCTGACGGACTTCAGAGAAAAACTGAATAGCTATTACAGTGTTTACTCCCTGACAGAGGGCCAGCGTGTCAGCATTTTAATGGGACAATTAACTGATACCGCACTGCGGGAGACAAAGTCCTGGCTTAGTATTTTGTAAGAATCCTCGGACATGCGGAGGAAATTTCTAAAATCCTGCGGATTGTTATTCTCCAGCTGACGGACAAGGCGCATGTGAGTCAGGTCGGCCCTTTGCAGGAGCCAGTCCCTAGACCACACACATCGTCGTCTCCGCCTCCGCAGTCTCTCATTCCTCTCATCTGTCAACAAGGCATCCTCAACCAGGGACAAAGCCACTACTTCCATTAAGGAATGATGCATGTCGGACAAACAGTGTTAGCAGAGATCTGGAATTAAAAAAAAGGGAAATATGTCAGAATTTCAAAATAACTATTAAAACATTAATAGTTAAACTCTAATTTAACATGCACAGCAGCCTGAACGAGGACTGCACGCCACAATGTAATGTATTGTTGGCGTATGATGGCAAACAACATCTAATGTTGTATGGCTCACATTTCATTTTACAGCCCTCACCCCCACAGTAGCACATTCTTCAGCAAACAAAATGCACATCTCTTCATAAGTGAGAGACATATTACCACAGGTGGAAGGGGGACAATAGCCTGGCTGGCTGTTTGTCCTGGATTTAATAAAAAACACTACACTATTTAGTAATATGGATCATCTGTCTGTGAACTTGTGGTGGCCAGATACTATTCTTAACAAGGCACTATTACATGTTCACTATGTGCAAAGAAACGGCGACCACTGTATGTATTAAACACAACTTAAGCCACCCAAAGCAGCGTGCCAAAGCTTGGGCCCCACACTACAAACCCATTGTGGCCCTAAATCTCGCATAATAACATGACCAAAATCAAAAACATTGAACTAAAATGTGAAAATACAATAGAAGGGCAGACAGAATAAGCATATGATATTTAAAAACATCCAGCATCCATGTACCCACACAAACAATAGTAAGACTCCTGTGCTGTGTGGACATCATGTCCATTTACAAACACATTCAAGGGCTAAAATTGGAAAATGCTCAGATGTTGTATACTATGGATTGTGGTAATCTCATTAACCCCCCCTACCCCCATAAAAGCCAGATATACACCTCACACATCACAAGAGGCACCATTTGCAACATGAATTTCTATGGATAAAGCAAATTCCAACAGTTATGGGACACAAGAATGTCACAGATGGACTAGGCTCAAATGAAACATGGCGACCACAAACCATTTACCACATGGCTCCCCATTTGTGCAAAGGCCATGATTAGGGTTTTGAAAGCCATCAGCACATTGTTTTACAGGCCAGACCCTGCAAAGCCCTGCATGACGCAGGGACTACCACAAGCACACAGTCCCTATGATTTATTATATTTTACACAACGTCAACTACATGTGAACATTTTGCACATCGTCTCCATGGTCATAATGCTGCCTAATCACAATTGGACATGCAGGTGTATTCTTACAAAACACATTAACTATGGCTATCTTTCCACAGATTATACTGATGAACAGTACTTACCTCAATGGCGCTGGGCAGAAAACCTAATTGCGTTCAGCTGTGTGCGGTTTATCAATGCCCAAACACCAATTAATTATACAACACACTTGCGGCGTCCAATGGTATTGCGTCTTGAGGGACAACGCCCAACGTCATGGATTGGGCAGCCAATCAAAGATTTGATTGGCTGTGTGTCCTTTAACCCCTTCACCCCCGGGCCTATTTTGACCCTAATGACCAGGCCATTTTTGTCAATTCTGACCAGTGTCCCTTTATGAGGTAACATCTCTGGAACGCTTCGTTGGATCCAAGCGATTCTGAGATTGTTTTGTTGTGACATATTGGGCTTCATGTTAGTATTAAATTTAGGTCGATAATTTTTGCGATTATTTGTGAAAATCAAAATTTGCAAAAACTTTGAAAATTTTACAATTTTCAAATTATGTTTTGTTGTGACATATTGGCTTCATGTTAGTATTAAATTTAGGTCGATAATTTTTGCGATTATTTGTGAAAAATCAAAATTTGGCAAAAACTTTGAAAATTTTACATTTCAAATTATGAATATTTATCTGCTAAACCAGAGCGTTATGTGCCACAAAATAGTTAATAAATAACATTTCCCACATGTCTACTTTATATCAGCACAATTTTGGAAAAAAATTTTTTTGTTCGGAAGTTATAAGGGTTCAAAGTTCATCAGCAATTTTTCATTTTTCCAGCAAAATGTACAAATCCATTTTTTTTAGTGACCACATCACATTTAAAGTCTTTTTGAGGGGTTTACATGACAGAAAACACCCAAAAGTGACACCATTCCAAAAACTGCACCCCTCAAGCTACTCAAAACTACATTCAAGAAGATTATTAACCCTTCAGGTGCTTCACGGGAACTAAAGCAAAGTGGAAGGAAAAAATGGTCATTTTAATTTTTCCAACAAAAATGTTCTTTTAGCCTCAATTCTTTCATTTTCACATGGGCAACAGGATAAAATGGATCCGACAAATTGTTGGGCAATTTCTCCTGAGTACATCGATATCTCATATGTGGTCATAAACCACTGTTTGGGCGCACGGCAGGGCTCAGAAGGGAAGGAGCGCAATTTGACTTTTGGAGCTAATTTTCCATTCAAAAAGTCAAATGGCGCTCCTTCACTTCTGAGCCCTGCTGTGTGCCCAAACAGTGGTTTATGACCACATATGAGGTATCGGTGTACTCAGGATAAATTGCCCAACAATTTTTAGGATCCATTTTATCCTGTTCCGCATGTGAAAATGAAAAAAATTAGGCTAAAAGAAAATTTTTGTGGAAAAAAAGTACTTTTTAATTTTTACGGATGAATTTGTGAAGCACCTGGGGGTTCATAATGCTCACCACCCATCTAGATAAGTTCCCTGGGGGCTCTAGTTTCCAAAATGGGGTCACTTGTGGGGGGGCTCCAATGTTTAGGCACACAGGGGCTCTCCAAACGCGACATGTTGTCCGCTAACAATTTGAGCTGATTTTTCAGTCAAATTGTTAGCGGACACCATGTTGCGTTTGGTGAGTCCCTGTGTGCCTAAACATTGGAGCTCCGCCACAAGTGACCCCATTTTGGAAACTAGACCCCCAGGGAACTTATCTAGATGGGTGGTGAGCATTTTTTTTTATAAAATATTTTATTGAGTTTTCATTTTTAATAACAAGGAAAAGAAGAAAAACAATCCAAACCCCATACCCCCCCCAGCCATCAATAGTTACAGCAAAAATACATCCAACAATCTCCGTGGTGAGCATTTTGAACGCCCCAGTGCTTCACAAATTAATCTGTAAAAATGAAAAAAGAAAATGTTTATGGAAAAAAAAAGTACTTTTTCATTTTTATGGATGAATTTGTGAAGCACCTGGGGGTTCAAAATGCTCACCACCCATCTAGATAAGTTCCCTGGGGGCTCTAGTTTCCAAAATGGGGTCATTTGTGAGGGAGCTCCAATGCTTAGGCACACAGGGGCTCTCCAAACGCAACATGGTGTCCGCTAACAATTTGAAAAATTAGCTCCAATTGTTAGCGGACACCATGTCGCGTTTGGAGAGCCCCTGTGTGCCTAAAAATTGGATCTCCACCACAAGTGACCCAATTTTGGAAACTAGACCCCCCAGGGAACTTATCTAGATGGGTGGTAAGCATTTTGAACGCCCCAGTGCTTCACAAATTAATCTGTAAAAATGAAAAAAGAAAATTTTTATGGAAAAAAAAGTACTTTTTCATTTTTACGGATGAATTTGTGAAGCACCTGGGGGTTCAAAATGCTCACCACCCATCTAGATAAGTTCCCTGGGGGCTCTAGTTTCCAAAATGGGGTCACTTGTGAGGGAGCTCTAATGTTTAGGCACACAGGGGCTCTCCAAACGCGACATGGTGTCCGCTAACAATTTGAAAAATTAGCTCCAATTGTTAGCGGACACCATGTCGCGTTTGGAGAGCCCCTGTGTGCCTAAACATTGGAGCTCCCCACAAGTGACCCCATTTTGGAAATTAGACCCCCAGGGAACTTATCTAGATGGGTGGTAAGCATTTTGAACACCCCGGTGTTTCACAAAATAATCTGTAACAATGAAAAAAGAAAATTTTTGTGGAAAAAAAAGTACTTCTTCAATTTTACAGATGAATTTGTGAAGCACCTGGGGGTTCAAATTGCTAACAACCCATCTAGATAAGTTCCCTGGGAGGTCTAGTTTCCAAAATGGGGTCACTTGTGGGGGAGCTCCAATGTTTAGGCACACAGGGGCTCTCCATATGCGACATGGTGTCCGCTAACTATTGGAATTGTTAGCGGACACCATGTCGCGTATGGAGAGCCCATGTGTGTCTAAACATTGGAGCTCCCCACACGTGACCTCATTTTGGAAACTAGACCCCCCAAGGAATGCATCTAGATGCATAGTGAGCGCTTTGAACCCCCAGGTGCTTCACAAATTGATCCGTAACAAGGAAAAAGTACTTTTTTTCACACAAATTTTCTTTTTTCATTTTTACAGATCAATTTGTGAAGCACCTGAGGGTTCAAAGTGCTCACTATGCATCTAGACATGTTCCTTGGGGGTTCTAGTTTCCAAAACAGGGTCACTTGTGGGGGAGCTCCAATGTTTAGGCACACAGGGGCTCTCCATACACGACATGGTGTCCACTAACTATTGGAATTGTTAGCGGACACCATGTCGCGTATGGAGAGCCCATGTGTGCCTAAACATTGGAGCTCCCCCACAAGTGACCTCATTTTGGATACTAGACCCCCAAGCAGTGCATCTAGATGCATAGTGAGCACTTTGAACCCCCAGGAGCTTCACAAATTGATCCGTAAAAATGAAAAAAGAAAATTTGTGTGGAAAATAAAAGTACTTTTTCCTTGTTACGGATCAATTTGTGAAGCATCTGGGGGTTCAAGGTGCTCACTATGCATCTAGATGCATTCCTTGGGGGGTCTAGTTTCCAAAATGGGGTCACTTGTGGGGAGTTCCAATGTTTAGGCACACAGGGGCTCTCCATACGCGACATGGTGTCCGCTAACTATTGGAATTGTTAGCGGACACCATGTCGCGTATGGAGAGCTTATGTGTGTCTAAACATTGGAGCTCCCCACAAGTGACCTCATTTTGGAAACTAGACCCCCCAATAAATGCATCTAGATGGATAGTGAGGGCTTTGAACCCCAGGTGCTTCACAAATTGATCCGTAAGAAGGAAAAAGTACTTTTTTTTTCACACAAATTTTCTTTTTTCATTTTACGGATCAATTTGTGAAGCACCTGAGGGTTCAAAGTGCTCACAATGCATCTAGACATGTTCCTTGGGGGGTCTAGTTTCCAAAACGGGGTCACTTGTGGGGGAGCTCCAATGTTTAGGCACACAGGGGCTCTCCATATGCGACATGGTGTCCGCTAACTATTGGATTTGTTAGCGGACACCATGTCGCGTATGGAGAGCTTATGTGTATCTAAACATTGGAGCTCCCCACAAGTGACCTCATTTTGGAAACTAGACCCCCCCAAGGAATGCATCTAGATGCATAGTGAGCACTTTGAACCCCCAGGTGCTTCACAAATTGATCCGTAAAAATGAAAAAAGAAAATTTGTGTGAAAAAAAAGTACTTTTTCCTTATTACGGATCAATTTGTGAAGCCTCTGGGGGTTCAAAGTGCTCACTATGCATCTAGATGCATTCCTTGGGTTGTCTAGTTTCCAAAATGGGGTCAATTGTGGGGGAGCTCCATTGTTTAGGCACACAGGGGTTTTCCATACGCAACATGGTGTCCGCTAACTATTGGAATTGTTAGCGGACACCATGTCGCGTATGGAGAGCCCATGTGCGTCTAAACATTGGAGCTCCCCCATAAGTGACCCATTTTGGAAACTAGACCCCCCAAGGAATGCATCTAGATGCATAGTGAGCACTTTGAACCCCCATGTGCTTCACAAATTGATCCGTAATAAGGAAAAAGTACTTTTTTTTCACACAAATTTTCTTTTTTCATTTTTACGGATCAATTTGTGAAGCACCTGGGGGTTCAAAGTGTTCACTATGCATCTAAATACAGCGAAGCCCTTTTTTAATTTTTTTCCCAGGACTAATTCTAGAAAAAAAATGGCATGGGGCTCCGCCATATTTTTGATCCAGCCAGGTACAACTTGGCAGCTACGGACTGCCAGCAACCCCCAGCTGCCTCATTGTACCTGGCTGGCAACCAAAAATACAGCGAAGCCCATTTTTATTTTTTTTCTAGGACTAATTCTAGAAAAAAAATAGCGTGGGGCTCCGCCATATTTTTGGTCCAGCCAGGTACAACTTGGCAGCTACGGATTGCCACCAACCCCCAGCTGCCTCATTGTACCTGGCTGGCAACCAAAAATACAGCGAAGCCCATTTTTATTTTTTTTCTAGGACTAATTCTAGAAAAAAAATGGCGTGGGGCTCCGCCATATTTTTGGTCCAGCCAGGTACAACTAGGCAGCTGGGGGCTGGAATCCACAGCATGGAGAGGCCCAAGCATTTTGGGCCCCCCATGCTGCGAATTGCAGCCCGCAGCCGCCCCAGAAAATGGCGCATTCATTGAAGCACCATTTTCTGGCGCTGTACCCAGACTCTTCCAGTTGCCCTGGTGCCGGTGGCAAACTGGGTAATAAAGGGGTTAATGCCAGCTTTTTATTGGCAGCTGGCACTAAGCCCGAGATTCATAATATAGGGCCAATGTTAGACCCGCCATTAGGAATCTCTGGTAAATAGTCAGAAAATACACACAGAGAAAAATCTTTTTATTTGAAAAAACAACACAAACAAAATTCGGACTCCATCATTATTATAAAGATCCGACATAGTCCACAACGAAGGTCCCACGACGCTCGATCGCCTCAGCTCAATCCAGAGACTGCGGCAAGGAAACAAGTGTCCTCTTCCTACAGTCTCTGGGGTCAGAGTTATGGTGCACTGTATGACAATGATCTGTCATACAGTGCACCATGACTATGATCCCAGAGACTACAACAAGAGGACACTTGATCCCTTGTTGCACCCATCCATCCACCTATGCACCCATCATCCACGCACGCACACAACCACGCACGCACATCCACATCCACGCACGCACATCCACGCACGCACGCTGACATCCACGCACGCACATCCACATCCACGCACGCACACATCCACGCATGCTGACATTCTCACACACTGACATACACGCATGCACACATCCACGCACGCAAACTGACATCCACGCACACATCCACGCACGCACGCTGACATCCACGCACACACGCTGACATCCACGCACGCACGCTGACATCCACGCACACACGCTGACATCCACGCACGCACGCTGACATCCACGCACGCACGCTGACATCCACGCACACATCCACGCACCCACACATCCACGTACGCTGACATCCATGCACGCACGCTGACATCCATGCACACACGCTGACATCCATGCACGCACGCTGACATCCATGCACGCACGCTAACATCCATGCACGCACGCTGACATCCATGCACGCACGCTGACATTCATGCACGCTGACATCCATGCACGCACGCTGACATCCATGCACGCACGCTGACATTCACGCACGCACGCTGACATCCACGCACGCACGCTGACATCCACGCATGCACACATCCACGCACGCTGACATTCACGCACGCTGACACCCACGCACGGTGACATCCACACATGCTGACATCCACACATGCTGACATCCACGCACGCTGACATCCATGCACGCATGCTGACATTCACGCACGCTGACATCCACGCATGCACACATCAACGCACGCACACTGACATTCACACACGCTGACATCCACGCATGCACGCTGACATCCACACACGCAGATATCCACGCACGCTGACATCCACACATGCTGACATCCACGCACGCTGACATCCATGCACGCATGCTGACATTCACGCACGCTGACATCCACGCACGCACACTGACATCCACGCATGCACACATCCACGCACGCACGCTGACATTCACGCACGCTGACATCCACACACGCACGCTGATATCCACGCACGCTGACGTCCATGCATGCACACATCCACACACGCACGCACATCCACAGACGCACACACATCCACACACACGTCCATGCACACATCCATCTATGCACACATCCACGCACGCACACGTCTATGCACACACACGTTTATGCACGCACATGTCCACGCACGCACACGTCTACGCTCACTCACGTGCACGCACACACAGGTCCACGCATGCACCCCCCATCCATCTTTCCATTCATCCATCCATTAATCCTTCCATCCATCCATTCATTCATTCATACATACATACATACATACATACTTACCCTCTGGATCCACCGATGAGCAGGAGGCCGGAAGAGGAGGCGGGGACACCGACCGGCCGGCAGAGGAGCCGCACAACCGGAGGCAGGGCGGCTGCAGCGGCGGGTGCACCGAGGTGTGCAGCCCGCCGCAGGAGGTGAAGGGGGGCCAGGCACAGGGCCCGGAGGTGGGGGCAGCCGGGGGTGGGGATACTGGAGCGGGGGCCAGGCGCTGTGACCGGCGGGCGCACGCGGGTGCAGCCTGCTGGCATATACATAATTATAGAGGGGGGCGGGCGGTTTGGGGGTACGGGGGGCCCCCTGTGAGTCATGGAGCGGGAGGGGGGTGAGGAGGGGTGGACACATGCCGATCCGCCCTCCAGATCTGATTGGAGAGCTCCAATCAGATCTGGAGGGGTGAATCCCTATGATTCCCTCTGATCGGCAGTTTCACTTTTAAACTGCCGATCGGAGGGGTCCTGGGCATGGGGGGGGTTAATCCACCCCCTTGTGGGGTCATCTACAGGTTGTCACAGAGCAGCAGCATCTGTGACACCTGAATGACCCCACTCACAGGAGCTGCAGCAGCTCAAATCTGCCAGGGCGTTGTAAAATGTCCTGTGTCGGGAACGGGCCAAAACAAGGGACGTTGTACAACGTCCTATGTCGGGAAGGGGTTAAAAGACGACTTTTCCATCATCCCCACACCAACACATGCAAAGACACCGTGGTAGCGTCCCCTCTTGTCGCACAGCAGGATTGACGGTATGTATTGGTGACTCACGTTCGTCATGGTTATTTTGTGTAATTGTGATGTTCTATTTTAAGTATAGGATTTTTTTTTGGATTTAAATGTAGTTTCACTGATTGCAACTTTGCAGACATTGGCTGGGGTCACACACACAGATATCTGGGCAGATATTGTTCACAGATCTCTGGTTGCAGTGAAATCATGGACAAATTGATCCATTTTGTGGCCATATACAAATAGACCAATTTGTCCATGATTTCACTTCAACCAAAGATCTGTGAACAATATCTGCACAAATATCTGCGTGTGTGACCCCAGCCATTGTGAATTTTGTTAGCCATCTACATATTTCTGTTTTCCCTGATCAACCATGCACACGTCTTGCTCCATTTGTGATCCTGGCTCAAAATATCAAAATGTGTCCATGATTGTACATGAAAACACATATATGTCATTAAGTTATAAACATATGTGTGTCTGTGTGCCAAGTGCCCTTCACAACAGTGTTTTGTAAATAGAAATTCTCCATTTATTTGAAAAGAACAAAGGCAACAGTGCTTGCATAGGTTTTTGGATTCCATAAGCACTGCAAGCAAAGATGGATTGTCCACATGTTGCCAAAGTAGGCACGTGTAGGCTGTTATTTTTTTATTTTTTTGTTTAACCTTTTTTACTCAACAACCACTGTAGCCACCTTTTTTGCCGCCAAAACAAAAATAATGTTGTTTGGAGCTGTGTTTAGTGGCCTATCTGTGCTTTTTTTTTTATGTTACTGTGCTTTCAAGTCATTGATAATTAATCAGCAGGTGCTGCATGGGTGCATGGAGAGGGCTCCACAAGGGTCCAATGGAACCTCACTGTTATATTCTGAATTGTTTTTTTTTTTTTCATTAAAACTGGCCTTTCATTTCATTGATAATTAATCAGCAGGTGCTGCATGGGTGCATGGGGAGGGCTCCACAAGGGTCCAATGACAACTCACTGTTATATTCTGAATTGTTTTTTTTTTTTTCATTAAAACTGGCCTTTCATTTCATTGATAATTAATCAGCAGGTGCTGCATGGGTGCATGGAGAGGGCTCCACAAGGGTCCAATGGAACCTCACTGTTATATTCTGAATTGTTTTTTTTTTTTTCATTAAAACTGGCCTTTCATTTCATTGATAATTAATCAGCAGGTGCTGCATGGGTGCATGGGGAGGGCTCCACAAGGGTCCAATGGCAACTCACTGTTATATTCTGAACTGCAGCTTACACTTTTATTTTTTTTTTAATTCTTTTTAATAATTGTTTGACATTTTTTTTCACTTTCTAACATTTTAAACTGCAAAAATCCAGTCACAATGTTGTTTGGAAACATTTTAGTCATCATCTTGGATACGGGGTATTGTGTGGCTGGCTAATGGTTAATGAACAACAAAGTTCAAAACCCATTCTTCAACAGTGGTGTGTAACAATCATGTGACCATAGTGGTTCTGTTATACACTTCCAACATATGATGTGTTTAGCCAAACTTGCTCGGTCTCTTGTCGTCACATGCTTGTTCACTCACATTAGCTGTCATTACATGTTAGTTGCCAAACAATTTAATCAAAAAGATGAAGTTGTACCACAGTCTCCGTAATGCACTGTGTGGAGAGACTGGCATATTTCTGACGTGAATGTAAGTGGCTTACTGGTTTATGTTGACCTTTCACCTTACAATCTTAGCTTAAATTGACCAGATTTGATAAGTATTGCAAAGCTGCATGTGCACACACTGTATGGTGTTGCCTCCACATAAACCAGGTCAATTTACTTAACAACCACAAGCAACATCCTTGGCTGGAGGGATATGTGGCTCTGGCCCATTTTGTCAGCCTTTATGTTGCCTTACACTGAAGTTGAGATCTGTAACCCCTCAGTGTGTTGTAATGGGCCCTGTTGCATTACTACATTGTTTGTTTAAATTTGATTGTTGCCAATGTACATGAGCTCCACACAATTTTCCCCTAATTGATTTTACATTACCTTAACATGCACGTTTGCTTTGGCCATGTCCATGTGTATTTTTCAAATAGCCTAAGCAATCATGCCTTGGAGGAGAGGGCAATATACATACTACCTCAGTGACGCTACTTTAGCTGGTTGTGTGGCCACCCTAAAGCTGCCAATGTTTGGCCTACATCCATTTGAATATAGTGGCATACGTACATTTTTGCCCATGTAGCTTCATGCCCTTATTGCCACATGCGTCATCTTTAGCTGGTGAAATGTATGACCCATGAATGACACATTAATCATGTGCTCACAGGGACACATTTATCCACATCCAAACACATGAAAGGACATGATACATGCATGTGTGTGTTTACAGCCTTTTTCTGTGTTCACAGATGACAGACAACCAGGAATATGTCCGGGCCTTCATAGCCAAATACCAGGAGCTGGAGTGCTTGTGGCGGACCAAAGCACCGCAATACAAGAACAATACGGCGCGGAGAGTGGCGTATGACCAGCTCATCGCACTCAGCCAGCAGCACAACCCGGGGACGAGTGTGGATTTGAAGTTTGTGCTAAGTAAAATATCCAATCTGCGCACAGTGTACAAGAGGGAGTTAAATGAAGTCAACAAGTCTGTGCGGTCCGGGAGGGGAACGGGGGAGGTTTATGTGCCACGTTTGTGGTACTATAACCTCCTCCATTTCCTCAAGGACCAGCATCTCCCTCCGACTACACTGTGCAGCAGGGACTTGGCACAAACTTCTTCCGCCACTCTCCAAGTCTCGGCTCCGCCACAAGAGGTATGTTGTCGAGCTTTGTGGTCCTCTCACTCTGCAATGGTGGTTGGAGACACTGGTGTTGTGTGTCACTGATTAAACATATGAGCGTGTGTTCTTTTAAACAGTGCACATTTGGGAATGGTGTGGTTTTGGCCTTTGTACTTCTAACAGACATAGTGTGCTAGTCTCAGCAGCTATGCGTGACCATGGTGCTTACTTATGTGAGTAGAGTAAGCAGTGTGTTGCAATACTTTTCAATCTGTCAATGGCTCACTAGTGGCGTCTTTTAAAATAGCTTACATTGCATGCTTAAAGTGGTCCAAGGGATGTTTGCTGTTAGAGCATAGATGTTTCGTGCTTTTACCAATTTTTTTTTTCCATTTTTAACAGGACCCTCAAGGCGCCAGGCCCAGCCAGGAGGAGGCACCCGTTCAGGAAGAGCCCCCCACTACATCGGGGGGGAGCCTGATCCCGGTCCCACCAAGCAGCACCCTCGGCCCAGTGAGGGGGCCAGACTACGAAGAAGATCAGCTCTCCCCTCTACCCAGCTGGGTGACTGGGCCAAGAAGGTGCTGCTGAACCTTGAACGTGTCCCTTGGACTGGGATCGGGTTTATGGTCAGTGAACGGGTGTCAGAGCTGGCCTGGCCAGAAAGAACACACCTTGTGCGGATCATCACTCTGGCCCTGGAGGCGTTGAGGAATGGGACACTGAACGGGGAGACTGTCTTGGCCCAGCCCCCACAGCCCCCCAGCACCCCCAGCCCACCGTGGCCACCCAGCACCCCCAGCCCCCGTCAGTGTCCCATCATCCACCGCAAATGGCTATGTTTGGCCCTGGACATATTCCTGAAGTGCCGAGGGAGCCATTTCCACCTTTCCCTCGGCACCGACCATACCCTGTTCCTGCAAGGGAACAGGGTGAGTCTGGCATCGCCAATCCTGCTGCAGACTATGATCCATATTGGGGACGCTACAAACAACTATGAGTTTGGGTCTGCAATTTGTCGTTTTTGTTTTTTTTTGTTAACAAATTTTTTTCTAATGGTGAAAAAACCTAGATTTTGGTTGTTGTTTTGCAAACACAAATAAATTACCATTACAACATAGTGGTGTATTTCATATGTCAATAATTAAAGGTGAGAGACCAGGTTAAAGTATGTTCCAAGGTTAATAATGTCACACACAGGTGTATCAGACACTCCAAGTAGCTCTCAAACACTTATGTGTTAGGGCCACTTTACACACACCAACTTATGTGTCCAACTTCTGTCCAAATTACTGGTTGCAGTGAAATCATGGAGACATTGCTCCATTTTGTGGCTGTGTCGAAATGGAGCAATGTGTCCATGATTTCACTGCAACCAGTGAGTTTTTCTGAAGTTGAACAGATAAGTTAATGTGTTTAAAGTGGCCGTATGTGTTATGTGCCAAAATTTCCTCCTCACATATTTTCAATTTTTAATTTTGAAAGGACCACTGAAGGTCGAAAAACAAGGTAGTGGCTAAGGTTCCAAACATGTGTCGGGCAAAATTTCCACTTTGAAGCGGCTACATAGGTAAACACTACTGTCCACACATGTTTGGCCCTTTGCTTGGCCTCCACACAATGTGGCATTGTGTATGGGGCCAGGTCTTAGACCACTCTTCTCCTCTCCAAAATAGGTGGCTGCCCTGTGTCCTCTATTTTGGCATTGGAGCACACAAATTACATACATATGTTTGGGGTTGGCCTGAACATGTTGTGCCAATTGCAATGTGTTTGGTATGTGTACTAAATTTGCAACAGTAACATGCACACAAGTAATTTGGTGGTGGATTGCAGAATGTATTTTCAGCCTTGGGCCAAAGGCCGAGCCACACACCAAATTTACCTTGTAAAGATAACATTTTTTTAAAAATTTCTAAAATGACCACAATTTGGTCAAACACATTATCCTTATAAAAACACAAAAACAATGGCCTGGTCAGGGCAACTAACGGGACACATTAGGGTCCACATGACCACATTATGATGGCAACGTGCCAAAACTAAACATGTCAACATGACATCAATAACCAAGTTGGATTCCAACAATCCACAGAATTTTCAGGGCAAGTCACTGATGTGGGCCAACAGGGCCACGCCTTGACTGGTGGGTGAAGAACTGGTGCATCAGGGCACCCACCACCTCCAGCTGGGTTGTTGCCTCCCGAAGCTTCTGGACAGCCTCTTGGTGGGCCTGCAGGAGGTCCAGGTAAGATGTTACACCAAGAGTGTGGAAACACACAGATCAGTGACCCAAAATTTTAAAGTTAGGTTAAAGAACATTAAAAGGGAGGCAATGAAAAGGACTTACCAACTCCAGGAGGGGATCCATTATCCGAGGAGGGGGATTGCCTCAAGTTCAATCCAAAACCTGCAGCTGTTGTGCCTAATAAGTGAAAAATCGGAAACAAAGGAGGTTAGGTCTGTGTTTTCAAACATAGACCAATATAGTGTTTACACTAAAAAAACAAGGTCTGTAATGATTTCACACTTACCAGAATCACTGACAAAATGTTGCTCAATGGGTGAGTCAGGGTGGGATGTGGCGTAGGCCTCCATAATTGCCTGTAAGGCAGATTGGCCGTGTGGTGTTGACTGCTCTTCTGGGCCGGAGGCCATAGAGACTTGAAGATGTCCATGGTCTGGCGCTGGCGCAGGCGAGTAGGCAGGAGCTGGCCCCGGGGACTCTCCTTCACGTGGTGCCGGTGATGCGGGGGTAGATGTAGGCCGAGAGGCACCTTGTGCTGCTGATGGGGAGGCCGAGGACAATGTGCCCCTTGACACCACGTCATCTGGGGATCTTGAGGGGTTAGGTGATGGCTGCGGTGACATGGCCTGTCCTGCTGCTGGTGACGCCGCTGGCACCACCTCTTCATCATCTTCTGCATCTGTGGATTTTGAAGGGAGCATTTTAAAAATTTTTAAAGGTACATATGCACATAGTGTACTGTGTGCCTAATGGCCTTTGGGGGGTAGATAACATGTTCCATACATGCTGGCCTTACGTCCATGAGGACATTTAAGTGTGTCTGCACGGGTGTGTACCCGTCCGATGTTTGGGAGCGTCACCGAGTAATTTGTTTTAACATTCAAAAAGAAGGGGCCTATGTTTGTGTATTTGAATTTGGGACAACACTGCAGATTTGTTACTGAGAGGCACCACCACTTTCAAAAATGTATTTCAACACAAATATGATAATAGTAGTAGTAGCCTACAATAGAGGGTTAATTGTGTGGTAGCCGCAATATGCTATATTGTGTCATGATGTCACATGTGTGTATGTATCATAACATAATACTCACTACGCATACTCTGTATGTGTGCCCGGATGGTGGCAATGTGGTCCCTGCCCTTATGCTTCATGTTGGCTATTTTCTTTATAATTTGTTTACTGGTGCGCTCAACATGTAGGTCCTGCATCAGGGCACGTTGGACCTTGCGCACGATGCGCTTTTTATGCAGCCGGGGGTGCTGGTGTGGTAGGACACACCAGTAATCCTGTCTGTCCAAGATATCAAATAAAATGAGGAGCTCTGGCTCGCCCCATGCTACTGCACGCTGTTCCGCCGCCATCTTTAGTGCTGGGACTTGACTCCACCTATAAGGCTGAGCCTGCTGCAAGCCAACGTCATGACGTCATGACGCAAATTGCGGGAGCGGTGCCGAATTTGTCACTCCGCAAAGGAGTCGCAGACACATAGTGGCTGAGGCCAGGGCACGCTCCACGGTCATGAAATGTGCACAGCACAACGCATTAGCGTTGCCCAGACACGATGTCTATACTTAAGAAAGATATATGTGGAGGGAGTTGTGAGATGCAAACTACTGTTTGTACGATGTTCCTTTTAATTAGATTAACATTGAACACATGTCTCCGTCAGCAAACCCTAAACAAAATGTTGTCATTACATGGTACAGTCGTCGTGACAAGGTCCATAAACTATTTGCAAGAGCAGTACAGGAGCTGTGAAATAGTGTTTTGATACATTCTGTTCGGCACCTTTGTGCTGCTCCCTAAACAATTGATTAATGCAGCGCACATCACAATAATAAACCGCAAACCAAACAAAATGGCTGCTTTGCAACGCTCATCCAATCCGCATAGACTACCTAGCCACCAGTCAATGGAGGTGGGCGGCTTACAAATTAAACATTCGCAACATCTACGGACTTCCGGAACGACTAAACAATCTGGGTTGAAATCGTAGTTGGGCTGTCACACAGCATGATCCGGCTCCAACCTCCATCCAATATCGGCCCGTTGGAGAGCACGCTCTTCGATCCCGATATCGGATTGACATCGTTCGTGCATCGTATTGGACGTTCACACCATACAACGCACGAACGATATCGGGTCCAACGCACGAACCACGTGACTTTTGGTCGGAGTTGGACGCCGATATCGGGACGTGTAAACCCACCATTACTGTTTTGTGCCTACACCTCATAGGCAGTCCTATCTGTCTCTGTGGTAACAGAAATTAAGCAACTTAGTCTGAATGTTCAGTCAAGTATCCTTTTATCTGTTCCCAATTAACTGCTAACATACCAAATGTATTTTAGGAAGAAATAGGAGACAAGGGATTATGACTGCTGTGTCAGACTATACAGGGTTTTCTGTTTTTGTATGTTACCTTGGAGATTGGATTGCATAGCAGCTATAAAGACAAAACAATGGGACATTTTTTCAGGCAAAGTTGTATGTGCATAAAGGGAACCAGTCATATGAAAAATGCTGGGAGGAACAATGTTTCTTTTATTGATGTGTCAGTCACGACCACTCTGAGACCAAGAGCTGGCTCCTTGCTGTGAACAACGAGAGTCAGCACACAAGTGACTGCCACCAAAATTCTCTTAATTGATTTCACTTTGCATAAACGTTTGATGCACATAACCCCACCCTGCTAAACTATACCCCGTCCACTAATCAATTTAACAGACTTGTTGCAAGTTGATAGGGTTTGGGATTCGGGTGGGCATGGGTTTCCTCTACATCAACATCATCTGTAATATGTGTTCACCTGGGGTGAACTCATATTTAATTAGGATCCATTTAGGATCCAAAAGTTCCATCTCATTTTTTGGAGATGGAGCCAAGGGAGCCAAATTGTAAAAAAGAGCCGAACTGCCCATCAGTAGTTCATTTCTCCTTGGCAGTGCTGCTATAAGTGCAGGCACTGGGCAAGTTCAGAACGCTATGAATGTGCAGATTAACCCCATATCTGCAAGTAAATATGACGGGGTTCCCTCTAAGGGTAATAAAATAAAAATTGATTGCAAAGGTGTATGGAAATGTTAAAGCTACCTTTAATATAGACCTTAAAGGGAACCTGACCCCTCCAAATCACCCCCAACCCTATTAATACCTGTCCCTTGACCATGACAGATCATTATTAGTGCTTCTTTGCTGTAAAAAAAGCGCTCTGTAACATTGGAATAATCAACAATATACACTTACAAATCTGACACTTCTTGGCTCTGAATAAGTCTCAGAGAGCGTCCCCTGTGAGACTAATCCCTCCTTAGCATCTCATTTTCACACGCCGAATGATCCACCCTCTCTGTCTGTGCTGCTGTGATGTGCAGCTGAAGGCAGGACTAATGATTTGCATTCTGTGAGTGATAGAGAGGGGGGAGAGCAATGCCTGCACAAGCAGAGCACACAGACAGAGAGGGGCTGGATCCTGGAGCTGCAAAACAACACGCCCTAAGGGCTAAAGAATATGGCCCCTGCTAATTATAATCACTAATGAGTATTAAAACGTTTTTATGCACTTTCACAGGATGCTTTTAGGAGACAAAAGGAGTGTGAGATTAGTGATAGGATGCTGCAGGGACATGTTTTGGTAGCTTAGAAGGCGTTCTGGAGGTGACAGGATCCCTTTAAATTTTACTGTATTTGTTATTCATAGATCATGTCCCACTAATTTATAATATATGTTTACATGTTTACTATGTAATTACAATATATAAGTTATTATGGTGTTATCTCCTTTTTCAAAAAGTTTAAGAGCATTAATATGACTCATAGCAACACATTGAAGTCCATATACATAAATCTTACATAAGCAGGTGAAAGGATATTGGCATTTTAGGTCAAAGAAGCCCATGTAAGACATTGAAGCTTGAGGGAACATCTACAAGAGAATGATTGATATTTCAACTCATCCATGTCTGCAAAGTAGATGTTTCCCATCCCATTAGCATAGGAGAGAGCTTTTTATGTCTCACCCCATTTATTGCACTGCACACAGAGCTAAATATCAGACGTTTTGTGAGGATGCAAAGGCGAGACTGTGAAAAAGAAGTGTCAACTTAAAAACAGAATTTTATGCTGCGGTGCAAAGACGTGATGGAGGCAGAATGTAATAGGCAGTCAAGGCGCTCCACTTACTAACCATTTAGAAACAACTTTAAATGTACCAATAAATTCGGAAAGAACGTAACATTTACAGGTGGCTGTAACTCCGTCGCTCAATAAATGGGGAAAAAACATTTCTAAATTCCCTTTAGTTTTACCGAGTTGAGAAAGTAATTGTGTTAAACACAGGGGTTTTGATTTGAAATAAATTCTGTAGACTGTATGCACTGAATAACCTTTTATATTGGTTTTAACACTATTTTATTTATTCATGTGTTCAGCAAATCGTTTCCCCCCCAGGCTGAGCGTGAGGAATCCAATGTAATATTATGTTTTACATCCGCAGTTTGCAACACATCCAGGTCATACAATGAAAATAAAAGTATTACAAAAAGGAGAAGGAAAAATTTCTTTTCAACAACCTGCTAATTGCGTTTTTTGTACTGGGATTTCTTTACTAAACCTTTCGCTCCAGAGGTCTTTTACGCTTGGCACATTGAATTGATTCTGCTATCTTCTATGCTGACTTCTGAGTAAAAAGATCCTCCTGGTCTGTCTTCTAAAGGAACTATCCCTTCTATATTCATTTATATAGTATTACTGACTCAATAGAAACTAGATTAGAGTTATTTCCCATTTCCTTTCTTCTGCCTCACAGCTGTTCTCGTGTGAGAATCTTTCTGACCTTCGTAAGGCCTACAGGACACGGTTAAAGACTGGTCACTGAATCCATGTTCATCTTTCGGTAGTAAAGGTCTAAGCATGCACACCTCCATAATTCATACTGTTTTTCTACTCAAAGCTTTTTTTTCTTAATTTTTAATGAAACGTGGTCCAATGATATGATATGAAAGTTCACATTTTTTTGAATTACAACATAATATTTGCACCTTATTGTAGTAGATGAGAAGACAATCCATGCAGGACAGGCTTAAAGTCAGGCAAATCATTGATGTATTTGAAAAGCCATGCTATGCGGTTTGCATAACCTCTATAGAAATGGATGAAAATAATAAAGTAGCTGAACAAGCTGTGCTAATTTTTATAGCAAATTTGGGAATTACACAAATATGAAACTTGAAAATACGCTGCAAAGTAAGAACACTTTAAAATATCAAGCAGATAAAACAGCACCAGTTCTTCATGGTACAATTACATACAATTTTGAAGGAACTTGACAGGGAGTTTGTTCCCAACGTATTAGAGAACTGACCACAGATCTTCTGGGGATTGTAGAAATCCTTTTGTCTCTTCATATATTCCCAGACAGACTTGATGATTTTGTGATCAGGGCTCTGTGGTGCCGCATCGTTATATTCAGGACTTCTTTTTTGTCATTATGCTGAAGATAGTTGTTAATAACATCATCTGATCCCTGCTCCCTTCTTTTAAGGCCTCTGCCTATTACTGTATTTAGTGTTGGGTATTGTAAGTACCTTATTGTTTTCATTAACATCATCTTCCAAGACCCTTTTGGACAAACTCCTGGGTCTGACCATTGAGATTTGTAGACTGTGAGCCCTCGCGGACAGGGTTTCTCCCCTCTTGTATCTGTACGACCGAATTGTCCACATTTATTGTTACTTGTATTGTTACTGTGTTACCTGTCCTAGTCTGCCCCTTTTAGCATGTAAAGCGCCATGGAATATAATGGCGCTATATAAATAAATAAATAATAATAATAATGTATTCAGTAGCTGCTGGTTTGGAGTTTGCTACCATTACACATTTTCTGTGCATTCATCTTTGCAAACTCCTATAGGTGGTGTCACACCTGCGACGTCGCTAGCGACATCGCCGAAAAGTGACGTATCAGCGATGTCGCTAGCGACGTCGCGCTGTGCAAATGAGCGGCGCGACCGCGTTTTATCGCTGGTCGCAGGTTGACAGGTTTACGGGAAGAACCGTAACCTGTCAACGGCGACCCGCGATAAGGCTGGATCGCGCCGTGTGACATTGCCAGAGCGATGTTGGCGGCGATCCAGCCTATACCGCAGCGCTGCTGCGGATCGCTCGCTGGGCTGAGCCCAGCCATGAGCGATGTCACCAGCCCGCATCGCTGCGACATCGCCGCTGCAGCGATGCTGTTGACAGCTGGCCAGCGATGTCGAAAGCGAGCGGGCACCCGCGCATCGCTTCCGACATCGCTGGCAGATTGTGCTGTGTGACAGCACCTTATGATTTACACAAAGCTTAGGGTACGTCACACGTGGAGATCTCCGGGCGATTCCTTAGGGAATGCACGTGCGGCGCACGTATTTGCGTGTCGCCTAAGGTCGCCGTCGCTCATTTACATGGGGCAATAACTTAGGCGACGCTTGGGTGACAACTTAGGTGACGTTCGGGCGACAACCCGACCGGAAATTGCCTGAGCGTCGCCCAAGGCCCAGGGGCGATCAAATCGCTGGTCGCCGCTTCAGCGTCACACAGAGCCACCATATTACCGATGTGGGCGTAAATTTGAGCCGCATCTCGGAGATAGGCGTTAACATAATGTTGTGTGATGCCTTGAGGACGTGTGATTGGTCATTATTTTAATGTGTCATTACATGTAAATGGCTCGCTGCTTTATAGACAACTCTCGTGTGATATGTCGCGGATTATTGCTATACGCATTGGTGTTGCCAAGAAGGCAAAACACGACGCTCGCGTGACATTTTATTGTACAGTCAATATGTACAGCGCTTTTGTTGAGTGTGTTGTGCTACTGCGTTGTCTAATAAAATCACTCTTGCTTTCTTGGTCTGGGTATTATTGCAGCCTTGAAAGTATGTGTGTGCACAGATATTTGTGTATTTACAGTTATGGGATTTATAGATCACCTATCATTTCCTTCTCCATGCAGACTAAGGCTACGTTCACACACTGCGTATTTTTACGCAGCTGCGCTTTTTACGCGTGTATTTTGTGAAATACGCAGCTCCTTTCACACACTGCGTTTTTTTCTGCATTTTTCTCTGCGCTTTTTCAGAGCCCATTTATCATGGTAGCAATGGAAAAACGCAGAGAAAAACTGCAGAAAGAATTGACATGGTGATTCTTTTTACGTCCGCGTTTTTGCAGTGAAAACGCACGTAAAAAAAGCACAAATACGCAGTGTGTGAATGGATTGTGTCAAAACCCATAGGTTTGGCTGGGCTGCTTATCCAGAATTGTGTTTTCACTGCAAAAAGCGCGCGTAAAAAAACGCAGCAAAAAACGCAGGTAAATACAGAAAACGCAGCAAAAAACGCAGAGAAGCAGCAAAATACGCAATGTGTGAACGTAGCCTTAATTTGGGATGTAATGACATTTGTGTTTCTGTTAAAGCACACATTTGTGGCACATCTCTCTGCACTTTTGAACACAGCCGCAAACACAGAGGCGACATTAATGCGCTACTGTACAGTATGTACGCTCCTGGGTAATACACCTTTGGCCGCACACATCATCAAATATGGCGCAGAGGAACAAGACAACCAATCGTAACACTCGAGCTGCCACCAATCCACGCAGACCGCCAGAGGTAGTAAATACGCCCTGAAACGCCTACAGGAATGGTATAGGCGATGTGTGCTGTCGCCTTTGACATCGCTCATGAGATGTTACACAGGGCGATCAGTACACATCGCCCAAGAATGGTCGCCTGGTTTCACAGCACTGTTGTGAAACCAGCCGACCACTCAGACGTGTCGCCGTCGCCCATTTACATTAGGCGACGCATTGGTGATGTCGCCGGCGACAGGCCACGCCCGAGCGTCGCCTATGGCATCGCCCGGGAGATCCCAACGTGTGACGGTACCCGTAGACCAGCTGTTTAACCTCCCACTTGCTATCTTCTGGTTTATTCATCATTTGCAGTCAGCATTATGAAATAATATCAGCGATTAGTTACTACATTACATTTGCAAACTTCTGTAATTTTTACTAAGGGCTTTGTGCTTGGGAAATGTCACTACATTTACCCACTCCTGCCAATTTTGATGGAAATCCTAGATGGAAGGCCTACAAAGGCGTTGTGTCACATGGTGTTTAGCTCAAAACTTGCAGAGTGTTATGATGGCATCAGGTGCTGCTTACTCTTTAGATTCTGATACTCCACACTATGGTTTCTCTGATGGTTCTGAGTTCGATAGACAGGCTCAGGCATCGACCATCTGTGTTCTCATTAGTGATTGGGCTAACAGGAGTTAATCCATGGTGATTACCAGAATGTCTGAACCCAAACTGCCTCACCCAGAGAGATTCTGTGGGGAGCGCAGCCGATTTGTCGCCTTCAGGGGAGCATGTACCCCATTCCTCTGGTAGAGAGGTGCAGTGGGTGGGAAATGTGCCCACTTCTTAGGGGACTCACAAGAGTGGGCTTTTTCTTTGCCTCCAGAGTCTCCTGTGTTTTTGTCAGTGGACAGATTTTTCTCTGCGCTCGGTCTTATTTATGACAATCCTGATAAGGTGTCATTAGCCATGGCTAAAATCCATTTACTGCATCAGGGGAATCAGCCATCAGAGGATTATTGTGCTGAATTCCAGTGCTGGTTCATGGACACTCAGTGGAACAACCCTGCTCTCAAGAACCAGTTTTTTCAGGGAGTGTCTGACAGGGTTAAGGAAGTGTTGGTTATGTATGAAACTCTTCGCTCTCTTGAGTGTGCCATATTCCTAGTAATCCACATTCACGAGTTCCATCAGAGGTCTCAAAATACCAAGACTCTCTGGAAGGGGGTTGCTGTTCCTGCATTGCCCCCTGAAGCATACATGAGCCCATGCTGCTCGGTGGGACATCCCAAGTGAAGAGAGACTCCTTGACTCCTCAAAGGGGAATCTGTTTTTATTGTGCCAAGAAGGGACACTGTACTAGCATCTGCCCCTCAATGTCCAAAAAAAACGGCAGTCGGAAAACTTTTAGACCCAGGGGGTTGGAGGATTCCAACCTGGGTCTACATATTTCCTTCACTATGGTGTCTCAGTGTTTTAATACTGGCCAAGGTTAAAATAAGGGGTCAGGACATCACTATTAATGTCTTTCTGAATAGTGGTTCTGGGGTGAACATTATCGACGAACAGTTTGCCTGCTCCTCTGGGTTAAGGTTGAACCAGTTATCCAGTCCTAGCTGGATTTTTGCCATTGACTTGTCACCTCTCTCCCAAGGGCTCTTTATGGAATGTGCACAGGGTCTAGAACTCCGGATAGGGCTCTTTCATTGAGAGCACATTTTCTGCTATGTGCTTAAGAACCTTCCTGCACAAATTGTGTTAGGCTTCTTTTCGTTTACATTACATAATCCAGTGGTTGAGTGGAGAACTCAGGACATAATAAAATGGAGCTCTTAGGGTACCTTTACACGCCGCTACTGGCGGGTGAATACAACCAGCTACATGCTACAAATGTAGCTTGTAGTGGCAAAATACCCCGTAGTAGCGGCGTGTGAAGACGGTAGAAGGCACCCGGCAACAGATGCATCTGTTTCCGAGCACTGCCCTGAAACAGGTGGCTACACAGGCGATTGTAGCGAGCTGTATCGGCATGTAAAGAAGCAACAGAAGGGATGTGTCGACACCAGGCAATGTACCTGGTATGTAGCTGGGGCGTGACACAGGCTCCGGGATACCGCCCCCTTTCAGCGATCATTGGTGGAAGCTCCTGCGTTACGATTGGTAGTCGCTGCATAGGGAGGCATATTTAAGGAGCTGACCAGTCACACTACACAATTGCTCGAGCGTCATGTATTAAACAGCCTCCTGTGATGCCTGGCCAATCATGGGTTTCTTGCTTTGTCCTATCAGCGTACGGACGTCTCGTAATCCACAATTGTGGCACGCCTATGTGCTGTCCCTGCTGCACCAGGTCCGCCCATATTAGCTGGATGTAGCGGTGTGTAAATGAGGTAAGATGAGCTACAGAAGGTGACTTGAGACACCCGGCGGTGTATCCAGAGATAGTTGTAACGTAGCGTAGCGCACCTTGTGGTGGCGTTTAAAGGTACCCTTAAGGTACCTTTACACGTGGCAACTTTTCTAGGAATTTCACTGGCAACTTACTGGTTGCAGTGAAATCATGGAGACATTGTTCCATTTGTACACAGCAACAAGATAGAGCAATGTGTCCATGATTTCACTGCAACCAGTAAGTTGCCAGTGAAATTCCTAGAAAAGTTGCCGCGTGTAAAGGTACCCTTACTGTAATGTACACTTTCTAGAGACTTGTATTTCAGTGATAACCACTAGTATCCTGGAGCCTTTCTCAAGTTTGGTGATGTACTCTCTGAGAGGGTCGTCAGGAGCTGCCGCCGTACCGGTTTTATGACTGCATTACAACGTTGAAGCCAGGGGCCAAGTTGCCCAAGTGCAGAATGTATAATTTGTCTGTTCCCAAATGGTAAACTCTCAAAGAGTACATAATGGAAAGTTTGGCTAATGGTCACATTAGGCCATCTTTGTTCCTGGTGGCTTCAGGCTTATTCTTTGTCATAAAAAGTATTGTGGACTATGCTGGTGTCTGGATTTCTGTAAGCTTAACCAGATTATGGTTAGTGACCAGTTTCCTATTGCACTCTTTCAGATCATAATAATCAGATTACTGGTGCTATGTGATTCTCCAAACCTGATCTCAGGGGGGGCCTACAATCTGATGTGGGTCTGACACGGGTAAGAGTGGAAGACAGCATTCAACACACCATAGGGTGACTTTGAAAATCTGGCGATGCCATTTCATCTTACCAATGCACCTTTGATTGTTCAGCACTTTATCAATGATGTGTTTGCTCACCTGTTGTGGATATTTTTAATCATTACCTAGATGACATTTTCACTTATTCCCTTATTCCTACTGGTGCCCTACAGACACAGGCTACTAGACATGGCCTATACTCATGTGTTAGGTTGGAGGATCCACTCCTGTATTTTATCCACCCCCAGATTACAAAGGTTTCACTATATTGGCAGTCCCCAAGAGATTTTGAATTATTGCAGGTCCTGTCCCACATGTCAGCTAATCGCCCAGGTCACTCATTTCATAGCTCCTTTGTGTTGTTAGCATCATTGAGGTCCCATTTCATTGCATTGCAATGGATTTGGTAGGACTATTTGTTAAAATCCACCAAAAGGCATAAGTATATCCTAGTGGCCATGGATTATGTTACACAGTACTTGGAGTCAGTACCATTGAGAAATTCCTCTACTAAGAGTACAGCTAGTGATCAGGTCCAAATCTTTTCCTGAACGGACCACCAAAAGATATCCTGATTGACCAATAGACCCCCTTAATGAGGGAACTGTGCAAAGCCCTGCAGATCAAATAACTCAAGACCTCGGTATATCATCTACAAACGTATGTACTTGTGGAACGGTTTAATAAAACCTTGAAAACTATGCTTGAGAAGGTTGTAGAAAAGAACATGTCTGGGACTGTGTACTAACGTACCTCTTATTCTCTATCAAAGAATTTAGTACAAGAGACATGGGAAGTAGAGGCTACACCTTAAGAGTATAATCAAGCATGTGGCCAAAATGCAAGAATAAATTGCTAAAGTAATACGCATTGTGAGAGGGCAACTACTCCAGGCACAAGAGGCTTAGTCTAGGGTGTACAATCGGTCATCAAGGGTGAGACAGTTCAGCCCGAGAGATTGTATACTGGTGCTCATACCCAGTAGAAAGCAAATTTCTGGCCAAATGCCAAGGACACTTTGAAGTGGTCAAAAATGTGGGTTAAGTTATTTGCAAAGTCCACCAACCAGGGAGAAGAAAGCCTCACTAGTTGTAACATGTCAATCCGATGGTGTAACAGGCAACCCGTGAAAGCTCATAATTTGGTGGCTAAGTCCAAAGCCAATGTTAAAGTTTTTAAGGTGGCAGAGACGCTGTCTCCAGCCCAAAAATATCAATGCTGAGAATTGCTTAATTTGAACAGAGACTTGTTGTCAGAACGTCCAGGTTGTACATAGCATGAAATCCTCATGGAACCCCTTGTCCGAGTGATTTGAAGCCATACTGAATTACTGTGGCTCGCTGGGAGGTAATCTTGAAAGTGGTGATGCTGATGTTTGACCTAGGAGTGATTGAGAAGTCCAAGAGTGGCTGGTCCAGTCTCATTGTCTTGGTGTTGAAACTGGATGAAGAATGGTTTCTATGCTATGATTATAGCAAGCTAATGAGGTTTCCAAGTTCGACGCATATCCAATGCCCTGTGTTGACTAGCTTACTGAAAGATTAGGGCCTGCCTGCTACATCACCACACTGGACCTCATTAAAGGGTATCAGCAAATTCCCCTCTCCAAACATGCCAAGGAGAAGACAGCCTTTTCAAAACCAGATATGTGTTTCCAGTATGTCCAGATGCCATGCGGGATGCAAGGAACTCCAGCCATCTTCCAGAGAGCCATAGACCAAATCAGTAGCGTAGCTGGCGGGGGGGCAGGGGGGGCGATCGCCCCGGGCCCCCCAGGCATGAAGGGCCCATTGCCCGCCCCCTGGGGGGCCCCTCGAATCCCTTGGAGGGCCCCGTGCTGGCCGCCGGCCGCCGCGCCGGCCGGAGAGGAGGGAGGGCGGGACTTCCTGTCCTGCAGCTCTGCCCGCCCCTCCTCTCCACCTCCTGACGGAAGACGCACGGCGGCCGCGGTGAGTGAGTATGCAAAGTGGCAACACCGGCCCGCGGCCCGCCCGCCGAAATCATTGCTAGCACCCATCTGCCCCTGCTCTTCTGAAGCAGGGAGAGAGAAAAATTCCCAAGTGCACCCAAATTCTCTGCTAGCACCCTCCCCCCGCCCTTCTGAATAGGGGAGAGTGAAATTCCTAAGTGCACCCCCCCCCCCCTGGCTTGCCAAATCCCCTGCTAGCACCCGCCCCCCCCCCCCTTCCGAAGAGGGGAGAGTGAAATTCCTAAGTGCACCCCCCCGGTCTGCCAAATTCTCCGTTAGCACCCCCCCTTCCTGCTCTTCTGAAGAGGGGAGAGTGCAGCACCAGGCAGGGAAGTGGTGACCTCTGGACAGGCTGGGCGGCCTGTGCCAGTACCTCTGCCTCTTATCCTGTTGATTGCTGCACTGTCCAGGGTTATATCTATAGCTCCATCACAGGCAGAGGTCAGAGCGCAGGAGGACCAAGGAAAAGAGGATGGAGGCGCAGGGGGACCAAGGAGAAGAGGATAGAGGCGCAGGGGGACCAAGGAGAAGAGGACAGAGGCACATTGGGACCGAAGAGAAGAGGACAGAGAGGCAGAAGGACAGAAACGGGGGCAGAAGGACAGAAACAGGGGGACCGAGGAAAAGAGAACAGAGGTGCAGGGGGACAGAAACAAGGGGACAGGAGAACAGGAAAGAGGGGCAGAACGAGGGGGACAGAGGAGCAGCAGGAGGGACAGAGGAGAGGAGGACTGGGGTGCAGGAGGACAGAGGAGCAGCAGGAGGGACAAAGGAGAGGAAGACGGGGGTGCAAGAGGACAGAGGAGCAGCAGGAGGGACAGAGGAGAGGAGGACGGGGTGCAGGAGGACAGAGGAAAGGAGGACGGGGGTGTGGGAGGACAGAGGAGAGG
Source organism: Allobates femoralis (assembly GCA_033576535.1). Lineage (NCBI taxonomy): Eukaryota > Metazoa > Chordata > Amphibia > Anura > Aromobatidae > Allobates > Allobates femoralis. Next base: position 133,950,354 of record JARQOC010000003.1, read on the forward strand.
AGGATGGGGGTGCAGGAGGATAGAGGAGCAGCAGGAGGGGCAGAGGAGAGGAGGACAGAGGAGAGGAGGACGGGGGTGCAGGAGGACAGAGGAGAGGAGGACGGGGGTGCAGGAGGACAGAGGAGAGGAGGACGGGGGTGCAGGAGGACAGAGGAGAGGAGGACGGGGGTGCAGGAGGACAGGAGAGGAGGACGGGGGTGCAGGAGGACAGAGGAAAGGAGGACGGGGTGCAGGAGGACAGAGGAGAGGAGGACGGGAGTGCGGGAGGACAGAGGAGAGGAGGATGGGGGTGCAGGAGGATAGAGGAGCAGCAGGAGGGGCAGAGGAGAGGAGGACAGAGGAGAGGAGGACGGGGGTGCAGGAGGACAGAGGAGAGGAGGACGGGGGTGCAGGAGGAGAGGAGGACGGGGGTGCAGGAGGACAGAGGAGAGGAGGACGGGGTGCAGGAGGACAGAGGAAAGGAGGACGGGGTGCAGGAGGACAGAGGAGAGGAGGATGGGGGTGCAGGAGGAGAGGAGGACGGGGGTGCAGGAGGACAGAGGAGAGGAGGACGGGGTGCAGGAGGACAGAGGAAAGGAGGACGGGGTGCAGGAGGACAGAGGAGAGGAGGACGGGGGTGCGGGAGGACAGAGGAGAGGAGGATGGGGGTGAAGGAGGACAGAGGAGCAGCAGGAGGGGCAGAGGAGAGGAGTATGGGGGTGCAGGAGGATAGAGGAGAGCAGGAGGTGCAGAGGAGAGGAGGACGGGGTGCAGGAGGACAGAGGAGAGGAGGATGGGGGTGCAGGAGGACTGGGGCTGTGGCTGGCGCTGTGTGTGGTGATATTGGCAGCTGTACTGTGTGTCTGCCTCCATGCAGCTGCTGCCACCTTTCTGTGTTGTCAGGGTGTGGCATGCTGGGAGTTGTAGTTCTTCTGCCTGTCCTATATGATTTCTGGAAAGTGTGTTGGGTGCTGGGAGTTGTAGTTCTTCCAGGTGGGCTCAGTGTTGTCTCGCCGCCTGTCTGTGGCCTGTCTGTCTCTTCTGAGATGTCCTCAGCTCTGTGCTGTGCACAGAGAGTGTACCAGCATGTCCCCAGCTCCGTGCTGTGCACAGTGTACCACCATGTCCTCAGCTCCGTGCTGTTCACATACAGTGTACTGTACACTGTGTGCACAGCACAGAGCTGAGGACATGGAGGACATGGTGGTACACTGTCTGTGCACAGCACAGAGCTGAGGACATGGTGGTATACTGTGTGGACAGCACGGAGCTGAGGACACGGTGGCACACTGTCTCCCGCCGCCTTAAAATCAGTCTGTTTCTCATCCAGGAGAGTCGGTTGAGTGTCATCGGTTTTTGGTCCATTTAGCATCCAACTGCTGTGCGAGTGTCCGAAATTTCTCTCAGATCACATCCGTGTGCAATCTGTTCTTTCCTCAGCAGCTATTTACTGTAGAATCATTTACAGGAACATTTTACAGTGTTCTCAGTTATAGAATGATAATGTATCCGTGAAAAAAACTGATGCCTCTCGGATGGTCCATGTGCTGTCAGTGTGTGGTATGTGATTTTGTCAGACCCATAGACTTGCATTGGTGAGTCTCGCACGGGAATCACAGACTGTCGCAGCATGTTGTGACTTTTTTCTCATCCTGAATCTGGCTGAGAAAAAAGCGTCCGACACTCGCCAATCTGCTCTCAGACATTGAATAACATTGGTCCGAGTGCAATGTGATGAAATCACACATTGCACTCATCCGCGTTTCATGCCAGTGTGTCCGTACCCTAATAATAGAATCCATATAGTAATCCTACAATGTCTGCGGGACATGGTATGGGGAGGGTTTATGGCTCAGTACAGACTCCATACTTCTTGTTATTAACCAGTTAATGCTCTCTTGTCCACCGCACTGCAGTGTCAAAAGAGGAAGACAACAAGACAAGCAGCAACACGGCATCAGAGAGTCCCTGACCTCCAAATACAAGATCCTCAGATCCTGGTATTGTGACATCATATTAAGAATAATACTTTTTGCATTGATATTACACTATGAACTCCACAGCACTTTACATACATCATCAACACTGTCCCCATTGGGGCTCACAATGTAAACATCCTATCAGTATGTCTCAGTAGTGTGGTTGGACGAACCTTTTATATGTCCCCGTCGCTTCCAGCACCACCACCGCAGCCATGCCCCCCAGCAGCACTGTTCATGCTTTAGGTTGTACGTGTGATTATTGCTGGTCACCTGGGCTGGGGGCCCACTCATGATGTTTCGCCCCCCTTGTGTTGAACCCCTAGCTACGCCTCTGGACCAAATCCTAGCTCCTCATAAGAAATACTTTGGGGCCTATCTGGATGAAGTTATGATCTATAGCCAGGAGCCAAGATTGATATGCCATCTGGGCAAGGTTCAGGCAATATTTTATGCCTTAAGAAGCGCACTGTTTTAAATCAACAAGAAGAAATGTTCTGTCGGGATTTAAGAAGCCAGATACTTAGTCTCAAGTCTTTTGCATCAAATTCTGAAAGGACACAAAAAACTTGAGACTAGAACATAGGTTCACATTCCAGCATAGTCAGAGCTACAATGGAATGATTTAGATAAAATAGGCCAGACCTAAATCCTACTGAGAATCTATGGCAAGACTTGACAATTGCTGTTCACATATCCTCTCCATTCAATCTTACTGAGCTAGAGAAGGTTTGCAAAGAAGAATGGGCAAAAATCTAAGCTTATAGATGTGCAAAGCTGGCAGAAAAATACTCCGCAAGACTTGAAGCAGTAAATGCAGCGATTGGTGGTCCAACCAAGTATTGACTCAGAGGGACTTAATACAAATGCACATACCAATTTTCATATTTGTATTTAAAAAATATGTAGTAAACCCTGTATCCACGCTTCACAAATGCATCTTACTTAGTGTACAGTCCTTGACAAAAGTTATGTCGCTTATCCATGTTATGTAAATAAAAGCTTATAGCCTGACGTTAAATTCATCCATTGGTTTTATATATTACTCTTTTGAAAGTTGAAACCCTCCCAAATGTGGTTTAGGTTAAGAAAATAAATTGGCTTCAGTGCTGAAATATTGATCATTTAATGAACACAGAATGGTCAGATTTTAGTGAAAAAACTGTGAAAAATGAAAAAACACAAAAGAGAATGAAGCAAAAAGCAAATCATTGATCATTTCACACAAAACTCCAAAAATGGGTCGGACAAAAGTATTAGCACCCTCAGCCTAATACTTGGTTGCACAACCTTTAGCCAAAATAACTGCGATCAACCACTTCCGGTAACCATCAATGAGTTTCTTACAATGCTCTGCTGGAATTTTAGACCATTCTTCTTTGGCAAACTGCTCCAGGTCCCTGATATTTGTAGGGTGACTTCTCCAAACTGCCATTTTTAGATCTCTCCACAGGTGTTCTATGGGATTCAGGTCTGGACTCATTGCTGGCCACCTTAGAAGTCTCCAGTGCTTTCCCTGAAACCATTTTCTAGTGCTTTTTGAAGTGTGTTTTGACTCATTATCCTGCTGGAAGACCCATGACCTCTGAGGGAGACCCAGCTTTCTCACACTGGGCCCTACATTATGCTGCAAAATTTGTTGGTAGTCTTCAGACTTCATAATGCCATGCACACGGTCATGCAGTCCAGTGCCAGAGGCAGCAAAGCAGCCCCAAAACATCAGGGAACCTCCGCCATGTTTGACTGTAGGGACCGTGTTCTTTTCTTTGAATGCCTCTTTTTTTGTCCTGTAAACTCTATGTTGATGTCTTTGCCCAAAAAGAGAGAACATTCTTCCAAAACATTTTAGGCTTTCTCAGATAAGTTTTGGCAAGCTCCTGCTTGGCTTTTTTGTCTCGGGGTAAGAAGTGGGGTCTTCCTGGGTCTCCTACCATACAGTCCCTTTTCATTCAGACACCGACGGATAGTACGGGTTGACACTGTTGTACCATCGGACTGCAGGGCAGCTTGAATTTATTTGGATGTTAGTCGAGGTTCTTTATCCACCATCCGCACAATCTTGCGTTGAAATCTCTTGTCAATTTTTCTTTTCCATCCACATCTAGGGAAGGTAGCCACAGTGCCATGGGCTTTAAACTTCTTGATGACACTGCGCACGGTAGACACAGGTACATTCAGGTCTTTAGAAATGGACTTGTAGCCTTGAGATTGCTCATGCTTCCTCACAATTTGGTTTCGCAAGTCCTCAAACAGTTCTTTGGTCTTCTTTCTTTTCTCCATGCTCAATGTGGTACACACAAGGACACAGGACAGAGGTTGAGTCAACTTTAATTCATGTCAACTGGCTGCAAGTGTGATTTAGTTATTGCCAACACCTGTTAGGTGCCACAGTTAAGTTACAGGTGCTGTTAATTACGCAAATTAGAGAAGCATCACATGATTTTTCTAACAGTTCCAATACTTTTGTCCACCCTCTTTTTCATGTTTGGTGTGGAATTATATCCAATTTGGCTTTAGGACAATTATTTTTGTGTTTTTTTCATTGAAGACAAATTCAATGAAGATAATAATACCAAAGAATTTGTGATTGCCATCATTTTCAGGAAGAAACTGAGTATTATCTGACAGAATTGCAGGGGTGTCAATACTTTTGGCCAACACTGTATATACATTGTGGAAGCGAAATTAAGTAAAAGCAAGGGTTAAAAATAAAGTCTGTATTCTCACCTTTCCAGCGATCCCCTGATGGCTCCAGCAAGCTCTGGTGTGACTACAGGACCTGCTGTTATGTCACAACCCGATCAGCAGATCAGCTGAAAGAAATGGTTAAACGCTGTCATGTGACCCGATGACGCTGCCGGGTTGTGACAACATTTAACCATTTCTTTTACTACATTTCACTTCCACAATGTATGGATATACATTGCGGAAGTGAAAGTGCCATGCACAGCTCTTTCTGTGTCCGGACCTGTGAAAATCACGGACCCGGACACAGAAAAAGCCACCTCCTGTGGTGTCCGTTCCTGTCCGTGGGGTCCTACAAAAAGTAGGATCCCACGGACAGGAAAAAATATGTGATGTGAAAGCAGCCTTATTAGGCTGTACTTCAATACAATCAGTTTTTTATCAGCAGGAGATTATCTAATGTGGATTAAGTTTTATGCAGGCCAGTCAGGCTAATCTGTGTAACTCCACCCTACCACTGTCTGGAAATTTAAGCTGCTTGCACATAATGTTTTTTTCCTGTCCATGGATTCTATTTTTTGTAGGACCCCACGGACAGGAAACGGCACCACAGGAGGTGACCTATTCTGTGTCCGGGTCTGTGATTATCACGGATCCGGACACAGTGGGGCATTTTCACTTCCGCAATGTATAATATACATTGCGGAAGTGAAATTTAGAAAAAGAAAGTTAAAAATAAAAAATCTGTATGCTCATCTGTCCGTGATCCACCGCTGCCTCCAGCAAGGTCCGGGTGCTTATAGGACCTGCGGTGATGTCACAACCCGATCAGCCGATTGGGTCACATGACCGCAGTTACCGCGGTAACTGCGGTCATGTGACCCGATGATGCTGCCGGGTTGTGACATCACGGCAGGTCCTATCACCCGGAGCTTGCTGGCAGTAGCGGTGGATTGCGGACCGGTGAGCATACAGATTTTTTATTCTTAAATCTTTCTTTTACTTAATTTCACTTCTGCAATGTATATTATACATTGCAGAAGTGAAATTAGACAGTTAGGAGAAATTTTAGTGTATTGAGAATGCTCAGTACACTAAAATCGGGTCCGAGGAACGGTCAGCTGTTTCCTCGGACCTGCGCTCATAGGCCCCCATGTTAAAGGCTGAGGATCGGATTGGATTTGGCCTAATTGCCATCCAATTTTATGGGATCCGATTTTTTGCTGTGCCCAAAATCGGAGCAGTCTTCGATTTTGGGTACAGCAAAAAAATCGGACACAAATTGGATCCCACAAAATCAGATGGCAATTAGGCCAAATCCGATCCGATCCGACCCCCATAGGATAACATGGGGGCCAAATTGGATCCGTGGCTGTCTGTTTTACAACGGACAGCCACGGATCCAACAAAAACGTGACGTGAAAGCACCCTTAATGACAATGTACAGAGTACACAGGAAAGTGACAATCAGGGATGTGGGTGGGGTAATAAACAGATCAGTATTCTGAGCACCGCTACATCCAGGGAAAACAAGGATTCTGGGAAGTTTACATCAAGCAGAGCAGTAATACATCACTGGAATCTGCTCGTTTCCCTACATCATGCTGCTGTCAGATTACATAACAAAAATCTGCTGACAAATGTCCTTTAATATTAACAACATGGGTTTCCCTAGAAAATTCATGATACAAGGCTGGGAAGTTGGTGTGAAAGATGTAAATTAATGGGCTTCTGCAACAGGGATCAAACCATTAGACTATTCATTAATGTGAAACATGCAGAATGTAGGTTAAAGGGGTTGTCTGATCTAAAATGATAATTCTGCATTCACTCTGTGTAACTGCAGATGTAGTGCCCCGCTAGTCAGCGCGCTACAGAAGGGTACTGCAGCCCTAACAGAAGGTGCAGTATGCTTTGTTCTGGTAGGGGGTAGTAGAAGCCTGAAGCTCCATCACCACACACATACACCTAGCAATAGGGGAACAATCAGATGCCCGTTACTAGGGTAACCGGTCCCGGTGGGAGGAGAAGCTAGGTTATAAAGTGAGTGGGGAAGACATAACAATGAGCGAATGAGTGAGTGAGAACCTGAGAGCGGAGTTGAGAAGAGTAGAAGTGAGAAGCGAGTCAGTAAAGAGGAGAAGTTACGGGGAGGGCACCTCAACCTGATGACCCAGACAGAGAGGGGCAAAGAAGAGGGCGACCAAACGCTCTGGCCCAGTCCAAAGCGGGGTACCGGCTCCGACGTGGATCAGAGGTCGATCCCTGAACCGCGAATGAGGCGGTCGATAGGGTAGGGGTTACTTCGATCCCGGGACAGGACGACTGCTTCGATGGGGGATCCTGGCTGGTCGGTTCCCGGTTCCAAGCCCTGGACCCTCAGTGGCAGGGATTAGGGGGAATGGTGATGAGGATGGGGGTAGTAGTGACGTCACACCACCTGTGGTTCCTGGTAACGGTGGATACCAGTGCTGCGGCTGGCCACTGAGGTGATGGTGGTGCAGCTCAGTGTAGTACTGCTCCCCACAGGTGGAACTTTACCTCAGGGCAGCGAGAGTGGATGAGAGGAGTTGTAGTAGCAGCTTGCAGGGGACACTGTGGGCAGCGGCGGGGAAGCAGACTCACACACAATAGTCTTTGTTTCGGTATCTTTTTACTGATGTCCGGTAACAGGTACAGTCTAAGATGGAACCAAGTTCTCGGTGCAATTTGGGATTTTCACCTTGAGAGTTGTGAAGCCTCCTCTGCTACTGTGTACAGTGGTTTGGGGTAAGTCCTGCCTATAGCTGAACTCGCCGCTTTCCTCCCTCTCAGGGCATTACTCTTTAACCGACAATGAGGGCCTTCTGTGGGGTACCTATACTCACCTTGGGCCCCTAGTCCTGTGCTTGGTCAGGTTTGAGTGTCTCTATTAAGTTAGTACCTCAGGGGAATAGATCCTCCTGGTTTCTCCGGGCTCTTCCTGCTTCAGTGTTTCTCCTGCAGGGTCGGACTCCGGTGTCCGGGTGAGCTAAAGGGATCCTATATACGGTCCCTTGTCCTTTTTCCTTACTCCTCCACTGGCCTCCGTCCCTCTCTCTGGGGTGCTCCACAGCGGGTCAGTGTCCCTTGGTCCTGGGCCTTGCTTTGCCCAGCATCCGGGTCTTTCCAGAACCTTCTCTAGGCTACTTCACTGGACTTCCTGCTCTCTTCACTGCTCAGAGCAGACTAACTGCATAACTGACTCCTCCCTCAGGCCTGGATGTTTTATAGGGGATCTGGCTTAAGGCAGCCAGTAGAGCTCCCCCTTCAGGTCTGGGGTGGTAGATGTGTGCTGTGGTACCAAAGTGTAAATCCCTCTTTGCAACGGATGGGTCCTGTGGCAATCCCCAGCAGGGGTGCCACACAAATTACCGACGTGGTCGATGTCTTCATAGGAGCATGATCCAACTGCCCAAATCAATCATGGTCTCCACCAAAAGCACTAGACTGGGTTGGGCTCCCTTTGGAGAGAAAGAGGGTTCCCATATAACTCGACGGACCTGGTTCAACAAACGGGATTCGTGCAGGCAACGCAGAGTTAGGACAGAGCAAGTATAGAGAAGGAACACCACCGGAGCTTCAGAGGGACACTGCCCACTGCCAGGACCACCCGGTGCACTACCTTAGCTGAAACAACTGCATACCCTGTAAGACTGCAGATTACTGGAGTAGAGTACCTGTGCAGAGTGAGCAACGTGTCTGTGTTTCTTCCTGGTTGACTGCTGGTCCACAGCAGAGACTGCGCTGCCTATTCCACCATTGTTACCCTACAGCCCCGGGGATCCCACTCTTCCTGTAGAGAGCCACAAACACCTTGCTGCCACCCATCACCCCGGAGGCTCCAGCAGCACCGGTGCCATCACCGGACCTGCAGGTGGCATCACGAACTTCAAAACTTTATTATTTTTCTTTTTCTTCTTTTTATTGTCACTGCAAGGGCACAGGCTCGGGCACCGACCACCCTGACATCCCTGCATCCGACCGCCCGAGGCCTGAGTACTCCAGACCCTTGTGGGACGGACAACCTTGGTGTCTACGAACAGAATCGAACCTACCCATGAACTACGGGTATTGTGCGCCTTATAGACTTCACGACTTAGCCTAATAGAACTTTTCCCACCATTTTCTACTGGGCCCAAGATGGCGGGTCTAAAAATGTAAAGGACAATGTGTTGGCCCAGGGGCGTGCCTCGGCCCCTGTCATGGGACAGCCATGGCAGAGGCGCCAAACTTCTTGCCCTCCCCAATTGCTGAAGAAAGATGAAGGGGGCGGGCCCAGGACCTTAGCCCGCCCATGGACTATAAAACAAAATGAACAGGGCATGGCAAGAGCGGTGCAAACAGAACCTTTCCAGACTTCGACGGGTGCGGGTCCTGGAGATAAGGCGGCAATTCTGCTGAGAGATCTAATGCAGGAGGTGGAGGAAGAAGCCCATGTCGTATTCAGTGAACGGAGGTGGTCTCTCTCTGCACCATAGAGGGTGACCCAACCTTCTGGGAGACCGTGCTCCAAGACCTGAAGGTCCAACTCCTGGAGACAGCGGAGCGGACGGTCCGGCGCTGGAGTGCCGGCGTGGCCTGCCAGCTAGACCGCGAGGCCACGCGGAGACAGCCCAGCCGTCCAGAACCAGAACCAGTGGTGAGGAACTGATCACCCGATACCCACCCAGTTACCGGAGAGGACCCGGTGCTACCAACCATTGAGGAAGAAGAGGCGGTCAGCCCTGAAGCCCCACAGGAGGATGACGACGAAACAGTAGCTGAGCCAGATGACCCCACAGACCCTGAGCCGGAGGAGGAGCAGCCGCCTGGCGAGGAGCTAGACCTGGTGGTTGAGGCTGTCGAAGAGGAGTGTGAAGACCAGTTCCTCCATGAGATGAGGAACCAGACCAGCAGGGCCCCAAGGAGGAGGAGGAAGATCCAGAGGAGAACCCAGAGAGGAATTCCAGCAAGGCTATGTCACCCGAGGCCCAGGTCGCTTGGTGGGCAGCAACCCTGTACATTTCGCGGTGGCGATAACAGGGCCACCGTGGAGCGCTATCGCCAGAGCCAGGACACTCGCCGCGCATTCAACAGAACGGACTACGTGTGCACCCTTTACCGATCGACTAGGCGGAGCTGCAGCGACGCAGAGAGAGGAAGGTGGGCCCATGAGATGGAGAATCTACAGATCAGAGCAGAGGCCCGTCGCCAGCCGTTCCCCCTGAGCACTAGAAAAGAGGTACGGTGACCACCTTCAACCTTGATAATGGTTGGGGTCTTGCGAGAGAGGAAGGACTCTATGAGGAGGTATCTATTTCCCGGAGAGATGTTGAGTCCCATTTACCTAAAGGACACCCAGATCATGACTTATACTGCCTTGATCGCATAAGCTATGAAAGACATGCAGGACCTAGAGGTTGGTATGCTTTGCGAGTACGTAAATGTGAAGAACCCAGTAATTGACCTGATCTTTTATTGAATGTGTAAATAGTGTGCCTTTCTTTCACAGAATACTCATAGACTATCATAAGGATATTTTATTTTTCTTGAATCTTTTGTGTGTTGTGATAATGTGTGCAGCGGCCCAGTGGTGACCTGGACTTTGGAAAAGAAAGTGATAGTAACTACTGGGTTTGCAATAGTTATCCGATTCCGTTGATCTATCAACTGTTTTGTTATGAAACGTTATAAGAAATGTGCCTCCCGGATGGGAAAAATCAAGAATACTTGCCGTTATTGTTTATTGTTGATATGCATACATAAAACTTTTACTCTGTACCGTAGAGGTGGAATGGACACTTGGGGACAAGTGTATTCAACCAAGGGGGAGTGTAGCGCCCTGCTACTCAGCGCGCTACAGAAGGGTGCTGCACCACTAACAGAAGGTGCGGTATGCTTTGTTCTGGTAGGGGGTAGTAGAAGTCTGAAGCTCTATCACCACACGCACACACCTAGTCATAGGGGATCAATCAGACGACTGTTACTAGGGTAACCGTTCCCGGAGGGAGGAGAAGCTAGTTATAAAGTGAGTTGGGAAAGACAGAACAGTGAGTGAGAACCTGAGAGCGGAGTTGAGAAGAGTAGAAGTGAGAAGTGAGTCAGTAAAGAGGAGAAGTAACAGTGAGGGCACCTGAACCTGGTGACCCAGACCGAGAGGGGCAAAAAAGAGGGCGACCAAATGCTCTGGCCCAGTCCGAAGCGGGGTACCAGCTCCGACGTGGATCAGAGGTCCATCCCTGAATCGCAAATTACCGGCGTGGTCGATGTCTTCATAGGAGCACGATCCAACCGCCCAAATCAAGCACGTTCTCCACCAGAAGCGCTAGACTGGGTTGGGTTCCCTTTGGAGAGAAAGAGGGTTCCTATATCACCTGACGGGCCTTGTTCAACAAGTGGGTTTCATGCAGGGCAATGCAGATTTAGGACAGAGCAAGTATAGAGAAGGAACACCACCGGAGCTTCAGAGGGACACTGCCCACTGCCAGTACCACCGGGTCCACTACCTTAGTGAAACAACTGCATACCCTGTAAGACTGCAGATTACTGGAGTAAAGTACCTGTGCAGAGTGAGCAACGTGTCTGTGTTTCTTCCTGGTTGACTGTGACATTACAGTCTCACAGCAGAGACTGCGCTGCCCTATTCCACCATTGTTACCCTACAGCCCCCGGGGTCCCGCTCTTCCTGTAGAGAGCCACAACACCTTGCTGCCGCCCATCACCCCGGAGGTTCCAACAGCGCTGGTGCCATCACCGGACATACAGTTGGCGTCACGAACTTCATAAACTTTATTATTTGTCTTTTTCTTCTTTTTATTGTCACCGCAAGGGCACAGGCTCGGGCACCGACCACCCATGACATCCCTGCATCCGACCGTCCGAGGCCTGAGTACCCCAGAACCTTGTGGGCCCGACATAGACTACTCAATCCTCCCAGCACACACACTGGACGCTGCAAGGACTCACTGTTCCTAAACCGGAAATGGATCACAGTTATGCGATATACATGTTCCTGGCCACTCCCAGCCGAAGACCTCGTTTAGTGGGTGTGGCTTTATTCAATACAATTGTATGGTACAAGGCCACGCCCACTAGATGCCTGCGCCCACTAGTCAGACACACCCTCTCCATACTCTTGTATGGAGTGAGGCGGCGCCCACTAGTTGTGTTGTTGCAGGGAACATGCATACTGTATAATTGCAGTCCGCTTCCAGCTTACAAAACTGTGAATCCTTGCAGTGTCCAGTACATTCACTAGGAGGGTTGATGAATCTGCAGTCACATGGAGTGACTGGAGAATTATCATTTTAGACCAGACAACCCCTTTAAAGGAAAACCGAATTAGAAAGTGCATGTTGTACATTCATTCATTACTTTTTCAATGAGGCATGTTAAAAGATGGTCAGTGGTGCTTCATAAAAATGAAGTGCCAAAATATAACAACCACACCCAGTTATGTGCATATTTCTGTGAATTACGTTCTGAAAATGTTTAAAAATTATTATTTTCACTGTAATGAGACTTTTATCTGTACAGAATGTCGTGTTTAGTCTTGGGTCTTCTGCCATTCCGATGTGTAACACAAGAGGTCACTATTTGGTCTTTACAGTGTTGAACTAATTCCAGTCTCGTGTCCAACTTCTGTATCTGTGAAATCCTGGCTTTATTACTGCAATGCTTGCTGATCATGTTCTCAAATATTTTAAATCCACAGATTTAACACAGAATACACAGATGTGTGTATGGCTGGACAGATTGTTTGCATTGTGCCATGTTGTCATGAGATTCATTCTGTCCTGATCACTAGAAGTCTGAAAAAGCAACAGAATTCCTTATGAAGAATGATATTTCAGCAAAACCAGACATGTTTTTAAAAAAGCATCCGGCATGGGCAGATGAGAGCTCGTCCATCACCAGGACATCATGAATCTCCTGACAATTTCTTTATTAAAAATTGTGAACCAGGATAAAATGAATATGTTATTAACTGAATAGGACAGAAAAGGGGAGAGATTATATTCTATATATTGGTTGTGTTTATTGCTTCATTGCAGTTTAAAGTGTATCCGCCATTTAACTTTTCTACTATATAATCTCCTAATCGTGTCTGTCTGCTGCCTAAATCGCGCGCCAGCGCCGGAGGCAGCCACCAATGAGCGAGGAGTATGCAAAACAGCCGCATGCATTCAAAATTCGCGCCAAGCTGAAACATGGCGACAGCGGCGCATTGGCGGTGCTGTCACCGGGATACACGCGTCCAGCCGCGGCCATCGTCGGGAGATCAGCAGGATCTCCTGACGGTGGCCCCAGTGCACGCGAGCCAGACGCTGACCTCTGTGCAGCAGTAGCTCAGCCGCGGCCACATGCCGCACAGGGGTCCGCGGCGAGCCAGCCGTGAGATGACCGGCATCAGCCGGTCATCTCCTGGCTGCTCGCAGCGGTAGTGCCCCGCACAGCATTCAAACCATGCACCAAGCCATGGTACTGCTCTGATTGGTTGCCGAGTGTGACCCGAGACTGCAGCAAGGGATCAAGTGTCCTCTTGTTGTAGTCTCTGGGGTCACACTGATGGTGCACTCTATGGCAGATCATTGCCATACAGTGCACCATCAGCGTGACCCCATAGACTACAACAAGAGGACACTTGATTCTTTGCTGCAGTCTCTGGATGTAGCAGAGGCAATCGAGCATTATGGGACCATCGTTGTGGACTATGTTGGAAGGTAAGGAGTAAGAAAGATGTAGTCTGAATCAGTGTTTGTTTTTTTGTCTAATAAAAAGATTTTACTCTGTGTGGTGTATTTTTTTTACTATTTACTAGAGATTCATAATGGCCAGATCTAACAATGGCCAAAACAAGGCTGACATTAACCCTTTTATTACCCAGTTTGCCACTGGAACCAGGGCAACTGGAAGAGATGGGGTACAGTGCCAAAATATGGCACTTCAATGAATGCAGCATTTTCTGGGGAGGCTGTGGGCGGCAATTCACAGCATGGGGACACAAACTGCTTGGGCCTCTCCATGCTGAGGATTCCAGCCCCCAGCTGCCTTGTTGTACCTGGATGGCAACCAAAAATACAACGAAGCTCCACGTGGTTTTTTCCTCCAAATTATTTCTTTAAATAAAAAAAATGATGTTGTGTTTTGCTGTATTTTTGGTTGCCAGGTAGGTACAACAGGCAGCTGGGGGGGTGGCAGCTCCCAGCTGCTTAGTTGTACCTGCATGGTAACCAAAAATACAGCAAAGCTCCACATCGTTTTTTTTTTTTCAAATTATTTCTAGAAATAACATAAAAAACGATGTTGCGTTTGACGTATTTCTAGTTGCCAGCTAGGTATAACTAGGCAGCTAGGGTGGGTGGCAGCTCATATCTGTGCTGGTGACCAAAAGTACAATGGAGCCTCTCATCGTTAGCGCAAAATCCCCACTAAATACACAACAAATACTCCCTGTATGAACAGTGCTGCATATTTGCTAAGTATTTTGGAGCTGACATTGAGTTCTATGTATAAAATTTGCAGCAAAATACGCTGAAAGAATTAACATGCTGCAGACTTTTCATTGGGAAAATGTGTGCCATTTTCGTCGTGCAAAAATACGCAGCATCGGCACAACACTGATTATTTCCTATTCATTTTCTAGGGAAGGTGCTGTGTTGCAGAATTCTCACAAATACGCCAAAAAAACTAGGGAAAATTGCTGTAAAAATGAAGGAAATCCGCAGTGACGACGCATAGCCTAAATATTCACATACCAGGTCCCTGCATAAAAACATCACTCCTTCCTTCTGACTGGCATGCACCAAAATGATTTTCCCACCACATATGGAGTATCAGCATATTCAGGAGAAATTGCCCAACATATTTTTGAGTCTATTTTATCATATTGCCTCTGTGAAAATGAAAAAATCCTTTTTATTCCACAAAAATGATCTTTTAGCCTCCATATTTTAATTTTCAAAGTTAAATATTATAAAATTCTGTGAAGCATCTGGGGATTCAAGATGCTCACCACACATCCAAATAAAATTTCCTTTTGGTCTAATTTCCAAACTGTATTCAGGAGAAATTGCCTAACAAATCTTAGGATCCACAAGTGATTTTCGACCATATATTCCATATTTTATATGGGGTATCGGCATACTTGGGAGGAATTGTACCACATATTTTAAGGTCCATTTTCTGCTGTTACCTTGTGAAAATGCAATATTTGAGACTAAAATAACATTTTTGTTGGAAAAAGTTAAATGTTAAATTTTTCCTTCCATGTTGCTTCAGTTCTTATGAAGCACCAGAAGGGTTAATAACCTTCTTGAATGTGGTTTTGAGCAGTCAGAGGGGTACAGTTTTTGGAATGGTATCACTTTTGGGTGTTTTTTTTGTCTTGTAGGCCCCTCAAAGACACTTCAAATGTGATGTGGTCACTAAAAACATGGTTTTGTAAATTTTGTTGTAAAAATGAGAAATTACTGATAAACTTTGAACTCTTCTAACTTCCTAAAAAAAAATGATTCCGAAATTGTGCTGATGTAAAGTAGACATGTGGGAAATGTTATTTATTAACTATTTTATATGACATTACTCTCAGTATAAAAATTCTAAGTTTGAAAATTGCTAAATTTTCTAAATATTTGCCAAATTAAATTTTTTTTCAAAAAGAAACTAACATGACGTCCAATATGCCATGAGAAAACATTCTCACAATCACTGGGATCTGTTGAAGCGTGTCAGAGATATAACCTTATAAAGTGACAGTGGTCAGAATTGCAAAAGATGGTCAGGTCAGGGAGGTCAAAACAGGCTGGGCGGTGAAGGGGTTAAATACAAGGGTTCAGAGAAAAAATAAATATAAGTGTCATGCGCTTACATGGCGCTGACATTGCTGGATGCTGCTGTGTATGTGTTTGCCTTTAAGAGCTGCATGGTTGATAGTTGGAAAGGTCCTGGGCCTCCTGTGTTGTGCTATAGAACTGCATTCACTATGAGGTTCGGCTGCTGGTTGAGGGGTTAATGTGTAACTCACCTGGGCTCCCCTCCCCCTAGCCTTTAAGTAGCCTCTCCTTCCACCAGGTGGTGCTGCTGATAGGGTTTTATCTATGCCTGGAAGCCATGCTTTGCTGACTTGTGTGTTTGTGTTGCTGAAGTCCTTTCCTTTGGAGTTGCAGTATCCCAGTTCTGTGGAGGAAGGTGAGGGGGGAATAGCGCAGGGCTGATGGAGGAGTTTTAGGGAGAGGCTGGAGGCCCAAACCTTCTCACCTTCAGAGATACCTTCGGGATCAGGGCCATTCAGGGTTCCTAGGCTAGGGTCAGACTAGTCTTCCCTGGTCACCCTGCTCATAACTGCTATTCCTTCATCAGCATTCTCACAACACCATGACAATAAGGGATTGATGACTAAGGATTTGGAGACTCATACTGGTTTGAAGAGCCAGAATAGTGGAAAGAGTGGCCTGCCATGAAGAACAGTATACAACTCACAATCCAGAGAAAACGGAACATTTTCCAGCTAATTGAGAAGCCACCGCATAGCAGCTTACATAGAGTCTGCAGACACTAGAAACAGCTAAATTGTTGTGAGATTGGTTGTGCGTTGGTCGCGGCGGATGCGTTTCTTTCACCGCATCTGCCGCGATCGGCGAAGGCCGCTGATGTGAAAGTACCCTTAGATTGTAAGCTCCTTCGAGCAGGGTCACCTTCATTTTTTACCTTTTTATTGTATTTCCTAAGTTGATTCTATGTTTATTGTATGTAACTACTGTTCTGCATCACCTTTCTGTACCGTATATTTTTCTTATATGTACCATTGTACTGTAAAGCGCTGCGGAATATGTTGGCGCTATACAAATAAAGTTTTATTATTATTATTATTATTATATGTGAGAACTCCTCTACAGCTAGGAGAAAACATCCCCCACCTTTGCATTTCTGTCTACAATGGCTGAACCAAGAAGGAGTTCTCATTCTTTCCTTGATTTAGAACAGCAAGAGAAAGACATAGGATCTCACTCAGCCTTTAGTGAAAGATCCAAACGCTTGTCTAAACCTACATGGAAGGTCAAAGATAACCTAGAAACTGCCAAATGTGAATTACTTTCCAATGTATTTTCCCTATGGCAAAGGGTACTGAATCAAGTGACTGTCTTATCTATAACTGGCGCTCATGAATTACCACCGGAGGGAGCCCTGGAATAATTGTGCTCAGTATACCAGTTTTTTTATGGGCACTTGTGAGAAATATACCTCTGACTTGGTGAAACTAAACACGCAGCCGTCTATAAAGGGACTGCAGAGCCTTCAAAAACTCAATTCTGTATGAGACTGTACTGTGCGTGACGGGGTGAACAAAATAGATGCAAAAATCACTCAGATGTCGGAAGTGTCATCTCACAAATCTAGGTCAGCTAAGTATTCAATGCACTCTTCCAGATCTGGCTCTTCAAAATACTCTACGCTCGCTAAGCGAGTAGTTTATAAGAACACGTGCCAAAGCGGAAACTAAGGTACAAGCCGTCTTCGCTCAGTGGAAAGCAGTCATGGAAACAAATGCAGCTGCCAAATGAGCGCGCAGGAAGGCAGAGGGTGGAAGCTGAATCAATGTGAAGGAAAGCAGACAATGAAACTGGATCACCACAAAAAAAGCATACATGGAAACTGATCAATCACTCCAGTCCTCGAGGGCCGCAATCAGTGCAGGTTTTCACGATTTCCTTAGTATTGCACAGGGATTGGAATCATCACCAGTGCAAGTGATTATGTTATCACCTGTGCAAAACTAAGGAAATCCTGAAAACCTGCACTGATGCGGCCCTCGAGGATGGAGTTCCCCACTCCTGTCCTAAAGAAAGAATGTGAACATGTGACAGCCATGGCAAGGTTAAAGGTCTTTGAACAAGCTCTAAGTGGGAGTCAAAGAGACATCATCAGTTAGCGTGAAATTGATACAGAAGACCCTCTAAAGCGCGCCAAAGAGTATGTACTAAGCCAAAGCAATGAACCACTGATGACCACCAACATTCCTGGCAGTACCAACATTTCTCCAAAGCATGAAGATGCTGATCCACCTGCAGCTCCCAGCTTTCAAGGTCAGTCCAATGTGCCACAAATGTTCAAACCCAAGCCTCTTCCATGCTCTAATGCGCAACCACACCCTGCACTTCTGCAAACGCCAGATGCAAATGTCTACATGCAACCTAGCATGCTGGCAAGGCACTATACTTCTGACAACTGCATAATTCCAGCCCCGCATACGACAAAGACTGTACACACCAAACCAGTTGCTGGACTGAACGGCTACACCGCTCCATACCTTCCAACATTTCTGAGCCAGGGCACTATGACCTACGTGATCAGCCAGAAAATGTGCACCCAAGATCAGAAAGAATAGACATGTCTGACTTTATGAGGTACATGATTCACCGAGAACTCACCAACATCGGTCTCACAAGGTTCAACGATCAAGCCGAAAACTACAGTGAGTGGAAGTCTGCCTTTAAAATCGCAACTAGTGACCTTGGCATTAGTGCTGCTGAAGAGCTGGACCTGCTGAGCAGGTGGTTGTGACCACGATCCATCGAGTGAATCAAGAGACTCAGATCCGTTCACATCAGTGATCTAGCAGCTGGTCTCGCAACTGCATAAGACACACTAGAGAATGATTTCGCCAGTCCTGAAGCTATAGAAGATGCACTGTTCAAGTAATTACAGGAATTTCCAAAAATATCCAGGAAGGACAGTTCAAAATTTCAGGAACTCAGCAACCTGCTGGCTGAGCTCCAGCTGGCCAAAACAGACACACATCTACCTGGCCTCAGCTTCCTGGATACCGCTTGTGGAGTGAAAACCATAGTCGCCAAGCTACAATATAACGTACAATAAAAGTGGACCATGCGAGGATCAAAATATAAAAGACAATACCAAGTCTCCTTCACTCCGTTCTCCTGCTTCTGTGACTTTATCAAAGGAATTGCAGAGTACAAAACTGACCCCAGCTTCTGCTGCGAGGGACTCAGTAGTCTGTGTCATCTCCTCCTAAATATGAAGGTTCACGCTCTAACGACAGAAACTGCAGTGGTCCGGTGTCAGCAAAAAAGACCAACATTCTGCCTGCACTGACATCAGCTCCAGATGAAAGCAATGAAGTGGGAAGGTGGAAAATCCAAACTGCCTGTGCCCTATTCATTAGATACCCCATCTCCTAAAAAAGTGCATCGGCTTCAGGAAGAAACAACTTCAGGACCATAAGGAGCTTCTGATGAAGTTTGGAGTATGTTTCAGGTGTTGTGCCTCTACCGAACACCTTGCTAAGGACTTTGTCATCACCATCAACTGTCTAGAGTGTGACAATGAGGATCATGTACAAGCACTCAACCATCAAAACCTGACTCTGCATCTACGCCTTCTCACACAAAAAGCTATGGCGGGGAGAATACAGACCAAGCAACACGTCTGCTTTCAATATCTTCCTTATGCACCAAAGTCTGCAGAGAAGATCTTCCGGGCAAGTCCTGTGCGAAGATTTTCCTGGCGAAAGTGTATCCCAAAGATCACCCAGACAAGGTCATGAAGGTGTACGTCAGCCTGGAAGATCAGAGCAACCAATCACTAGCGAGGTCAGAACTCTTCGACTTGTTCTTAAGGGGAAACGCTTATCCCTACACCTTGGGCACCTGCAGCGGTGTTACAGAAGTCTCTGGGAGAAGGGCTATTGGCCTTATAATAACATCTCTTGAGAATGCCGTGGAGATACCACTACCGACGCTTATGTAATGCAGCCAAATACCATTCGACAGGGAAGAAATCCCAATGCCAGAAGCTGCTCTTCATCATCCCCACCTCAGGACCATACACAAGGTGTGTCAGCTAATCAACGGACCACACAATGCACCGTTTGCTCTGCACCTCAGTCTAGTTTGGGTCATTATCGGTAACATCTAATAGTGTCAAGATAAAGAAACCAAATCAGGTCTCTTCCTACAAAACTCATATTAAGTCAGATGATCACAGCATGTCTTTTCTGCCATGCCCACACCACCACTGGATAAAGGAGAAGTCAAACAACATTAAGTGGTGACAGCAACCAACCGACAGCACATATGTTCTTCATCCTCGCGACCACAACCTCGAGTCCACAGCGTTCAATCCTACAAACAACAGCTTGCCGCCTGCAAAGAAAGATAAGGCGATCATGAGCGTCATGAGCATCGAACTCACTGGAGAAGAATGCAACAGCTCGGTAGCTCCTTTACCCTCTCTTACTACAAGTACTGAGTTGCCAAGGGATCCAAGCAAGCAACTGCAAGGTTCCCATCATGTGACGCCTATAACCATCACAAGCCTGGTAAGACCAAAGCAGACTCCATTGCACAGAGTCAGAGCCACTCTCTCAACAGCTTACTCATTACTGAAGATGCTAGTGTTTTCCTCACGCAATGCAGCCTCAGCACACTACAAGATGTCAAACAAGACACATTCATTTTCCAAGTTTGGCCCTGCAACAACATGATCCTCTTGGGTTCAGAGTACCCATCATGGTTCAAAGCACGTCACTGCTGAGACGGCTCGCTACTCAGAACATCGACCGGAACACTACATTGTCATCTCAGAAATGACTAAGGTGGGAGACATGGAAGAAGTCTCTAAAGGCCTTAGAGCAACTCCAATTCCCATGCCATCATTCTCTAAAATCTCTTTCAGCTGTCATCAGGAGACAGCATCATGTCTTATCTGATGCGGTTATGGAGGCTACAACTGCAGCAGCCTCAATGTACTCTCTGTCAGACAGTCTCAAGGAGTAGTAGGGGCTACTTCTCCATGGGCATACTCCCCCACCACCTTCCTACAGCACACCCCATCATGGCTACCATTGGAGACGAAGACGGAGGAATTAGGAAACAGCGACCCCCCTCTAGGAGACACGGGAGGAACTTGGGCAAAACCAAGAGGCCCTTTAGGATCTCTGCCCCTGTGAGTTTCTCTGCAGCTTTCTGGCTAACAAGATCAGCCCTAGCTTCCAACCGATGCAACATCCTGTCCATGTCAACTTCCTGCTGCCAGTCTTGGAATTTGTCCACTGTGATGACCTGACTTGCGCCTACTGTAAACCATCACTTGCTGCCCTTCACCACTTCCTCAACATACAGGGTGCAGAGTCGTGAAGGCAGATAGTAATGGAGCAGGTGGACCAGTTTACGTAGCACCTGTCACCAGTCCCGTTTTTTGCTAGGAAACCAAACTCCTCCACTGGAAGAATGTTACAACCCAACCTTGAGTGCATTGCTCATCAAAGGCATTAACCTTAGGCCCCTGCAACCATTCTAGGGCAATGCATCAGAAAGCATAACTTCTTCCAGAAATAAGACGGGCCTGGGTTGCTCAGGCTTATTAGGATAGTTGCTGGGAGTGGGTAGGGGTCCCCACATGGCATTCTCCCAGTCGAAGGCCTCTGATGGGGGTGCAATACAAGGCAGGAAAACAGTGGCTTCTGCAACTACTACCTCTTCCTCCTAGATTTGCCGATCCACTGGCTGCAACACCAGTTTCAGGTTTAATAAGGCCAGGCATGCTGCAAGATCCTGACTCTGACATGTGCTGGTCCTGAATGGCAAATGGAACAGCTGATCTCCTGAATCTGAGCTGCATTCTGGTGGGACCTTTTGTTTAGGCATTGCTGAATAGCACTGGATTTTGACCTCACTGCATATCAGGCCCAATGTGGGTAGCATGATCATACTCCAGCTCACATATTTAGATGAAGTAATCTCTGATTCAGGCTGCTCCAGTTCTGGTGAAGCATCCTCAGCCCCTGGAGTGTTAGGAAGATCATATCCTCCAGAGCAGGCATGTCTTGGGGTAGATCCATAATATCTCCAAACTGCAGACTGCAGGCACACGTGTAGCTATGTTGTACCTAGGGGCCTGCCTCTTACGAGGCCAGGACTCAATGGCTTACAGTATATTATTGTCTGCCCAATCTTGGAGTGGGATGCAGGAGGCCCCTGACTTACAAATCCAATTCCCCATGTCACAAGTAACAGCTGAGCTTGCAGTTGGGGGAGTGATTATTGAAGCCTGACATATTTGGAGGACAAATAGGACAAATATGAAAATAGTTTATTTTCAGGTCACCACCAATTCAACTGGATTGTTGAATAAGGCTAGCGGGCAGCAATTCACGGACAGTTCCAAAATTAATGATACATATAACACACTTGTGCACATTCCAGAAAACTGTATTCTAAATGTATGTAAGGAAAGGAAATAAAGTGATAACACATTTTCAAGAAGCAATATGCGTAGTATGGTGTTTCATGACTGTGAACAAAACTATAAAACACGTAGATTAATGATATAATGGACATATGCTATTTTTATCTGAATTGCTAGCATAAGGGTAGAAGATGTGGCCTCGCACACTGCGGACCCTCTGCAATTATAAGGGTATGTGCCCACTGGACGTTTTGTGGGCTGTTTTTTAGCGTTTTCCGTCGGCGTTTTCCGCTGAGTTTTATGTTAATTTATGTTAATCCTAGCCACTGGTTGGATTAACATGCTAGTCAATGGATTTTAGAAAACGCTGTGTACATTAGAACGTTTTTTTTTGTCTCCTTTCCACTTTCTTCACCGGTTTTCCACCGGTTTTTAAAGATAGTTCAAGTGACTTCTTTTGAGCGTTTTTCCAGCGGTTCCAGCTTACAAGTGCACAAAAAACAGTCTTTAAAACGCTAAGAAAAACCGCCAGAAAACCGCCGATAAAACGCTGTACAAACGCTATAAAACCGCTCAAAAAACGCTCAAAAAACGATGGACACTGCTGAGGTCAGAAAACTCAGTTTCTGCAATTCTCAACCGGTTTTCTGACGGTCTGCAAAGATGCAGAACCGTCCAGTGGGCACATACCCTAAAGGTTTGCGCTCTTAAAAAAAAAATTAAAAATTAAAAAAAAAAAAAAAAATGCAAAGCTTTATTAAACGGATGTTTAAAGAACACATCTGGCACAGTTCCAAAAATTCTCACCCTGCAGGTGTTTTAACACCTGCAACCGCAGGAAAGCTTACAAAAATTATTTTAAAGCTCCATTAAATTCTACAGGTTGAAAGAAAATGGTAGACCTGATGGCTGGGAACACTACTACCTTAAGGTGAGGTGTTGATCCTGGCCAGTTAGGTTTTCCCTAAAGATTCAGGGAAAGTTTTTGTGCCATTTTAAAGTTTAGGATAAGAGGAAAGCACATACTGTAGGTAATAATTGGGTGCCAGAATAGGAAACCAGGTATAGCATTTTCTTGAGAAAGTAGCTTCTTTTATTTCATCACAACACATTTTGGCAATAAACTCCACTTTCATCAGAACCTTTTCCTGAACAAAGCCACGTTTGCCTATTTTTGTATAAATTGATCGGGTTTCCAATCACAAACCAAATCTGCAATGTTCATGCCGAATTTAAAATTGGTGAACATGTCGGGGAATGTTTTCTCATGTCCTCTCGCAGTGTGTATTGCTGTGCAGGGACCCAACTGGTCTCTATGATGCAATGCATTTTACCTTGATATGCGCCCTTGGATGCACATCCAGCTGAAGTAGGTGATGAGGTCTTTGGGCCCTGTCCACTCTCGGTCCTGTTAAGGCCACTTTACATGTCACGATATCGCAATGCAACAACGATAAAAGTCACGTGGTATGGCCATTGCAGTTGATATCCTTGATATGCGTTGTGAAAACAACCTAACTACGATATTGCATGAAGATTGTGCAAGTCCTTCAACTGAACGATATTGTATATGTGATGTGGCAGGATCGTGTTGTGTGACAGCGCAACTACGATTTGGAGCGCAACTTCCCCTATTCACTGCAATGTTAAATGGTCGTTCCCTGGGTTGCTCATACACAGCATGGAAACGGGGCGTACTACATCGTAGTTGCGTTGCCTGCCGATATCTTCCTGTGTGACATCTACTATGCGATCTTGGACAAGTGCCAAAAACATGCGCTCCCCGTGAAGTTGTATGCAATATCAGAATGATATCGCTACGTGTAAAGCGGCCTTTATACCCCTTTCGGCGTACCATCCACAAACAGACAGCCTGGTAGAGAAGTTTAAAAATCCTCAACATCATGCTGAAAAAGCCAATTTTTCTCCAAATAAGATGTTCCACAAAACTCTACTGGTTTCTCACTATTTGAACTACTACTGTATGGCTGATATCCAAGACACCCTCTGGAGTCCTGGTTATAACAAATATAAAGCTGGGAAGCTGAGACCACACCCTACCGAAGTGTAATAGAACATGTGGCCTACATGCAAGAGATTGCTAACGTGATGCCTATTGTGAAAGAGTATATTCTCAAAGCACAACAGAGGGTGTATAATAGGTCAACTAGAGTAAGGCAGTTTAACTTTGGGGATCAAGTACTTGTACTTGTGCCCACAGTGGAAAGAAAATTTCTGGCCAAATTGCAGGGACCTTACAAGTGGTGGAAAAGGTTCGCAAGGTCAACTACAAGGTTCACCAACCAGAAAGAAGGAAACCCTACTGAGAAAAAATCTTCCATCGTTGAAAAAGAGGAGATGGACAAAAAATGGGCACTAAATGCCCTAAGGTATTACCTGTTGGGCTTGAGTTTAAATTAGTGTCTGATTATACCCTGTTAGTATGGTTGCAGGAGAGGCAGGAGAACAATGTCTGGGTAACTGGCTGGTTTTTGGCTCTGCAAAACTTAAGTTTTCATGTGGAGCATAGGTCTAGAAAACTACATGGGAATGCAGATGCTCTTTGAAGAGTCCATTGTTTGTCAATGGAGTGTGCGCAGCCCTCATGGCTGTGGGCAGATGGGAAGGGTATGTAGGAAAATATTTGGAAAGATCCTGGATGGGAAGTATGGGGTCACTGAGAGGGTTAGCTTCTGAGATGTGAATCCCAGAGAGAAGTCTTTGGTAATATGTTGCTGAGAGGGTTTTTTATGAGCCCAGTTTTTGGGTCCAGGTTTTAGGAGTAACTAGAAGAGCTGAATTGAACTGACCTCTTCCATACCTCCATTCCAGATTTTGGTAGGACTATTTAAGGCAACTGAGCTGCCTCAGTATTGTCTGTTTATAAGAGGTGGAAAGCCTTTAATGGCGGACAAACTACGGTATGTATCAGCAGTGCTAGTTGTATTTCTCAGGATTGGAAATGACCTTTGTGTCCTGCTTTATTGTGTCAGCCATCCAAAATGTTGAAAACGTAAGCAGGAAATGATAAAACACTATAAAAATAGCTTTAGGAAAAAAATGCCAGGGTTTATTCTTGAAAAACTTGTCAGGTTTAACTGCATGAAAAAATGTCACGTGTACACACCCTTAGGGCGATGTTGTAGTTTCCAAAAAAACTATAGCTCAAAATAGTTATCAGACTGGAACCAAATTTCTGCGTCAAACTGCTAAAAGGCTCCTGAGTGCATGACCTGTAGTAATATTATATGAACTTGTAACTAACCCCCGATACAGTAAAATAGTGACATTGTATAGTAGCTCCTGGAAAAATGCTATATTAATAATATAGACAACAGCCTTAGGGCAGAGCGGCAATTATATAAATCACAGACCGGTGCTAGGAAGTTTACAGGTGATTAATAAATGTCACATGAGCGGGGATAGGGTCATGCAGATTTCCATGTCTCGAGAATATATAGAAGGCTATATGTTACTTTTTTATCCATGCAAATCCTTGTTAAATGGTGCAGTATCATTGTGAAGTGGGGAAGCATGTCTGCATGCATATTTCATTGCTGTTTTGTTATTCTTGGTACGTGTTAATAATAAATGTATATTATTAATACATGTTTATTGCTATTCCACCACTGGGTATGTTCCGCTGTGAACACTAACTAGCTGCACACATGTACTCAAAAATAGCTGAGCTGAATATTGAATGTGGATTGTTCTTTAGTCAATATACAAATTGACAAAATTGTTGGTACCCTTCTTTTAAAGTAATAATAATCTAAAATGGTCATTGAAATAACTTGAACCTGACAAAAGAAATTGTTTATTTAAATTCACCGAATATCAGCTAATGAAAATTAGATGTTGCTACAGAATTGTGACTCAACAGAAAAAAGTTAGAAAACAAGTAGGGATGTTGCGAGTATAGCGAGTATGAATACTTTCGCAGTGTATCTATAGATACACTGCAAAAGTAGCCTAAAAGTTAATAAAAGTTATTAAAAAATAATAAACTAAGGCTGCTTTCACATCAGCGGTTTTCGCTGATCGTGGCAGTTGCAGTGAAAAAAATGCAACTGCCGCGATTACCGCATAACGGCTACACTTGCGGCAAGCCCCATACAATGTCTATGGGGCTTGCGGCAGGTGCGGCAAGTGCGGTATCGGCACTTGCCGTAGGTGCGGCCGCGAATAAACCGCGGCATACCACGTTTTTTTTCGCGGCCGCACCTGCCACAAGTGTCGAAACCGCACTTGCCGCACCTGCCGCACACTTACCGCAAGCCCCATAGACATTGTATGGGGCTTGCCGCAAGTGAACTGCAAGTGCAGCCGTTATGCGGTAATCGCGCCAGTTGCGTTTTTTTCACCACAACTGCCGTGATCAGCGATAACCGCTGATGTGAAAGGGGCCGTACATACTCACCTTCCGACGCCTGCACCGGGACCACCAGAGAAGCCATCCGATTGCTAGAAAAGGACCTTTCACTACCAGCCAATCAGATGCTGGTAGCGATCTGGCCAATCAGATGGCACCACGTCACAACTACGTCATCGCTAGGGGCCACCTGATTGGCCAGTTTGCAAGGTCCTGATAGTACATCTAGGAGAGTAGCGAGTAACCCGAATACCGCTACTATTCGGCGAATACCGAATAGTAGCATGTATACTCGCTCATTCCTAAAAACATGCTAATCAAAATGGCCTGGACAAAAATGATGGTTCCCTTAACTTAATATAATGTTGCATAACCTTTGAGGCAATCAGTGCAATAAAAAAAGATTTCTGTAACTATCAACGAAACCTCTGCACCTATCTACAGATATTTTGTCCCAGTTCATGTGATCAAACTGCTCCATCTGTCTCAGGTAAGAAAGATGCCTTCTCCAAACTGCATGTTTGGAGATGGACATGGAGATGGTCTTATAGCCTTTACCTTTAACATGCATGTCTATAAATTTCTTTCTAATCTTCTGAGACAATCTTTCCTTAACAGTCTTTGGTTCATATTCAGTGTGGTACACACCATGATACCAAACAGCACAGTGACTACTTTATACCCTTCAAATAAGCAGACTGACTGATTACACATTTTTAGACACTCATGATGCTAATTGCTAGAAACACTTTAGTTTAATATTTTGCTATGCTTAAATTATTTACTAACTTTCTAGGCGTGCACATTTTTGTCTAGACGATTTCTATTCATTTTTTTTCTGTTGAACCACAATTCAAAAACAATGTATGATTTTAATTAAGTCATATTCAGAAAATTAAAATTAAAAATGAGTTTTCTCAGTTTCAAGTTATTTCAATCACCATTGTGAGTTTTTCTTAATTTAACAGAAGAGTACCAACAATTTTGACTGTGTGTATATACAATTAGTTCAGAAATATTTGGACAGTGACCAAATCTTCATGATTTGAAGTCTGTATGCCCGTATTTTTATTTCAAATGAAAAAAACTGAGATTAAATTGAAGTGTAGACTTTCAGGTTTAATTAAAGTCATTGAACAAATGTACCCTATGAATTATTTAGGAATTGCAACCATTTTTCTACAAATTGTAAGCAAGAGGAACGTCAAATTATCATTGCAGAAACATTACTAGCAGCAGTTTAAGTGTAAGAACCATTCAGAAAATTTCTGGGAGTTGTTTGATGAATTTTTTGGACCATCCCATTTACCAGCAGATTGACTATCAGACTGACAGGTCCTAGTCGTACATGGGATGTTTTCTTTTCGGGTCCCCGGTTCAGCCGTCGGATGGGTAAGTATGATATTTTTTATTTTTAACAACTTTTATTCACTTTTATTCCACTTTCGCAGTGTATATATAGATACACTGCGAAAGTACTTGCTTCCCCATTCACTTATATTGGACTCGCTATCCTCGCAACCAGTACTGAGTATTGGGACCTACTCATTACGAGTATAGCGAGTCCGAATATTGCAGTACTTGCTCATCCCTACTGCTAACCCCTGCTGCTGCTTTCCAAACTGAAAGCAGCACTGAATTCAGCTTGTCTGCTGCATTCAGGGACGGTGTCTCCCATGTTTCTACCCCCCCGTAAGCTGTAATAAACACTTTATAAAGTTTAGACATACAGTGTTGGCAAAAACTACTAGAAGCAGCATCAAGAAACTCACCATGTATGCCAAAAGCAGAATCAAAATGCACTCTCAGGATGCAGTAAGAGCCCAATTGTAAAGCAAGCCCAGCTGCAGGCTAATAAACTACTTCGACCAGCTATTGTGGGAGGCGATCTGCCATGCATACACTGGGCCCGCTTAGAGCACCATTCACACAGATACAGTTGATGCAGAGTGTCTGAAAGCAACCCATCCTGCGCCGCTGCTTGAGCGATGGGTCGCACAGTACGATACCCCTGCACCACTAGATGAATGGCGCCCCTAAGGGCCTAACTGCACCCTGGATAGATAAAAAGTGCAAAAAGTCTCTTATATGATGAATAAAAAACTTTTACAAGTGGGATTTTGGTTCATGCATTGGCCAAGACATTTAAGCTGATGATCCACGACAAGGAATCCCATGCTCACCAGTCCTATCAAAAAATTGTGCAAAAACTACTAGAAGCAGCATCAAAAAACTCACCATGTATGCCAAAAGCAGAATCAAAATGCACTCTCAGGATGCAGTAAGAGCCCAATTGTAAAGCAAGCCCAGCTGCAGGCTAATAAACCACTTCGACCAGCTATGTGTGGGAGGTGATCTGCCATGCATACACTGGGCCCGCTTTGAGCACCATTCACACAGATACAGTTGATGCAGAGTGTCTGAAAGCAACCCATCCTGCGCCGCTGCTTGAGCGATGGGTCGCACAGTACGATACCTCTGCACCACTAGATGAATGGCGCCCCTAAGGGCCCAACTGCACCCTGGATAGATAAAAAGTGCAAAAAGTCTCTTATATGATGAATAAAAAACTTTTACAAATGGGATTTTGGTTCATGCATTGGCCAAGACATTTAAGCTGATGATCCACGACAAGGAATCCCATGCTCAATCCCGTGCTTTTGGCATACATGGTGAGTTTTTTGATGCTGCTTCTAGTAGTTTTTGCACAATTTTTTGATAGGACTGGTGAGCATGGGATTCCTTGTCGTGGATCATCAGCTTAAATGTCTTGGCCAATGCATGAACCAAAATCCCATTTGTAAAAGTTTTTTATTCATCATATAAGAGACTTTTTGCACTTTTTATCTATCCAGGGTGCAGTTGGGCCCTTAGGGGCGCCATTCATCTAGTGGTGCAGAGGTATCGTACTGTGCGACCCATCGCTCAAGCAGCGGCGCAGGATGGGTTGCTTTCAGACACTCTGCATCAACTGTATCTGTGTGAATGGTGCTCTAAGCGGGCCCAGTGTATGCATGGCAGATCACCTCCCACACATAGCTGGTCGAAGTGGTTTATTAGCCTGCAGCTGGGCTTGCTTTACAATTGGGCTCTTACTGCATCCTGAGAGTGCATTTTGATTCTGCTTTTGGCATACATGGTGACATACAGTGTTGGCCAAAAGTATTGACGCCCCTGCAATTCTGTCAGATAATACTCTGTTTCTTCCGAAAATGATTGCAATCACAAATTCTTTGGTATTATTATCATCATTTAATTTGCCTTCAATGAAAAAAACACAAAAAGAATTGTCCTAAAGCCAAATTGGATATAGTTCCACACCAAACATAAAAAAGGGGGTGGACAAAAGTAATGGCACTGTTAGAAAAATCATGTGATGCTTCTCTAATTTTGTAATTAACAGCACCTGTAACTTACCTGTGGCACCTAACAGGTGTTGGTAATAACTAAATCACACTTGCAGCCAGTTGACATGGATAAAGTTGACTCAACCTCTGTCCTGTGTACCACATTGAGTATGGAGAAAAAAAAGAAGACCAAAGAACTGTCTGAGGACTTGAGAAACCAAATTGTGAGGAAGCATGAGCAATCTCAAGGCTACAAGTCCATCTCCAAAGACCTGAATGTTCCTGTGTTTACCGTGCGCAGCGTCATCAAGAAGTTTAAAGCCCATGGCACTGTAGCTAATCTCCCTAGATGTTGACGGAAAAGAAAATTGTCGAGAGATTTCAACGCAAGATTGTGGGGATGGTGGATAAAGAACCTTGGCTAACATCCAAACAAGTTCAAGCAGCCCTGCAGTCCGAGGGTACAACAGTGTCAACCCGAACTTTCTGTTGACGTCTGAATGAAAAGGGACTGTATGGTAGGAGACCCAGGAAGACCCCACTTCATACCCCGAAACATAAAAAAGCTAGGCTCGAGTTTGCCAAAACTTACCTGAGAAAGACTAAAACGTTTTGGAAGAATGTTCTCACTTTTTGGGCCGAGGCATCAACATAGAGTTTACAGGAGAAAAAAAGAGGCATTCAAAGAAAAGAACATGGTCCCTACAGTCAAACATGGCGAAGGTTCCCTGATGTTTTGGGGTTGCTTTGCTGCCTCTGGCACTCGACTGCTTGACTGTGTGCATGACATTATGAAGTCTGACGACTACCAACAAATTTTGCAGCATAATGTAGGGCCCAGTGTGAGAAAGCTGGGTCTCCCTCAGAGGTCATGGGTCTTCCAGCAGGACAATGACCCAAAACACACTTCAAAAAGCACTAGAAAATGGTTTGATAGAAAGCACTGGAGACTTCTAAGGTGGCCAGCAATGAGTCTAGAACTGAATCTCATAGAACACCTGTGGAGAGATCTAAAATTGGCAAATATTAGGCTGAGGGTGCCAATACTTTTGTCCGGCCCATTTTTGGAGTTTTGTGTGAAATGATCAATGTTTTGCTTTTTGCTTCATTCTCTTTTGCGTTTTTTTTTCATTGAAGACAAATTAAATGAAGATAATAATACCAAAGAATTTGTGATTGCAATCATTTTCAGGAAGAAACTGAGTATTATCTGACAGAATTGCAGGGGTGCCAATATTTTTGGCCACAACTGTAGTGAGTCCGGAGGGCCTTACTTATTCTAGAGTCCTCGCTTTTCCAGGGCCTCCTTCCTCTCTGTTCCACCTCCTACCCATGACCTCAGTGCTGAAGCCTGCCCTGCTCCAGTTATTCTGTATGGATTAAGTGGGGTGGGCTCCTGTGCTGACGTCATGGGCAGGAGGCGGCACAGAAAGGAAGGAGGTGGGGAGGACACCTGGAAAAAGCAAGGACTCTATAATCAGTAAGGTCCTCTGGACTCCCTATGGCTAAACTTTTTAAAGTGTTTATTACAGCTTACAGGCAGGGTTAAAACATGGGAGACCCCTTTCCTGAATGCAGCAGACACGCTGCATTAAGTGCTGCTTTCAGTTTGGAAAGCAGCAGGGGGGGTGACAGGTCCTCTTTAAAAACTGGAAGAGTGGCCTGAACTCGCCAGTCATGGCTTGGAGGTTTTGCCATGCCTGACAGGCAGTGTCCTCAGAGAATGTGTCTTCAGCACTGCTGGTGGATAAATGCATTTGGCATGTCCCCTGAAAGTGTAGATCACCTTACTTTGATCAAAATGAACAAGTCATGAATCTCCAAGGACTTTTCCAACCTTTGACTGGACAGACTAGGCAATGGGGTGCTTTTCAGTATGCTGCATTAATCTCGCCATTATAAAATTTTTATTCTGGGTCAACTGATGCCACTTTTCTGGTGTCTGTGTCACGCTTGGATTAAGAGGAATGTTCGGCTACTGTGCGTGACAATGAGCATGGACCTACAATGTCCGCCACACAACTAAAAACAGACAGGGAGACACCAGAGGGATAAATACAGAGGATAGCCCTGCTCATAGGGAACGGGGGAGAGGTGACCTCCTGCACTCACCTGTGGCTGTGCCCTGATCTCCTTACCATCCCTATACAAGTTCTTTCAACTTGTCACTGAGCAGAATACCTATGCCCTCCGCTCGTCCTGATGCTTACCCTCAATAGGAAATGGCCGGCAGGAGAACTAGTCCACAACCACTGCAATATAGGAGACAAGAGGGAAGGGGAAGACAGGCAAAGAGCAATAGGGCAGCAACTTCATATCTGCTGTCACTTCTCCAGATAGTGGACAGCTTGGCAACAAGAGGTTCTCCAAAGAGCTCTCTTCACCTCAGGAGCTTGGCTAGGAATGACGTTAAATCTCCAGCAGAGCATGCTGGGACTATGTGATATATAAAGGGGAAGGAGTAATTACAGGAATGCCACACCTGAGCAAGACCTGGCTAGCTTGCTAGCAGCAGACTGACATTAACTCCTCAAATGCCAAAGGAAAAAAGCACATTTAATATGAAGTCTCAATATAGACATGAGACAGAGGGCCCAAACCCGTCACAAGTCTCCCAGGTAAGATAGACCATCCTGACAGTCTGTCCTTAATTTTTTGAAATGTTGAGTCTCTTCTTGGGATCTTTTGTTGTGTGTTTCCTGAATTTAGTAGGGATCTCTGAGCACCATGCTTAAACCTGTCACTTATCCCCCTGTATTCAATCAATGTTTAACCTTCAAATGGTAGGTCAGGCCTGGTTTCAGATAATGT
The DNA here is from genome assembly GCA_033576535.1 of Allobates femoralis. NCBI lineage: Eukaryota > Metazoa > Chordata > Amphibia > Anura > Aromobatidae > Allobates > Allobates femoralis. Next base: position 133,982,735 of record JARQOC010000003.1, read on the forward strand.
CCCATGCATCCAGGCTGTGCCATTATACAATTTTTATTCTGTGTCACTTGATGCCACTTTCCTTTTGTCTGGCCTGAATTTTTTGTAAATGTGGATACTTTTATTGGAAACCCCCTCTTGTGTGTTTCCTGAAATTAAAAGGAATCTCTCCACACCATGCCTACACCTGTTACTGATTCACATAAATATTTGTTATGTTAGTACTCTATGAAGCTGATATTTGTGCCACATGAGTGGTGCGGAGCATAACATTTATTGGAGCTGTTGCACGAGGTATGAGGGCACCCAGGCAACTAGGCCTGCACTAGTGATGGGCGAGTCCTAAATTACTCGGAATCGCTTGACTCTAGTGAGTCCGAGCCCGGGACTCGCTACTCGTTGCGAGTCTAGCGAGTCCAATGTTAATGAATGGGGAAGCGAGTAATAGCGAGTAATGTGCGATTTACAAATCGCAGATGTGTCTCGGAAGCTTCAGGCTCTATCTGCTAGGACTCGTTGCTCTGCGAGTTCCCAGCGTTTACTCGCACAGTAACGAGTCTAATGCAAATCAATGGCAATCCTAGTTTTGTCAGAGACTCTGACAAAACTAGGATTGCCATTGACTTGCATTGGACTCGTTACTGTGCAAGTAATCGCAGGGAAACTCGCACAGTAATGAGTCTGGCTGTCTGCTCTGTGCCCTTGGGTCCTGCAGGCTGCCGCAGCTCCAGGGTCCTAGAGCCCGCCTGCTGCCTGATGTAGCAGAGCTGAGATTGTTCTCAGTCTGCTCATTCCCTGTGCATAGACATCTATATCTATGCACAGGGGATGTAGCAGAGAGGACATCGCGTTTTGGACTATGTCGGACGGAAGAGGATTTTTTTAATTAAAGATGGAGTCCCTAATGGCTTTTTTTTTTATTTCTAATAAACATTTTTCTCTATGTTGTGTTTTTTTTAACCCTTTATTGGAGATTCTTAGTGGTCGGGTCAAACCTGGCCTGACGTTAAGAATCTCGGGCTTAATACCAGCTTGTATAACAAAGCTGGTATTAACCCCTTTATTACCCAGCGTGCCACTGCCACCAGGGCCGCTGGAAGAGCGGGGTTCAGCGCCAGAGGATGGAGCTTCAATGAATGCGCCATCTTCTGGGGCGGCTGCGGGCTGCAATTTGCAGCGGTGGGTGTCCAGAAAGCTTGGGCCTCCCTGCGCTGCGGATTCCAGCCCCCAGCTGCTTAGCTGTACCTGGCTAGATATAGAAATTGCGCGGAGCCCCACGCATTTTTTTTTATTATTTCATGAATTTCATGTCACTGACCCACCTCAATATTTCTCTGTTGTATTCAATGAAGTTTATATTTGTGCTTCCTGAGTGTGCCAAAGCATAACATTTATTGGAGCTGTAGCATGAGGTATGAGGGTGCAGGTGATGACATTACCCCTTGTTCAATGCTAAGGAAATCCAGAAAACCTGCACTGTTTGCAGATCTTGAGTACTGTAGCTGCCCACCCATTCCCTAGAGATCTCTGTGGAGGTAGACAGGGGCAAGAGGAATTAACTCTGGCTCTTCCTGGACCCTCTTAGGTACTATACCTAAAATTGTTTGATGCTTTTTTGATGCACATTTTGAGAATCTGCATCAAAATCTGCATTGACAGTTCAGAAGCACAGTGCCCACGTTGCTTTTCTTCCCTTGCAGATGTGGTTCATATTTCTTTTTTCTGCCCCAAAATCTGTACCAAGTGTGCAAGAAAAAAAAAATAATGTTGGCATAGCACTTCTGAACAGTCATAGACTTTTCTGGCTTCAGAATAGACTTTCAGATTTTGATACATATTCTCATAATCTGCTGCAAAAAAGGCATCAGACAACAAACTGTGGGCACAGGGTCTTACACGCATATGGGAGGTCATGTTCACAGAAAGCATCCTCCATATTCTGTAAGAGCATGCATGCAGACACTGATGACAGTGTTACAAGCATTACTGCAGTTCAGACTCAAGGGGACACAGAGGCTGTCCTGTAAGTTTAAACTGTGCTGCACTCCTTCATATCAACTCTCCTCACATGCACTGTCTCACGATACTAGCGAGATATACCCTCTATATCTTGCGTGATATCACAGCTCTTGCGAGACAGCTAATGTTACGAGCGCAGACACAACTAAGGTTATCTCAGGTCACACAGTGGGACTTCCTGCTGCATGATACCAGCTGTGTAACCCAGAGACAACCTCAAGAAAGTCACGACTTGTCACACTACTGGGAGCTGTGCAGTGCCTGCTGTCTCACCATCAGCACACAGGGCAACAGGAAGAGCGTGGTAACTGCCAGACTTGGAGTCTCTCATGCAGGCGCCAATTCTGGGGCAGCTGAGGGCTGCAATTTTTAGTGAGGGGGCCCAGAACGCTTGGTCCTCACCATACTGAGAATTCCTGCCTCCAGCTGCTTGGGTTTCCTAGGCTGGCAATCAAAAATACGGCAAAGTGCATGAGATGGAGATGATACGAATCCATCTGGAGCAGGAACAACTCTTGAGACAGGCTGTCAAGAGCCAAGTGGGTGTATTGAAGAGACAGATGTCTGAGAGGACTCTGCTAATAGAGAAGCAGTTAAGGCAAGAGAAGCTTCGGAGACAGGCCATTGAGAGATGAATACTTGAGCTGGAGATAGAGATGTTGAAGCTCAGAGGTCGCCTGGCAGAAAGCCAGTAGATGAATGAGGCAGTCTTGTAGAAGATGGAGCAACAGGTGTCTATCCTAACCAAACGTGCTAAAGCCGCCGAAGGAAGGAGATTTCACTGTTCAAGTTCACCATAAACATACCTGAAGACTTGAGACAAGCCTGTGCCGATGAGTCTATGCATGAGCAATTTAAGAAGGCTGTGGGAGCATGAAGAGTGTACTGGGCTCCAAAGATTAAACAGTTAGTGATACTGTTGACAACTGAAGCCACAATGAACAATGAAGCAGGTAGCTCTCCTGAGTGACATGCACTTGAGAAGTGTTCGTGCAAAGCGAGTGATGCGGTTGAGCAATGAAGAAAAGCTCAGAGACTTCAGGAAAAGGTTATACAGGTGCCTCATGCTCTGATGAGAAAAATCATTGGGAGAAACAGATGTGGTATACACGAAATGATCGATAAGTCCGGAGGAGCGAGAATAAGAATCCCAATGTATGATGAAGCCTTAATACCCAGGAAAGAGGGTATGGTTCCATTCTATATAATTGGTATGGTGGAGGCTATTGAGAATATGTGGATCCTGTTAGAATATCGTATAGCATCTCCAAGAGAAGCAAAACGATTGGGATGTGGGAATCTGCGAGTTGAGCGACAGCCACGCCAAGGTGGCAGGAGATAGCAAGCCCCTTTAACTCAAGTTGTAGAATACAGGAACAGCCCTCCCCAATAATAGAATGGTCACAACAGACATTGGAGCCAAGAGAAGACACAAAGGGTGTAATGGTTCGCTACATTGGTTGAAGGCGATGAAGAAAGATGCCAATGGAGAGACCTCCAGAAACTTCCTGAGGATAGTGGGCGTGGGTTTAGAGGTTGTGAATCCTCCAGTGACTCAAGTCTGAGAGGCCCAACCAGAAGACCTGATAGAGTATGGGACAGGACGGAGTCAGACCTGACCCTAGATAAAGATGCAAGTGACTCGCACTACTTCATTGACTGCTGGGGACGAGGGAGGTCTGACAAAGTTATCACTCAGGCAAGTGAGTTGACGAAGTCTGATACTTGGTTATTCCCAAAGCAAAATTTTGTGCCAGTGACGGACTGTAGGTCCCTACAGAATGTGATGACTCATGTTCACGGAGCTGATGCTCATACTCGATTGACAAGGTTCCCTCAACTGCTAGGGTATAATAAGATGGATGCCCTACCACAGGGCCCTGGCTCAATGGCAAATCTTAACCCCTACAGGTCTAAACAGGGGGAGGGTGTGTGAGGTACATCGGCATTATCGCATATGGCTGGTATACATAGCACAGGCCTGTTGCAATGTAAGTGTTAATATTTTACTGTGCCTTGCAGCATTACACAAGGGGTTAAGTACATTAGGCTCTGTGTGTGTCTGATTGGGCACCTGTGAGTGTGTCAGGTACGATATCAGCTGACTAGTTCTAAGTAAGATGAGTTTTCCACAAGCCTGCAAAGGTGCAGCACACACTATTGAGATTGAGAGAAAGCTGTGCAGAGCAGTGGAGGTCCAGAGAGTCTGGAGTGGAGAAGGAGCTTCTGAGTGTGGACTTGTGAGCAGCTGGCAGGAGGTCAGTGTGTGTGAACGCAGCCTAAGTCACAATAAGAAATGACTGCAAAAATATAAAGTGGTGGGGGACAAGAGGCGCAATAATGCCCTATCACTAGTGACACTGCATGAAGTCAGGGTGGTGCTATGAAACCACTCACCTGGTACAGTTGTGATCCCCACAACTGGTTTGAAGGCGTAAAATACTCAAGAGTTGCTGCAGAACCTCCACCAACCACTGACTAGTGGAGATATCCAGAATGATGTTGGGAATAAAGGTGTGTCACGGTCTGCGCTGCTCCAAGCTCAAAAAACTCACCAATGAGTCAGAATTTCATCAAACAGATTTCCAAGCTTTTATTCTCCTTCCTCCAACGCTTTTCAGCGCCCTACCTGGCGCCTTCCTCAGGGATATTGTCATTGTGAACTCACCCAAAAGTTCACAGCCTGCAGCAGTTCAATATATGCACCTGATATTATAGCACTGAGAATTGAAGTTTGACATAAATAAGGCTGCTTTCACATTACGATATTCGGATTTCCGATGCTGTCCGATCAAAATCGGACAGCATCGGATCCGAATTTGGCCTCCATGCAGCCCTATGGGCATCGGACCGAATCGGATGTGCACTAAATGCCATCCGATTTGGTCCGATCCGATTCTGTCCGATTTTATTATCGGTGCAAAAATCAGAGCTTGTTCCGATTTTTGCACCGAAAATAAAATCTGACAGAATCGGATCGGACCAAATCGGATGGCATTTAGTGCACATCCGATTAGGTCCGATCCCTATAACATGGGGCCCTATGGAGAAGGGTCCGAGGAAACATCTGATGTCTCCTCGGACCCCGTTTTACTGTACTGAGCATGCTCAGTACAGTAAAACTGCTCCTAACTAGGAGCACAAGGGTTAAAAAAAAAAAAAAAAATGTTATTCTCACCTCTCCACGAGCCCCCGCCGTCTTCCGCCATCTTCTTGGAGGCTCCCGGTGGCTCCCGCAGGCTGCCGGTGTCAGCAGAGGGCTTCCTCTGCCTTATAGGACCTGCGGTGATGTCACAGTCATGTGACCGCGGGTTACCATGGTGAACCCGCGGTCACGTGACTGTGACATCACCGCAGGTCCTATAAGGCAGAGGAAGCCCTCTGCTGACACCGGCAGCCTGCGGGAGCCACCGGGAGCGTCCAAGAAGATGGCGGAAGATGGCGGAAGACGGCGGGGGCTCGTGGAGAGGTGAGAATAACCTTTTTTTTTTTTTTTTTTTCACCCCGCAGGGAGCGATTTTATGCCGGAATCGGGTGCCTGTTTGGCACCCGATTCCAGGCATCACAAGGGAGCCGATGCTGTCCGATTTATATCGGACAGCATCGGCTCCCTAAAAATCGTTATGTGAAAGTAGCCTAAGCTGAGCATCACACGGTGATTGCAAACAAGTGTTTTGTTTGATGCATGTTAATGATATGTTAATGAGATGTAAAGGAAATGTATTTAAGCCTGGTATCAGCTGTGATTAACTGCTAGAGGAAGGGAGTTTGATCCCGAAACGTTGCTGGACACCTATTGGCCCAATAAAGGCATAACTTAACACGAAAAAGGAGTGCTGCAGTCGATTTACTTGTTATCTATCAATCTATCTAAATATTGAGCAGCACAACTGGTCAATGGGTGCAAATCAGTCCAGGAAACCATTAACTTGCTCTGTCAAATAGATGCAAAAATTGACTGCAGCACTCCAGGGAAGAGGCAGTTGATGCCTTTTATTGGGCCTTCAGGACAACACTGCAACTTTTCAGCCTCAACAGGCTTTTCTCTAAAATGTATGTTTAAGGGTAATTTTAAGGTTCCTTGAGTTCGTAGCTGTTGGCACATCTACACATTGTGAACTCACCCAAAAGTTCACAGCCTGCAGCAGTCCCAACACCGGTAAACTCAAAGAGCTGTCAAATCTCCCTTAAACATCCCTTAAAGGTTTGTGACCAAAATAGCCGCCAGAAGACCTGGTGGCTGAGAACTGTGGTAACCTTAAGGTTTCCTGAGTTCACTGAAGAGAGGAAAGTCTGCAGCACTCCAGGTCCATAAAAAATCCATGTTTATTCAAGAAACATTAAAACATGCCTTGGGAGAATGTAGCAATGCTGTAGGGGACTGAGTTCACAGCCATTGGGTCTTGCAGTAGCTTTTAACGTGATGAATTTAAGGGAGCTTTTAATAAAGTTTTTAAGCTTCCTTCAGTTTTCAGCTGTTCCAGCTGATGGATGGATAGATGGAAGGAAAGTATAGATAGATTTATGCTAGTATAGATAGATAGATTTATAGATTTATTGCTGCAGGTCGCACATCACAGTTGGCCTAAAAATAGCAGGCCTCAGCCGCCCTAGAACTAGCACCTCTATTACATGCACCAATCCTAGTGCTTCGCCAAGGCCCTTCCTGCTGCCCTGGTGTTTTGGCAAACGGGGTAACAGAAGGTGTTAATGACAGCTGAAAACTAACAGCTGTCATCAATCCCAAGATTGGTGATATTTAGGCCTCTTTGAGACCCCACACTACCAAAGCGTTTTAATTTCGTGGCCGCAAGTGCCGCATCTGCAGCAATCAGCAAAACCGCACTTGCCGCACCCGACCGCAAGCCCCATAGAAAATGTATTGGGCTTGCTGGATGGGTGCAGCAAGTGCGGCTGTTAGGCGGAAGATGCGGCAGATGTGGCAATTCTGCCATATCTGCCGCATTTTTTCAAAAACGCCAGTGTGAAAGGGGCATAGGAGCCAAGTAAAATGCCAAGATTTAGCAATTATAATAAATGCATCAAATCTGGGGTGACTGCGGATTGCTATTCTTACCCTGGAGGTGGGGGGGCCAATAACTAGGTGCCTCGCCATAGTGAGAATACCAAACCCAAGGCATGTGATTTATCTTGGCTGGTATCACAATTAGGGAGCACCAATTTTTTTAATTATTCATTTATATCTACACTGCACTTTGGGACACAGTCTGCTACAATTTACGGCAGACAATCATAGGCACCAGCAGAGAGGGTGGGTGGGTCAACCAACCTTTAACCAATCACAGGGGGAGCAATGAATATGTATGAGGTTTAATGAGCGAGCCCGGAACCAGGGTGACAGCAATGCTGAAGCTTGGTAATTATAATAATCTAGGTAGCCAATGACTGTACCACTTCAGTGGGGTTACACTGCAAAACGTTTTCAGCTGTTTCGACAGCTTTAGGGACCCCCAAAGGTGTTTTCTAAGCTTTTACTATTGCCTTCCAATGTGTTTTGGGAGGATTGTCGAACTGTTCACTGAACTGTTCGGCAAACACATGGAAGTTTACCGAACCGAACCTTAAAAGGTTTGTTCATCCCTGGTAGTCAAGAACTGGCGTTGTTGTTTTAAATATGGTCGAACGTTGGTGGAAACGGTTCCAATTCCAGGGCGACCCCATTCTGCTATTGATACACACTTCTTTCAAGTAAAGGAACTTGATGACTGCTCTATGCTCAACTGGGACCATTATCACACCTCACACAACTTTAGCCCGTTAAAAAAAGTCCATTAGCAGTTCAGAGTTGCAAATTGACACGTAACCTAGAGAGACTGATATCATTACACATTTGCAGTTTCAATGTCTTGCGATAAATAGAACTGGGTCAGGTGAAATCTTTAATGAACACCTCTCGTATGTCTGCAGTCACATAGAGTGACTGCAGATTTATGGATTTAGACTGGACAACCCGTTTAATGGTCTAGTATCATCTTTAAAAGTTGTCTTAAAGAGGAAGTGTTTGTATTTAAAAGTTAAAATCTTATTTGTCTCTTATTGCACTAACAACTAACCAGATATCTTCTTGAATTTTTCTCACTGAAGAGAAAAAACTGCACATAAAGATACATCTTGTCTATGTATTGTTCTAGCCGAGATGTTAAACTGCTGTGTGTGCCTGTGCTTTGAATGAAGACATTTTCTATGCAGATATATTTTAAGATTGTTTTAATGGAGAGCTTATAATTTGCATATAAAAGGTCCATCTTTGTGGCAGTATTTCCTCTTGCCTTCTCATCATGATACTGAAATGTATAATGGCGTCCTTCATTTCCTTTGGTAATGAACATACCTTACATCCTATATTAATACAATTTTGCAAAGAGCCATCTCATTTCTTTATCTAAATTCCCTGCTGCTTTTCTTTTGGTTTTAAAGTTTTCTTCTGAACAACAATTATTCTCAAAGTTTTACAACACCTTTAACCTCAATCTAAAGTGAAGAATGCCTCTTGGGTTCCACGAATATAATCTTCATTTTCCAAAGAATTTTGGAGAAAGAAGAAAAGGGGCAGAGCAGTGATATGAATATGAGACAGGCCTGTATCTCAGTACCAATTTATCTTCAAGGGGATCTACTCTACATTGCAGATTTTCAGAGAGAACTTTAATGAACATGTAAAATACACAGATTTGATGCTGAAAAGCAATTATTAGTTGAGCCGGAAGATTTGCTGCTTAGCAATAGAGAGCAATAGCAACAATAATACTAGTTCATATTTTTCTTTTTTTTTGCAAACGCGTATATATGATGCTCATCCTGGTACATGGCTCTTTTTGCTGGTATGTGGCCCCACCCTGTATTGAATTTCTGGCTTTTCCAGGCTACCTTCAGCATCTCCTCGCTCTTAATCAAGATGGTGGTTCGGCCTCACCTTGTGCATGTGTTTCCTGTCCTTCCCGCTGATTTAAGCTCCAGTCATACTTCCTGTCCTTGCTTGAGTACTGTGTTCCTACTTTGGCTTAGCTGTCCATCATTTGCATCTTGCTCAACCTCCTGCTATTCTGGATCAGCTCTGCATACCTGCTTTGTATTCCCACTCTGCAATTACCTACTCTGCATTCCAGCTCTGCAACTACAATACCTGCTCTGCTTGAGCTAGTGTGTTCCTCGTATGGGATCTTTTGCTGCTGTCAGCTCCATACTGACCAGTTTCAATATCAAGTAGCAGCCGCACACAGGATTCTTTTTGCAGTCTTTTTTTTTTCTTTTGGGTTCTTACGAAGTGGAGGGAGCGGAAGGTAGGACGTGCGGGTGCTGCAATTATTGTGCACAACATATCACCACTAATCCTATTAAGATAGGGTGTGCTGTTCCCTTGTTCACCGAATGGACTTAAAATCAGACAAAAAAAAACTCACCAAAATTTGCCAGGTAAATACCCATTGCACTTAGCAGCGGCTGCAAGCTCCTCTGGAGGCAACACAGGTGTCTGTATGCCGGTACTCAATCACCTGCAACCCACAGTGGGGGCGGTTGTGGCACCAGCGTCCGGCCATGCTGTCAGGGAGGTGACTGGTGGCATTTAAAGACACGAGGTTACCAAGGGCTCTGCCATTCAAGGTGCATGCAAGGCATAGTGTCAGAGCAGCCTATTGGTCACGCCCTTCTATTAGATCAGGCGGGCTGTTCCGCACTGATTACATGCCTCACAAAACGACAGACGCCCCCCAGAGGGCTCAGCCTCAAACTGCAGATGAAAAAATGCAATAAAACACTAAAGATGAAAAATGTGAGGTGTTTGTTGGTATTTTGGCCAAAAAACGTAAGCTGGTAACCCACGGTCAAGGGCCCTCACGCTTACCAGTCCTAACCACATGCCTTTTGAGACATGTACAATTTAATTTAGATTGTTCACCGAATGGACTTAAAATCAGACAAAAAAAAACTCACCAAAATTTGCCAGGTAAATACCCATTGCACTTAGCAGCGGCTGCAAGCTCCTCTGGAGGCAACACAGGTGTCTGTATGCCGGTACTCAATCACCTGCAACCCACAGTGGGGGCGGTTGTGGCACCAGCGTCCGGCCATGCTGTCAGGGAGGTGACTGGTGGCATTTAAAGACACGAGGTTACCAAGGGCTCTGCCATTCAAGGTGCATGCAAGGCATAGTGTCAGAGCAGCCTATTGGTCACGCCCTTCTATTAGATCAGGCGGGCTGTTCCGCACTGATTACATGCCTCACAAAATGCCTCCAGAGGAGCTTGCAGCCGCTGCTAAGTGCAATGGGTATTTACCTGGCAAATTTTGGTGAGTTTTTTTTTTGTGCTGTTCCCTTAATATCTTCATATAATTCAATAAACCACCGCTGATTCATCTCTGCGTCCACGCTTAACTCCATCAATCCGAAGCTGCACTTGGTCCTGTCTGCCTCGCTTCAAGGATAAGAAGGTAATACTTCTCACACCATAACTTACTGCGCACCTTCATTCACCTCAAGCGGGGACAGAACATAGGGCATATAACGAAGAAGGTTACTAACTTTATCTCCTGTAAGACCAAATACGTGGTGTATGCAGTAATCTGTGTTTGTGGCCGGTACTATATTGGTAATACTATAAGGTGCATGTACATTAGGTTCAGAGAGCATATGAACTCAGTTATTTCAGGCACAGGATCAACAAGGCTTATTGAACATGTAAGATCTGAACATAATGGTGACCCGAGTGTGTTGAGATTTTGCGGCCTGGAAAGGGTGGAGGTGCCACCAACAGGGGGAGACCTCCATAGATTACTTTTGCAATGGGAGGCCAGGTGGATCACCAATCTGAGGGCGCAGGGACCGGCGGGCATGAACGATAAAAATGATCTGGCGGTATTTTTGTAGCTATTTACCATCTGTACAGCAGGGTCATTTGAGATGATAATATTAACATATGTATATGTGAGGTGGCTTGGGTAGTTCATGGGTTAAATATAGTAAGCATATTTAATGTATGAAAGAGATAAAAAAAAAATTCCTCACTTAAAATATGTATATACCGTATATACTCGTGTATAAGCCGAGTTTTTCAGCACAAAAAATGTGCTGAAAAGTCCCCCCTCGGCTTATACACGAGTGTATACGGTAATCATAAAAAAAAAATAAATATACCCGTCTGTATACAGCCCCCCCCCCGTGGTATACCGGGCCCCCCCTGTGGCAACCGGTAAAGGAAGCGATGATTATACTTATCGGGTCGCTGTCGCCGACGCCGACGCTCTGTCACCGTCCGTCACCGCGCTCCTCCTGGTCTTCATGCTTCCTTCACCGTCGCACAGGAAATGACGTCATTTTCTGTGCGCCCGTGAAGGAAGCATGAAGACGGGAAGGAGCGCGGTGACGGACGGTGACAGAGCGGCGGCGTCGGCGTCGGCGACAGCGACCCGATAAGTATAATCATCGCTTCCTTTACAGGTTGCCACAGGGGGGGGCCCGGTATACCAGGGGGAGGGCTGTATACAGCCGGGGTTACGGCCTGTATACAGCGGGGGCTGCTGTATACAGCCGGGGGCTGCTGTATACCCCTCTGGGGCTGCTAAATACCCCTCTGGGGCTGCTGTATACCCCTCTGGGCGGCTGCTATTATACCCCTCTGGGGCTGCTGTATACCCCTCTGGGGCTGCTGTATACCCCTCTGGGGCTGCTGTATACAGCTCTGGGGCTGCTGTATACCCCTCTGGGGCTGCTATATACCCATCTGGGGCTGCTGTATACCCCTCTGGGGCTGCTGTATACCCCTCTGGGGCTGCTATATACCCCTCTGGGGCTGCTGTATACCCCTCTGGGGCTGCTGTATACCCCTCTGGGGCTGCTGTATACCCCTCTGGGGCTGCTGTATACCCCTCTGGGGCTGCTGTATACCCCTCTGGGGCTGCTGTATACCCCTCTGGGGCTGCTATATACCCCTCTGGGGCTGCTGTATACCCCTCTGGGGCTGCTGTATACCCCTCTGGGGCTGCTATATACCCCTCTGGGGCTGCTATATACCCCTCTGGGGCTGCTGTATACCCCTCTGGGGCTGCTGTATACAGCTCTGGGGCTGCTGTATACCCCTCTGGGGCTGCTATATACCCCTCTGGGGCTGCTGTATACCCCTCTGGGGCTGCTGTATACCGCACTGGGGCTGCTGTATATAGGGGCTGCAATACCACTTGGGCTGCAATACCACTGGGGCTGCTGTATATAGGGGCTGCTGTATACACCACTGGGGCTGCAATACCACTGGGCTGCTGTATACAGGGGCTGCAATACCACTGGGGCTGCAATACCACTGGGGCTGCTGTATATAGGGGCTGCTGTATACACCACTGGGGCTGCAATACCACTGGGGCTGCTGTATACAGGGGCTGCAATACCACTGGGGCTGCTGTATACACCACTGGGGCTGCAATACCACTGGGGCTGCTGTATACAGGGGCTGCAATACCACTGGGGCTGCAATACCACTGGGGCTGCTGTATATAGGGGCTGCTGTATACACCACTGGGGCTGCAATACCACTGGGGCTGCTGTATACAGGGGCTGCAATACCACTGGGGCTGCTGTATATAGGGGCTGCTGTATACACCACTGGGGCTGCAATACCACTGGGGCTGCTGTATATAGGGGCTGCAATACCACTGGGGCTGCAATACCACTGGGGCTGCTGTATATAGGGGCTGCAATACCACTGGGGCTGCAATACCACTGGGGCTGCTGTATATAGGGGCTGCTGTATACACCACTGGGGCTGCAATACCACTGGGGCTGCTGTATATAGGGGCTGCAATACCACTGGGGCTGCTGTATATACCACTGGGGGCTGCTGTATATCATACTGCTGGGGCCTGTATACCACTGCTGGGGGCTGTATACCTGTGCTGGGGTCCACCCTCGGCTTATACGCGAGTCAATAGATTTTCCCAGGTTTTGGGGGCAAAAGTAGGGGGGTCGGCTTATACACGGGTCGGCTTATACACGAGTATATACGGTAATTGAAATTCCAGAATGTCTGTTTAAACCCAATCTACAGTGTTAGAATTCATAAAGGATGGTACATTGAATATGTATGTATTTTCTATGTTTTTAATTGTATATTGCCACTTTACAAGCACTGCCACTTATAAATCACTGTCACTTTAAGGTCCATCTGACCTCTTCATTAAAGGGAAACTGTCACCTGATTCTAAGGCCCTACACTATCTCTAGCTGTCCCTACACCTTCCTAGCAGCTCCCTATCTATCCCTTTCTTATCTAAAGTGTCCCTATTAAACATGTGTAAAAGAAGTATAAACTTACTGCAGTCCCCGTTGTTGGGGGACTGGGTAGGTGTGGCCACGCTGCCTTCATCACACCTCATTGTTGTAATGCACGCCCCGCTGGGCGGCATTATTCTGTGTCCGCTCTGCCCTCTATGTACTTCAATGCACCGGCTGGGCGTCACATCCGGCGCGGTGCATTATGGGGCCGGTCACGTGATCGGCCCCAGTGCATTATGGGCTTGATCACGTGATAGGCCCGGCTCCGCGCATGCGCAATGCGCTTATTGAAGCCGGGCCGATCACGTGATCAAGCCCATAATGCACTGGGGCCGATCACGTGACCGGCCCCAGATGTGACGCCCGTCGGTGCATAGAAGTACATAGAGGGCGGGAGATTCCAAATACAGGGGGCAGAGCAGACACAGAATAATACCGCCCAGCGGGGCGTGCATTACAACAATGAGGTGTGATGAAGGCAGCGTGGCCACGCCTACCCAGTCCCCCAACCACGGGGACTGCAGTAAGTTTATACTTCTTTTACACATGTTTAATAGGGACACTTTACATAAGAAAGGGATAGATAGGGAGCTGCTAGGAAGGTGTAGGGACAGCTAGAGATAGTGTAGGGGCTTAGAATCAGGTGACAGGTTCCCTTTATAGCAGGGCTGGTTTTTCTGCCTAGCAACTGCTGATGCACACATGAAGTCACACTTGAGTGGGCATAAATAAAGATGAGTAACACCCACTTCTGAGATTGTACCCGCAGAAGCACGACTGACGGTGCGAAACGGCCGTAGTATAGGCTGCTCCCCTGTCCTCCCTCCCGCACCCTCCACTTTGTAAGACCCCACAAGAAAAAATAAAGGCTGCAAAAAGAATCCTGTGTGTGGCTCCTACTTAATATTGAAACTCGAAGTGAAGTTGTGCTGCTTACAGGAGGCCACGCACCAGGATTACAGTGTGTGCAGCAAGGAGGAGAGAAGTTCTGACTCCAGGGGGCCCCCCTGGAACACTGGTATCAGCATAACCACGGCAGGAGGTGCTGGCTCCTTCAACAAACTGTGAGCTCCATACAGACCTCTCTGCCTCACGTAAGCCTTGTTTGCTTGTTCTGTTTGTTGTTTATTTGTGCAGTGCATATTTTGGGGCAGTTTTAACTGCACTGCAATTCTCTATATCCTGGACTCTTTGAACTATGTTTGAAAGACTATTTTACATTATTGGGCCACATATTTTGTGAACTATGTATGAAAGACAATTTCCCTTAATCAGACATGCACTGTGTGACCTGTGTTGCAAAGACTGTGTGACCTATGTTTCCCTTTCCCCTAACCTCCCTCTCCAACATCACTGAAGAAAAGCTTACTCATCTCCTATTCAAATCATATCTCACCACCTGTGCACTTGACCTCATCCCTTCCCACTTCCTTCCCAATCTCACTAACACACTCATCCCAGACCTAACCCACCTCTTCAATCTATCGCTATCTTCTGGTACCTTCCCCGCAGCATTCAAACATGCCACCATCATGCTCATCCTCAAAAAGCCAAACCTTGACCCAACTGCTATGATGAGCTACCACACCCTATGCTGCTCCCATTTGCTTCCAAACTCCTTGAACAAAATGTTCATGCTCAACTTTCCTCCCACATCTCATCTAACTCTCTCCTTGACAAGCTACAATCCGGTTTCCGGCCTCACCACTCCACCGAAACTGCCCAAATCAATATTACTAATGACTTACTCACAGCTAAAGCTAACAGACAATTCTCCATTCTCCTCTTCCTTCTTGGCCTGTATTCTGCCTTTGATACAGTCAACCACTCTCTTCTACTACAGATTCTTTCTTCCCTTGGCATCAAAGACCTTGCCCTGTCCTGGATCACCTCACACCTTTCCAACCACACATTTAGCATTTCCCACTCCCACACTACTTCCTCCTCCCGCCCTCTCTCTGTTGGAGTCCCACAAGGCTCTGTCCTGGGGCTCCTACTTTCTCCATCTATACCCTTGGCCTAGGACAACTCGTATAGTCCAATGGCTTCCACTACTACCTGTATGCTGACGACACTTAGATCTACCTCTCTGGCCCAGATGTTAACTCTTTGCAGTCCAGAATCCTGGAGTGTCTGTCAGCCATATCCTCCTTCTTCTCCTCCTCTCACTTCCTAAAACTTAACATAGACAAAACCGAACTCATCATCTTTCCTCCATCCCATCTTTCATCTTCACCACCTGATCTATCTATTATGGTAAATGGCATCATACTCTCTCCCACACCTGAAATTCGCTGCCTTGGTGTAACTCTCGACTCTGCCCTGTCCTTCAAACCACACATCCAAACTATCGTCACCTCCTGTCGCCTCCAGCTCAAGAATATTTCCAGAATCCGTCCTTCCCTGAGCCCTCAATCTACAAAAATTCTTGTACATGCCCTCATCATCTCCCGCCTCGACTACTGCAACATCCTCCTCTGTGGCCTCCCTGCTAACACTCTTGAATCTTCCAGTCTGTCCTCAACTCTTCTGCCTGACTAATCCACCTCTCTCCTTGTTACTCCCCTGTTTCTCCCCTCTGCCCCAACGAATTCAGTTCAAGTTACTAACACTGACTCACAAAGACGTCCATAACCGGTCTTCTTCCTATATCTCTGAACTAATCTCCCACTATCTTCCTTCATGTAATTTTCAATCCTCTCAAGACCTCCTCCACACTTATCCGTTCCTCACTCAACCGCCTCCAAGATTTCTCCCGAATATCCCCATCCTCTGGAATTCTGTGCCCTAACACGTCTGATTATCCACCATCCTCTGATGCTTCAGATGGAACCTGAAAACCTATCTCTTTAGGAAAGCTTACAGTCTGCAATAACCGAGCTGCCGCCCCACCGCCACCGGAGCTGCCGCCCCACTGCCACCTGATCTGCTGCACCCCTGACCTACTGTCTACTCCCAAATATCCTGTAGAATGTAAGTCCGCAAGGACTGGGTCCTCTCCCCTCTGTAAAAGACTGTCATTGTTAATTTTTTTACTGTAAACTATATAATGTTGTATGTAACCCTTATCATGTAAAGCACCATGGAATTACTGGGGCTATATAAATAAAAAATAATAATAATATTAATTGGCTGCTCACTGTGCAAACTAGGGAAAGACTGTTTCCAGTATTGGCCTTGCACTCTGTTGAACTGTATATTTCCTGGACTTATACCCCTGAAGGCCACAATTAGTTTTGTATATTTTCCAGATGACTTGTAGATTTGCTCTGCTTATGTGTGTCTACATACTGTACATAGACTTGAACTTAAAACTGTCTCTGTCTAGTCATTGCCCTATGCCCCCAGATTTCTCGAGTTACCTACATAAGTATTACACCCTGTTACATGACCGCTATCCTCATACATAAAAATATAAAAGGGTGGGGGACAAGAGGCGCAATAGTGCCCTATCACTGGTGACACTACAATATGTCAAGGTGGTGCTGTGGAATCACTCACCTGATGCAGTTGTGAAACCCACAACTGGTTTGAAGGCGTATAGTACTCCAAGCTGCTGCAGGACCTCCACCAACCACTGACCAGTGGTGATATCCAGAATGAAGATGGGAAGTAAGGTGTGTCACGGTCCGTGCTGCTCCAAGCTCAAAAAACTCACCAATGAGTCAGAATTTTATCAAGCAGATTTTCATCCTTTTATTCACCTTCCTCCAATGCATTTCGGCGCCCCACCTGGCACCTTCCTCAGGGATATTCCTGAGGAAGGCGCCAGGTGGGGCGCCGAAACGCATTGGAGGAAGGTGAATAAAAGGATGAAAATCTGCTTGATGAAATTCTGACTCATTGGTGAGTTTTTTGAGCTTGGAGCACCGCGGACCGTGACACACCTTATTTCCCATCTTCATTCTGGATATCCTCATACATAGTGCCTTCATCCTCCCACATAGATCCCACCATTGCTTACTGTTCGCATCAAATCATTCAGGATACACTGAAAGCGTGAACACTGAACTTAGCTTTAATTAGCAACAAACAGGAACAGATATGAAGGGCTTTGTGGAAACAGGAATATACATCTTAAATGTCCCTTTGCAGCATCAGCAAGCTGCTGTGCTTTTTTTCACATGCACAGACACAGGAAAACTGGTAACAGTCACATGGTATTTCCTGTGTGTGAGCCTCTGGAAGTGTTCCTCTTTTTTTTTTAAACTAACTTTACTGACAATGCACAAACCTAGCAATTCAACACTTACACATACAGGATAGGAGTTGTTGCACTTAACATATTCCAACACTGAGGAGGGTTGCGGTGGCGGTGGAGCTGAATCACTTAAGATAGGGTTGCCGGTGGATGTCGGCAGTGGGGCATTGTGTGGTGGGCCATGACAGCCACCATTGCAATTCCAGGTTCCAGCAGGCAATCTGCACCTACCTCTGCTGCGATGAACTGCAAGAAAACGGTGGTGGAGGTGGCACATGCACAGATAGAGTTCTCGGTGAGCCAAGATCTCTATCTGTGCATGTGCCGCCTCTGCCACCACTTGGTGGCCATCATGTGCGACCGCACAACACTGTGAATTCCCCCCAGCTCTGGTCCAAAGATTTATTTCACTGCCAACGTGTACCAGCGACCCTGCCCCCTGTAACTCCGCTTCACCACTGTTGCTGCCGCAACAACCTTGATAAGCAAAAAAATCCAAGATTCGGATTATAAAACGCACCCCCATTTTCTCCCCAATTTTGAGGGAAAGAAAGTGTGTTTTTTGGCTTCAATAGATTTTTATTGAAAATTATACAGATGCGAACAGTTACAAAACCGTGAAAAGGAAATCATTACAAAACACGGGATCCAAGCCCGTATAACAACAGGAGGAGACAAGACAAGAGGAATAATGGGGGTGTAATGGGGGGGGGTGAGGACGCTAATCTGCCCCTTTATACACATCACCCATGTGAGCAGTTCTCTTTGAGATTAGTCCATAAACCATAGGGGGTGACACGAGATCGCCTAGCGTCCATAACATATCGTCTTGTTAGGGAGTCTAATGCTAAGTAGTATTCGTGACAGAAAATGGAATTTAGTCTGTCTGTGACGTCTTCCATCGTGGGTGGAGTGTCAGTCTTTCATTTTGCTGCGATACATAATCTAGCCAGTATCAAAACATAAGCAGCAACATGTCTGAGGACAGGGGGATACCCCTCTATACCAACATGAAGAACTGCCAGTTGAGGAGAGAGCGGGAGCTTAATCCCAATGAGGACATCCAGAAGACTATTTACAAGATGCCAAAATTGAGAGATCTTGGGGCACAACCACCACATATGTGCTAGGTCGCCCCTATAGCCACATTGTCTCCAACATAAGGGTGTAACTCCTGAGTTAAATTTTGCCAGCTTGGAGGGGGGTATACCAACGCATATGTATCTTTTTTAAGGGTTCTGCATGATTTATGCATCTAGTTGCATGTAAGGTACAGCGCATAGCTCCCTCCCATTCATCTTTGTCCGCTATGAAGCTCAAGTCTCTTTCCCATTTCAACATATAAGGTAGTTTCAAGGGCGTGGAGCTGTGGAGAAGCCTGCCGTAAAGCATGGAAAGTCCCTTAGTGGTGACAGGGTTTGAAAGGAGAAATTGCTGCAGGGGAGACCGTTCGGGAGAGCCCAGATCTTGGCGGCATGACCTGGACTTTAGAAAATGTCCAACCTGTAAAAACTGCAGGAAGGCATTCTTGAGGGCCGGGTATTTAGAAGCAAAGGAGCTAAAAGACAATATTCTATTCCCTTCCGTCAGGTCACCCAACTTCTCAATGTCGTGTTCTCGCCATGTGGAGAAGTTCTGCAAGGGGATGTGTAGGTGTAAGGCGGAAATCAGAATATCTGAGACAGGAAGCTTAGACCATTCCCTCGCGACCCCCCTTCAAATTTTCAGGAGAGTGCAAATCGTGTCCAGCTGGATGTCTCCCTTAATTGAACCGAGTGATTCAGCCGCCAGAAGGCAATGGGGAGACCCACCCGACATCATGTGGGACTCTATTTGAACCCAGGCCATATCCGAGGGGTTTAACCACCACAATTTGGTCGCCTCAAGAATCGCAGCTCTATACTATGACTTCACATCTGGAACCCCCAACCCCTTCCCCTGCGAGGTGCAGGTACATGACTTGTCTGTGAACTCTGGGATGTTTATTCGCCCAAATATATTTGTTAGTTACAGTTTGAAGTTGGGAATGCAGTTTACCAGGGTAGGAGACCGGAACACACCGAAATAAATATAAAATCTTAGCTAACAGCATCATTTTAAACGCCTGCACCCTCGCCATCCATGACAACGAAGGGAGGGAGTGTGATTCCAGAGCCCCCCGGACAGCCGATATCTAAGTGGCAATATTACGGAATGCAACTCTATCGGAAGACCAGAGGGTCACTCTCAAATAGGGGATCCCCTCTGGGCACCGTTGAAAAGGGAACGTTTTTGATAAAAGGTCAGAGTCAGCAGAGGAGACATGGATTGGTAGGATCATTGATTTACTTACGTTTAATTTGTAGTACGAGACCTGTGCAAATGTCTGAGGGAACTCTCTACCGCTGGAAGGGAGGCGATGGGGTTGGTGCAGGAAACGATAACATCATCTGCATATAAGCCGACAATATGATTCTTATCTCCCACCTGAATACCTGTGATTGTCGAGTCGGCCCGGATCGAGGCGGCAAGCAGCTCCATCACCAAAGCAAATACCAACGGGGAGACAGGACATCCCTGATGTGTCCCGTTGGAAATGCTGAAGGCCCAAGACAGGAAACCAGAGGAAAATAGAGTAAAGAGTTAGAGTAAAGGCTGAGGATTGCTGATAGAATGGGACCTGAGAAGCCAAAATTACAGAGTACTTCCTCGAGGTAGCCCCAGTGCACCCTATCAAATGCTTTCTCTGCATCTAGGGACAGGAATACACAGGGGCCCCCCTCCTCTCCGCCACTCCTATCAAGTCCCATCTGCCTGGTTCCATCTCTCGCCTGTCTGTTAGCAACAAAACCCACCTGATCCGGGTCGACCAAACGTGGGATAATGTCCATCAGTCCATTAGCTAGCATTTTAGAGTAGATTTTTAAGTCAGTATTCAATAAGGAAATAGGTCGGAAGTTCGGGATTTTCCCCCGGTTTTTTAGTATTGTCGTGATCGTTGCTTCTAAGGCCAGAGTCGGGATAGAGCCCACAGCCTGCCAGCAGTTAAAGAGATGGAAAAGGTATTGGTCCAGGTGGAGGTGAAATGCTTTATAGTAATCATTGGAAAAGCCACCTGGACCTGGAGCAGAGTTCGATTTCAGAAAAGTTACGACCTTCACTACCTCGGGTAAGGAAAACGGTTGGTTCAAGGCGTCAAGTTTTTCCGGGGGAATCGAAGGAAGTTCCAAGACATCCAGATAATGTCTGATGGATTCCAAGGAAGGTTGAGGGGTGCTAACATTGTTTTTCAGATTGTATAATTTTGCATAGTAAGTTGCGAACACCTCCGCAAATTCCCTCTGATCCCTCACCGACTGCAGCAGTTTTCATGGATTTGATCATAGACCGAACCACCAGCCCCCTAAGCCTCTTTGCTAGGAGAGCTCCTGCTCTGTCTCCCGCCCCGTAGTATTTAGTTTTAAGCTTTCTTAGACCCAACTCGTGTTGTTGCAAGAGTAGGGACCGGAGTCGGGTATGGAGGTCTGATATCTGGGAGACAAGGTGAGGCGTTAGTTTGGCTTTGTTAAGATTCTTTAATTGTTGGATCTTCGCTGTCCACTCCAGTCTCAGAGCATCTCTAGCCTTCTTTTGCTGAGAAGCTTTTTGCAAGAGGAGGCCCCGGAGT
Source organism: Allobates femoralis (assembly GCA_033576535.1). Classification (NCBI taxonomy): domain Eukaryota; kingdom Metazoa; phylum Chordata; class Amphibia; order Anura; family Aromobatidae; genus Allobates; species Allobates femoralis. Next base: position 134,003,861 of record JARQOC010000003.1, read on the forward strand.
ACTGCCTTGTGGGAGGCCCACAGCGTGACGTCCGAGACCTCTCCATTGTCAGACCTAAAAACACAGTCATTTTGTCCTCAATGTCAGATGTGATTTGTCGGTCAGTTAGGAGGCTCGCATTCAGTCTCCACTGTTGAGTGCCCCTCCCCCCACTCCCAGTCTGATCTCCAATGACGTCGGCGCGTGATCTGACCATGTTATTACACCAATTTCTGCATTGATACAGATCGGCAGAGCATCATCACTTACCAGGAAGAAATCAATCCTGGAATATGTACCATGGCTGTTAGAGAGAAAGGAATAGTCCCTCTCCTCTGTATGCTGATAGCGCCAAACATCATGGAGATGGAACTACCGACAGATGGGTGCCAGCTCCCCTCCCCTCCTGAGAGAGGGAGAAGAGGAGTCTAAACGATTCTCTATCACTGAATTAAAGTCCCCACATATAATCAATGTACCCTCAGCCTCTTTCCGTAGTCTCACAAACATGGACCTGACGAATTTATGTTGTGCTATATTTGGTGCGTAGACAGCAGCGATGGTGAAGGGGACCCCTGCGATACAACAAATTATAATAATGTACCTCCCGGAGGGATCTGTTATCATTCTAATTAGCTGAAATTGGACTGTTTTATTATAATACAGACTCCCGCCTTTTTTCAGTGTGGTTGGCAAAAAAGATATCAGGGTATTGTACGTGATGGAGTCTGAAGATGTCACCAGCCAATAAATGGGACTCTTGAATACACAATATGTCAGCATGTGAACTCTTCACCTCCCTCCACAAGAACGACCTCTTAGCTGGGGAATTAAGCCCATTAACATTAAGGGACACAATTCTTAGAGTCATGGTGCAGCGTAACCAGGAGCACCGGACTGGTCGAGGTGGGACAAAGTAGGGAGGAAGGGTGGGAGTGGGGCCAGGGAAGCGAGGGTTGGCAGAGGAGAAGAACTTAGAGAGAGTACCCGGAGAGTACAGCAGGAGGGACCGTAAAGGGTTACAAGGAAACAGACAAGCAAGACAAAAGACAAGTACAGTCTATACAATTAGATACAAATATGTAAACTCAAACAAACCAGATTTTAATCTGGAGATGAATGCGGGGGACTTCTTAAATCTCTCCTCCTTATCAGTGAGAAGAGTTCCCAACCAGAAGGCGAGGTATTGAATCGGTCCGGGGGAAAAGCAGACCGGAAACAGGAGTTCACCTAATATCATGGGAAAAACAAAAAGGAACACTGTCGAACAGGCCAGTCCTTAGTTGCTAGAAGACTTCCTCAAGTGTGTGCACCTCCACCCTGATTCAATCTGGATTCACACTCTTTTCCAGCGTTGGGGGATGGAAGGCTGCTGGTAGTCGCCAGGTTCCATGCCTGAAGAGCTCTCCTCAGTTGAGATGGGGACGAGAAAGAGTGCCTGGAGTCTTTGTACCAGAAATTCAGGGCAACTGGAGATCCCCAGCTGTACTGGACGCCCTTGTCTCTGAGGACCTGGCAACTAAGGCCGAATTCACGTCTGCGTTATAGAGTTCTGGGGGACAGATCGGGGGATACAGTGACCCCTCTGTAGGGTCCTGAGAGTGGGGGATTGCGCCGCAGTGTTGGAGCAGGAGATCCCTCACTCTAGGGTGGATAAGACAAATCAGGACATCTCTCGGGACCTCTGTGGGTAGTCGAGCTGGTTTTGGGAGACGATAAGCTTTCTCAATTGCCAAATCTGATTGAGGTACATGAGGGAGGACCGTGGACAAAAAATCACAGACAGTGGCATCTAAATCAGCTCCCTCTGCGGATTCCACTAGTCCTCTTATTTTGAGATTATTTCTGCGAAGCTTGTCCTCCAGATGGCATAAAGTCGTGGTTACTGTGTCCATCTCTTTGTCTAGTGTAGAATAGCTGTCAGCTAACTCATTATGGGCCGTGAAATATTCTGCCATATTATGTTCCACATGCGAGGTTCTTTCCCCCAGGGCTGAGAGATCTTCCCTCAGTTCTCCTATTAGACCCCTCATATCTTCTAGTGTGGCGCAGGGAACCTAGCAGTGATTTTAGAGAGCCCTGAGTAATGGGAGCCTCCTCTTCCTTTCTGTTATTCCTCTCTCTGGGGCTTTGGGAGGTATGAGAGTTAGAGCGGGGAGAGCAGGGAGAGCGAGCTGCTCCTTCAGCAGCCGCGCCATTTTATCAGGCTGCGCCTGCTGCCTCCCTAAGAGGAGAAAGTCAGTCACCTTGTTATCGGTGTCCCACCGCTGGAAGGAAGCTCTTGGCATGACCGGTAGATGCGGAGGGAGATACCTGTCAGTGGGTGCCGCGATGGGAGCCTGAGAGCGCCGGAAGTTGCCGTTATGCTGGCCTGAACGAGGAGCTCCTTTACTGTGCGTCCGGCGCCATCAGCAGCAGGACACGCCCCCAAAAGTGTGTTTTCTAATCCAAAAAATACCAGTGAAAACAAAACAAAAACAATGCATAGTGAATAAAGTGCACAACGAACAGTGAGAGTATAATGTGCAAAATGTATTGATCAAATGCAAACCATTAACTAAATATAGAAATAATTAATTATTAAAATATATCCACATATCATAATATTAGAAAAGCACGGAGAAAAAAGATTAATTACATGTGTATACATAATACTATTTAAATTAATTTAGTTACATTTTCTGTACATAACAATTTGTGTTAAAGGGAACCAACCACCCAAATGACCCCCCGGACTATTAATATCGGTCCCTACACCCAGCACATACATGTGCTGCAAGGTTTTTTGCTAAAAAAACAGTTTTTTAAAAGTTAAGATAATGCTTTATAAAGATTATAACGAAGGGACGGGTGGGCGTTACTTAGCTGGGGCTAAAGCCGAGTTCCAGCTGCCAGTCATCCTCCTCTCTCCCCTCGCAGCATTGAAGTCCAGCCCTTTCTTGTCGTCCCAGCCTGGTGCACGGGATGTCATGCCCGTGCACAAGTCATCAGCTACAGCCGGGTCGCGAGCACACGCTCTGACTTCCACAGCTGAGCGCAGGAAGTCAGAGCGCGCGCTCGCGACCCGCTGTAGCTGATGACGTGTGCACGGGCATGACATCCCGTGCACCAGGCTGTGACGACAAGAAAGGCTGGACTTCAATGCTGCGAGGGGAGAGAGGAGGATGACTGGCAGCTGGAACTCGGCTTTAGCCCCAGCTAAGTAACGCCCACCCGTCCCTTCGTTATAATCTTTATAATGCATTATCTTAACTTTTAAAAAACAGTTTTTTTAGCAAAAAACCTTGCAGCACATGTATGTGCTGGGTGTAGGGAACGATATTAATAGTCCGGGGGGTCATTTGGGGTGGTTGGTTCCCTTTAAATATAAGTATAAATAGCTATTAATGTGTTTGTGAAATATATATAAAAAAATGAAAAAATTATATATAAAATTAGCTAATTGTTCTATTCAAAGATGTGTACATGAAAAATATGTGCAAAATTATACATAACTACAGTCATGGCCAAAAGTTTTGAGAATGGCACCAAAATGATATTTTCACATGATCTGCTGCCCTCTGGTTTTTATTTGTGTTTGTCTGATGTTTATATCACATACAGAAATATAATTGCAATCATATTATGAGTACCAAAAGGTTATATTGATAGTTAGAATGAGTTAATGCAGCAAGTCAATATTTGCAGTGTTGACCCTTCTTCTTCAGGACCTCTGCAATTCTCCCTGGCATGCTCTCAATCAACTTCTGGACCAAATCCTGACTGATAGCAGTCCATTCTTGCATAATCAATGCTTGCATTTTGGCAGAATTTGTTGGTTCTTGTTTATCCACCCGTCTCTTGGTGATTGACCACAAGTTTTCAATGGGATTAAGATCTGGGGAGTTTCCAGGCCATGGACCCAAAACCTCTATGTTTTGTTCTCTGAGCCATGTAGTTATCACCTTTGCTTTATGGCAAGGTGCTCCATCTTGTTTGGCGCCAAACTGCTCTTGGACGGTTGGGATAAGTTGCTCTTGGAGGACATTCTGGTACCATTCTTTATTCATGGCTGTGTTTTTAGGCAAGACTGTGAGTGAGCCGATTCCCTTGGCTGAGAAGCAACCCCACACATGCATGGTTTCAGTATGCTTTACAGTTGGCATGAGACAAGACTGGTGGTAGCGGTCACCTCTTCTTCTCCAAATAAGCTGTATTTCAGATGTCCCAAACAATCCAAAAGGGGATTCATCAGAGAAAATGACTTTACCCCAGTCCTCAGCAGTCCACTCCCTGTACCTCTTGCAGAATATCAGTTGGTCCCTGATGTTTTTTCTGGAGAGAAGTGGCTTCTTTGCTGCCCTCCTTGAAACCAGGCCTTGCTCAAAGAGTTTCCGCCTCACACTGCGTTCAGAAGCACTCACACCAGCCTGCTGCCATTCCTGAGCAAGCTCGGCACTGCTGGTAGTCCAATCCCGCAGCTGAAACAGTTTAAAGATACGGTCCTGGCACTTGCTGGTCTTTCTTGGGCGCCCTGGAGCCTTTTTGACAACAATGGAAGCTCTCTCCTTGAAGTTCTTGATGATGCGATAGATTGTTGACTGAGGTGCAATCTTTGTAGCTGCGATTACTCTTCCCTGTTAGGCCATTTTTGTGCAGTGCAATGATGGCTGCACGTGTTTCTTCAGAGATAACCATGGTTAACTAAAGAGAAACAATGATACCAAGCACCAGCCTCCTTTTAAAGTGTCCAGTGGTGTCATTCTTACTTAATCATGACTGATTGATCGCCAGCCCTGTCCTCATCAACACCCACATCTGTGTTAATGGAACAATCACTAAAACGATGTTAGCTGCTCCTTTTAAGGCAGGACTGCAATGATGTTGAAATGTGTTTTGGGGGTTAAAGTTCATTTTCTAGGCAAATATTGACTTTGCAAGTAATTGCTGTTAAGCTGATCACTCTTTATGACATTCTGGAGTATATGCAAATTGCCATTAGAAAAACTGAAGCAGTAGACTTTGTTAAAATTAATATTTATATCATTCTCAAAACGTTTGGCCATGACTGTATATATATTTATTTAAATATATATCCATATATACAATAAGAAAAATATATTAATTTCAATGGTAACTAATACATCGTCCCTTATAAAAAAAACTTATGTATATACACGGGACTCTAGAGTAAAAACTGCTATCCGGTAATATTACACTCTAAACAAGACAATGTATAAAAATTACAATCATTACATAAAAATTGACAATGAAAAAATGAACAAATAAAACATAGTGACAATATATTGGATTACAAAAATGCGATATCACTAATATTCTCGTTTAGTCCATGAGGTGCAATAATCTTCAAGGTATAAATCCAACACACTTCTTTTTTGCAACTACATTTTCCAGTTTTCTGCTCTTAGACTAATGATGACTCCATCAATTCCACGGACTTTTAGATGTTTAATGTGTTTAGCACCATCTGGCAATATTACCTCCATATTTTAATTTCTTTTCCTTTAAGACCCTAGTGCATTGTTGATCAGGCCCTCAGCTCTCCCGGCTCCGTGATCCTGGGTATCAAATAAAAGTTAGGGGATTTTGGTTTTGGAGATAGCAGTTGTGACGACACCCGTGATGTTCGGCTATTGATCGGGGGACCTCTGGAGATGATGAATTCGCAGCTAAGGTGTTATTGCTCCCCACGGGTTGAGCAGTTACCAGGGCAACCGGTAAAGTCTATGGCGGTGGTAGGCCATTGGGGTGCAAGACTGAGGTTGAGGAATAACCAACAGACAAACAGTACATAGTCTCCTGTACCTTTACTGGTAGTTGCAGGTTCAGACCAAGACACTGTCCACAGGAGATATTAGGAATCCGGGTGGTCTGGAAGCAAGTTGGGGATCTCCTCACCCAGTGAGTTCTGAGGTTTCCATGCTGCGCTCCTCTTTGCTGGTCCTGGATGCCTGTAGCTAAGCTGTGACCCTCTCTTCCTGCTTGTAAGTCTCTCACCCATATGGCAGGCAGCTTGAGTCCTTCCCAGGCACCACTCCTCTGGCAACTGTCTCTGAGCTCTCCGATGCTGCTGTGCCTCCAGGTACTTTGCTGTGGCAGGGAAATGTGGAGTCTCCTGTCTTCAGGTCTTGGCTGTTGGGTCAGTAGTACCCTTACAACCAGAGTTCTCTGCTCTGGGGTGAGCCGGGCAACTGGCTCCACTCCCCAGGCCTTCTTCTCTCCTTCCTCAGACCCTCTCCTGTGGGTCCCTCACGCTTGTGTCACCGTCGCTCTCTACTCTGCCTGGGACGAGCTTAGCACTGCTCCAGTACACAGGTCGTCTTCACAGACCTCCAAGGAACTGAACTTCCAAGCATGACGTCACCCCCCCGAGGGAGGCAATGCCATTAGGGCAACCGGATTATGGGGTGCCACAGTCCTGGTAGCAGTAGAGTGGCATCCACTGCCTCCAGCTGGGTTCCCTGAAGGCCTGCCATGCTGCATATACCTTGCAGGCAAAATCAATTAGATGCAGGGCTGGAACTCCTTAGCAGAAATCAACCTAGACATATATCCAGCAAAGAAGACGGGTGCAAGGTCAATATAACTTTCCCCACCAAAGCTGTATTAGGACAGACCAAATAGGAAAGTGAGAAACACATAGCTAGCAGAAAAGCAAGGGCAAGAAAAGAAAGATAAGCAAAAAATCATCTGTTGTGCAGGAACCAACCAGTCTGAGACTCAGCAGAGAAGTAAACTGAGCACACAGCAGGAGGTCACTGGATTGAGTCCTAAAACCAAGGCATGACAGTCTGTGTGTGTAGTATGCACACTGCAAAGAGACACTAACAATAGAATTATTACCTTCCTATTCTACCCTAGTACATTAAAATTGGTGCTAATGACTAGAGATGAGCGAACCCATTCGGGATTGAAGTTCGGGTGCTTTACGTATCCAAAGTGCTCCAATGAGCATTGCTGTACTTGTGTACACTTGGTCCTTGACCCAGTGCAAGCCGCTTGCAATGTTTGATCGACTCACAAGGAGGGTAAAAGCAAAGTTGTTGGTTTTATTGTTATTGGTTTATTGGTTTTAGTGTGTCTAAAATTCAAAAAATTACAAAACTCTGCCCTCCAGCCGCCGAAAGTGGTATTCTTCTTATGGCTGGCAGTATGTGGCAGAGAGCCAAACTGTCCAATCAGTGTCTTCAAATGAGGTTTGGGTCATGTTTAGGCCCTGGACAGACCTTTATAGAAAGTCTGGCTGAACCACCAGAACCCGAACTTCCTTGCGTCCGCTCTACTAATGACTTCTCTACCTTACACCACCAAGGAAGTCCTAATTAATAGGAAAAATATTTTATCTATTTTCTGCTGTCCTAAATCTTAGCTCCGTCTTATTGTAAGGAGTATTTTATAGTCCAAAAATCTGGTAAGTCACAGAAATGTACATCTGGTAACTTACTTACTTAAAAAGTAACTGAGAAGTTTAATGAGCTTCCCAGGAATATTTGGTATTAATTGCATAATTGTCCACAATAGCAGCATATTACCTTATTCCGGGAAACGAATAGCATTGGAAAATCTTCCCGAACCCCACCTGCCCCTGCCACAAAGGAGCTAAACTTTGCAGCCAAATTGCCTCCTTCTGTCTATTCTAAATATACAGAGTCAGTATAAAGATAGCAGTCTGCCCTGCATGAACATCCCTAGTTTAACCTTGCTAATATGACACATTTTACTACTTATTTATCATTTTGTGTCTTCACTTGTCTCCAAATGGATTGACATTGATAAAATAATATGATCGTTAATGTCCTGTTGTTGAATATATAAGAACAGTCCAATTCACAATCTCTGGGAAGCAATCATCTGATTTACATCTCCCATAGCTATAGAAAATTGCATTATTGTTGAATAGCTGGCAAAGACAATTACATCTCTGTATACAAAACCCAATATCTATCATGTTCAAATTACACTGAAACATGTCCTAGAATCATAGTTTATTTACATCAGGCATTAGAGAAAGTGCAGAATTAAGGAGGTGTTGAGATGACATTTTTCAGCTGTTTGTCATTTCTGCAATACTCAGGAAATTGCTTTCTGTAAATCTTGGTTAAACAGTACTAAAAATGCAGTTTTTCCCCCCAGTTGTGATGCCTCTGTCACTGATATAATATAGATATTGTTCACTGTGACTTGTCCCAGCCCTTATACAAAGCAATCTACAATCTTGGCAGATCTTCTTCTTGTCACAAAGTTCTATTCAATTACAGCAGGAAAAGGGCTTGATTCATTTACACAGGAGGACAATGGGATGTGATCCTTATACCATGTTCAGGTGCATTTTCCCTGTATCTAAATGAATGCTCTAGGAATACAGGAGCAGCTCGGTGCTTTTATTTGGGACTGAAGATAACAATTTGTGAATGGAACATTAAATATAGTTATTCAGTGTGTCTGTAGCTGCGGGGAAACCAAAGTAACTCAATAACGCTAATTGGTTTGGTTTTGCTCATCTGGAGAGAATTCAACTAGCGTGATAGACAAGAGAATAACAATGTCATTTTCGGTTTGCACATTGTAAGTGAATTATACAATTTGTTCTAGATGGGACATCAACCAAACTAAGGACAATGAAGAATAACACAAAGCGAAGACATTTTCTGGGATCTTTCTCTACACTCCTCACTAAGTTTAGCGGTCGTTGCTTACTACATGTCATCATTAGAGGATATCCACCTCTGAAACGTTCAGAAGCAAATCTGAAGGGAATGTATGGTAATGCTTATTTTTGTATTAAGGTAAAAATGTTTGTACCGTGTTAGGGTGCTTCCACATCACGTTTTTAAGGATCCGTGGCTGTCCGTTGTAAAACGGACAGCCACGGATCCGATTTGGCCCCCATGTTATCCTATGGGGTCAGATCGGATCGGATTTGGCCTAATTGCCATCCAATTTTGTGGGATCCGATTTGTGTCTGATTTTTTGCTGGACCCAAAATCAGAGCTGCTCTGATTTTGAGCTCAGAAAAAAATCGTATCCACAAAATCTGATGGCAATTAGGCCAAATCCGATCCGATCCATAGCCTTTAACATGGGGACCTATGAGTGCAGGTCCCAGGAAACAGCTGATCGTTCCTCGGACCCGATTTTAGTGTACTGAGCATGCTCTGTACACTAAAATTGCTCCAACCCTTCTAATTACACTTCTGCAATGTATATATATATATATAATATATCCTCGATCCACCGCTGCCTCCAGCAAGGTCCGGGTGCTTACAGGACCTGTGGTGATGTCACAACCTGGCAGCGTCATCGGGTCACATGACCGCAGTTACCGCATCATGTGACCCGATCAGCTGATCGGCTTATGACGTATCCGCAGGTCCTATAAGCACCCGGATCTTGCTGGGTGGCAGCGGTGGATCGAGGATAGGTGAGCATAATGATTTTTTATTTTTAACTCTTTTACTTAATTACACTTCTGTAATGTATATTATACATTGCAGAAGTGTAATTAGAAGGGTTGGGTATTACTTTATTTCACTTCTGCAATGTATATTATACATTGCAGAAGTGAAAGTGCCACACTTTGTCCGGATCCGTGATAATCATGGACCCGGACACAAAATAGGTCAGCCCCTGTGGTATCCTTTCCTGTCCCTGGGGTCCTACAAAAAGTAGGATCCCACAGACAGGAAAAAAAAACGTTATGTGAAAGCAGCCTTAGCCAGTAGATAGAAAAATATTGGAATCTGAGAGTCCTCAGTGGTTGATACCTTTTATGGCTAACTGAAAAGATGGTAATTATAGCAAGCTTTCAGGACACTATGGCCCCTTCGTCATTATCAGCATGACGAAGAGGCCATAGCGTCCCGAAATCTTGCTATGTTTACCATCTTTTCAGTTAGCCATAAAAGGTATCAACCACTGAGGACTCTCAGATTCCAATATTTTTCTATTTTTGTATTAATAATTTTCGATTACATAATCATTTGTTTAAAAAAAAATAGGGAATTTCTTATTTTTTTCTGCAGTCATTGGTGGCTGACATTTTTATTTGCTGGTGTATACAGTGGTGATCAAAATTAGAGAACACACAATTTCCTTAATGTCAAGTTCATTGTGTTGTCTTATGTGAAAATATCCCACCATGAGTAAAATAGCAGTATTGTAAGCTTATTTCATAAATTGAATATATTCTAAAGTACAGAATAAAAACGTAAATGAGTTAAATGAAAAAGAACACTGATCAAAAATAGAGAACACTTTCAGATACCTGCAAGTTATTGGTGTTATTCTGGGACCTGGTGCTAATTTCCTTAATCTGACAAACCCTATTTAACTGGCAGCCTAACTTTCCAGTTTGCAAAAATGATGTGCCATTCCAAAGTGACTGAAACCCTCTGGCAGCAGGTTATCCTGATAAAGGCTGCTTTTTCTAGAATATTGCATCTTTACAAAATCACAAACTCTTTCAAGTCCCCAAAGAAGGCTGCTTGCCCTCTAGAGATACAGATGCAGAGAGGACAAGAAAATCTCCATGGGTAATAGTTTCAACACTGCAGCTGGAATAGATTGCCAGTTCAGCACTGAACAGGGTAAGGATCTGTCTTGTCATACAGTGACATAACGATTAAGATCATTTGGACTGAAAGCCCACTCTGCAGTAAACAAACCTTTCTTTAACAGAAATAGTCAAAAGGCTAGACTCACCTTTGGTGAGGAACATGTTATGTGGAAAGAGTAGAAATGGTCCACAGTTCATTTTAGTGATGAAAGCAAGTTTAATTTATATGGGTCTGATGGGAAACATGATGGTTGTCGATAAACTGGGGAAAGACTGAACCTAAAGTGAGTAAAGAAGTCAGTGAAAGGTGGAAAAGGAAGTTTCATGGTTTGGAGAATTATTTCTGCTGCAGGAGTTGGACCTCTCAAACAGCTACATGGCAGAGTAAATGCAAGTGTGTATCAGAACCTTTCTCAACAACTAACTTGCGTTCAGAACTCAATTTTCATGCAGGACAATGTCCCCTGACTGTTGTAACCTTCACAAAATTTAGTTTTAATCTTTCCCTGTGCTATAGTCATTGCTGTTCTCTAATTATAATCATCACATCTTGTGTAAAATAAAGATTTTAAGATGATAAACGTTTGTTATTTTGGAAAACACTTTTCTAGTGGCATGGTGTACCCCTTACACAAAAACCATTTTGTGTTGATAAATGTAGATTACATGCTGTCTGAAAAAAATCAAGAGATCATACATTGTTCTCTAATTTTGATTTCCACTGTGTGTCTGAGCATGACACTTAAAAACTGCAAATACGGTAGCCTCACGTCATAGGGACTGAGCTCGGTATCTGGCCGTATTTTCTGCACTGTGACTGCCTCAGCTGTGCACTGGGCATGCTCCATGGACTGTGATATATGCAGAGGTCATTGTGTAGGGAGGGCGGAAGAGATAAACGGTGATCATTACCTGTTTTCTGTGATATTTTTATGCAGCCTTCACTTTTCAGGCTAATTGCACTGACTACTGAAAATTACTTCTACAGAACATAAAGTGTGTTCTGCTTTCATTCAACTTTTATGCGGTGCGAATTCCAGCATACAGAAACATTTTCTGTATACCAAGTAAACAGACTGTTGGTTCTGTAGCCTAGGATTTATTGGTCAACAGTGAGTAAATGATGTGATTTGATGTGATTCATCAAGCAAGTGCGGTAAAACTATAAGAATATAAATTAAACAAAACAGTGCTAAGCATACCACATAAAATAGCAAAGTACAAAACAGCACAGAGATCACAAATGAGCACTGGATACATGCCTCATATAGACAGTTTAGTACAATGGATCCTTCACTTAAATGGAGGCTTGAAAATAAACACATACATCCCGGCAAACATAATTCCTATATAAAACAATTGCTATACAATCCTAACAACAGACTTTACAGTATAAGATTCACACAGACAGGAGTATAACCCTCACCAGATATGCTTGACAAGGATGATGAGGTTTACAAGAGAGAAGCAAGAGAACACATGTATGCCTGCATGGGAACCCATCTGATGCTGATCTAAAATGGCTGCTTAATTCCCAGTGATATAAAGAGCTGCAACCCACAATGCACTGGCTTCTTAAAGGATAATATACCTAGATATGCAGGTAATACTGCCAGGTTGGGGTAAATATTGTGTATTAAATATCACAACAGAGTAACATGTCACATTACACAGGTTATAACAACTGTCAAAGTAGAATTGCTTCTCCTACGGAGTCTAAATGGGCAGAACACTCCCCGTTTGGCGTCAGTGAATGCCACTATTAGGTTTCTTTGGCGAAAACAACAACACAAGTTCTGCTACTGACCTGAGGAATAGTTTACGGTTCCCAAGCTTACACTCTTTGAGATTGACTTTATGTACATTTCCATACTTGCTAGGGAAGGTTCAGGTGAATAGATTTAGTGGCTACTCATTTCAGTGCGACTGGCTGTTTTTCATGCATACAACATCATGAGGTTTGAAGTTTGGACAGTCTTTCTGCTATTTCGTCTTAATTTGTAAGGTGGAGAGGTACCACTTTCTCCATATGTCCTCTAAAACATTCGAGACACTTCTATCTGCTTTCTTTTTTTCTTTTCCATCTATGATGATGATGTGATTTGATGTGATTCATCAAGCAAGTGCGGTAAAACTATAAGAATATAAATTAATTAATTAGGATGCATTTTATCCTGCCCATGCAAAAATGAAAAAATTGAAGCTTTCAAAAAAAGTTTGTGAAAAAGAAGTGCTTTTTCATTTTTACAGATCAATTTGTGAAGCACCTGGGGGTTGAAAGTGCTCACTATGCATCTAGATAAGTTCCTTGGGGGGGTCTAGTTTCCAAAATGGGGTCACTTGTGGGGGAGTTCCAATGTTTAGGCACACAGGGGCTCTCCAAACAGGACATAGTGTCCGCTAACAATTCGAAAGGAAAATTAGCTCTAATTGTTAGTGGACACTATGTCGTGTTTGGAGACCCCCTGTGTGCCTAAACATTGGAGCTTCACCACAAGTGACCCCAATTTGGAAATTACACCCCCAAAGGAACTTATCTAGATGCATAGTGAGCACTTTGAACCACCAGGTGCTTCACAAATTGATCCGTAAAAATGAAAAAGTATTTTTTTTTCCACAAAGATTTTCTTTTTTCTTTTGTGTGGATTAATTTATGAAGCACCTGGGGGTTCAAACTGTTCACTATACATCTAGATACGTTTCCTGGGGGGTCTTGTTTCCAAAATGGGGTCACTTGTGGGGGAGCTCCAATGTTTAGGCACACAGGGGCTCACCAAACATGACATGGTGTCTGCTAACAATTTGAATGGAATATTAACGAACATTTTTTAGCGGACACCATGTTGTGTTTGGAGAGCCCCTTTGTGCCTAAATATTGGAGCTCCCCCACAAGTGACCCCATTTTGGAAACTAGGCTCCCCAAGGAACTTATCTAGATGGGTGGTACCGGGCTGGCAACAAAAAATACAGTGAAGCCCATTTTTTTTTCAAGAACTAATTCTAGAAATAAAATGACATTGGGCTCCGCCATATTTTTGGTCTAGCCAGGTACAACTAGGCAGCTGGGGGCTGGAATCCTCAGCATGGAAAGGCCCAAGCGTTCTGGGCCCCTCATGCTGCGAATTGCAGCCCGCAGCTGCCCCAGAAAATGGCGCATTCATTGAAGTGCCATTTTCTGGTGCTGTACCCAGACTCTTCCAGTTGCCCTGGTGGCGGCGGCAAGCTGGGCAATAAAGGGGTTAATACCAGCTTTATTATTGGCAACTGGCACTAAGCCCGAGATTCATAATGTCGGGCCAATGTTAGACCTAGCCTTTAGGAATTTCTGACGGCTCTGCTTTTTAGTAGAGGATGTGGCTTCTAAAGAAAGGTACACTGCTTCCTGAAGTCTTGAGATTTGCCCTCTTCTTGAGGGGACTTATTTGCCTTGTGAGGAAGACCTGGGGAATTAACGTTAGTTTTATGGACTGACACTGGTGTTTTACTGGGCTTGACACCAGGGACAGTGGGACATGACAGAGTGAAATCGAAGCTAGGGTCATTTCTAATTCTTAGAATAAAGTCCTGGGGAAATTAGGTGGTTGGAGCTAATCCTTTTCTTGAATTTTCATTTCTAATTCTTGCCTGTTGAGTGACAACATCTACAAACACTGCAAAAGAAGGAAATGGTACATTATGAGTCTGTTTATATTGGGAACTGTGTTTGACCACTTCTCTTGTAGGTTGTAAGGGAGCTTTTAACCATATAGTTGACATCCCTGGCAGTGTCTAGGAACGCCAATTTAGGCAAATCTCCTTCTGCCTGAACAACCTGTACATCCATTAACAAGTCACTTAGTTCTTTGAGCTTTTGGTAACCCTTAGTCACTATTTTGGGAAAATCATTAATTCTCTTATATAAGGCATTTTCTACAGCTTCTATTGACTCATAATATTCATCAAGTCTTTCCCACACCATACAAAGACCTGTGTGTGGATACTTTATGTTAATGTCTCTGATTCTTTGGGTATGTTTGTCAGACTTGTTTCTAAGCTCTTTACCAGGAGCTCTAAATCCTCGCTACAAGAAAGATCCAAACCTCTGTTGGCATTTTGGAAGGAGGCTCACAATGACCTATGGTTCTCAGCATGATCAGTGAACTTTACAAGTCCCTTGGTGACCAGCTCTTGGTTTGGCAAAGAACTTTGCAAAGTCCATGGTGGCTTAGTGCTGATAAGAGCTGGTGTGCTATTGTCATGCTGAGTGTGTGATGCATCATCATACATTCTAGGTACCGTATTTTCCGGCGTATAAGACGACTGGGTGTATAAGACGACCCCCAACTTTTCCAGCTAAAATATAGAGTTTGGAATGTACTCGCCGTATAAGACTACCCCACTTCTACGGGTATGATCCCCACTGTGATGCCCACACAGCCCTTCATACAATATAATGGACCCACATAAGGAATAATGGCCCCTACATGTCTTCACACAGTATAATAACCCCCACACAGCTGTCAAATAGCCCTGCATAAAGTATTGTCTCCATATATTATAATGCATCATTTATAGTCGCCCATTATAATGCAGCATCATAGTGCTCCATATAGTATAATGCACCCCATAATCCCTCCATATACTATAAACATGGAGGGGGGGATGTGCCAGCGCTGGGATGGGGGGAGGGTAGGTGACATGGAGAGGGGGTCATGCCAGAGTGGGTGGGGTTGGGGAGGGGGGGGAGCACAGGGGGCAAACATTCCTGTCAGACAATGGCATCCAGAGGAATGACGATTCTCATTTCAACAATTTCCAGAGGCTCTGCCAGGAGTCAATGAATGCAAACCTGCACTGGCCTGCAGAGTCTCATAGCACAAGATTTTTAACAGTGGTCCATTTCACATCTAATGCTAAGCTGTGTTTGGCTTTATTTGCGTCTTTATGTGTTTTTACCACTAAAAACGCATCCAAAACCGCACCCATAGGGTTCAATGCAAAATACATTGAAAAGGCATGCAAAAACGCCTGTGTTTGCAAAAATGCAAAATGCATGCGTTTTTGCAAATGCAGCCCTAGATGCAGCAGACGTTTTTGGATGCATTTGTATGTATTTTTACTGCTAAAAATGCACACAAACGCAAATAAAGCCAAATGCAGCACAGCATTAGATGTGAAACGGGCCAGTGTTCAGTCTGGAGATCACAGAGAGTTGGCCAGGTTACACTGTAACAAACCCTCAGCTTCAGAGGAGACAGTCAGAATCCTGTGACTGTGAGCAGCCCCTCTCCAGCCTGCAGGTCTGTACTGCTGTGGGGGAGGAGGAGGGCAGTCTCCATAAGCACAAATGCCTCCTAGGTCAGCATGGATCCCCACAGCAGGTTCTTTTCAGCACTGATCCACAGGATCCACAGCACTGATCTTTTCAGTCATCTGCCTCTTGTTTTCAAGTCAGAGCTGTGTTTGAAGAAGAGGAACTTTCAGAGGACAATCCTCCATACACAACTCTGGGAATTGAAAAGCTGCAAGCAGCGACTTACACCACCACAGACAAGGAGCACAACCCCCCCCCCTCCTCACAGCCAGGAGGAGGGAGGGAGCTGAGCAAGAGTAACTGCCGTACCTGCTGTCTGTTAGGGGTTTGATGTCTGGGCTTCTTCATGCTGGGGGCGGCAGGAATGTCACCTAATGTGTCGCTCTGTTCTGCTCCAGTCTCTCACCTCATAGAGAGAGCGGCTGGACACCGTGCACACATTCTGGGCGGCTGTCCCGACTCTCTGCCAGTAGGTGGCGCCCTGCACCTGGTGTATAAGACGACCCCTGACTTCTGAGAAGTTTTGCAGGGCTTGAAAAGTCGTCTTATACCCCGGAAAATACGGTACTTCCTATTTAAAGTAGTCTGTATAATACCATTCTGATGCGAAAAGGGTCCCTTTAAGGCGGAACAGAGGTTGTGCCTTCTGTTCTGTAGAACGGTAGCTTAGCTGTGGCAAACATCATCTTGTTGTAGACTTCCTTCCTTGCAGCAGTGAAGTCAAGGTGGGATCGCTGGCAATCTGCATAGGCTGGTTGATGTAGTGGATCACGGTTGTCATCTACTCGGGATGCTGGTAGACATACTCTGAGACGCACTGTGCTAGATCCTGCTGGACTATATCTGGTCCAAAAACGATGCTCTGTTTCACATAGTCAGGGTACTCCACAGCTTCTAAACACTCTGCCTTGGCTATTGTGGCTGCTCTCTCTTTCTCTGTGACAAGTCTTTATAGAGACACTTGGAGAGGTGCACTCTCTGCTTCTTGCTCTGCCTGCAAGTGTGCAGTCTCTGCTTCTTGCTCTGCTCACAGACAAACTTTTTCTGCTTCTTGTTCTACTTGTCTTAGCTTTAGTTGCATCTCTTGTGCAGCACAGGAGGACCTCACTTTTGCCACCTTATCTTCTTCAGAAGTGAGGATAGCAAACTCTTTTATTGAAAACTTGTTATAGCTTGCTCGTGACCTCTTCTTGAGCTAAGATTGTGTGCGTGTCTTCAGACTGCTGAATGCTTTAGTGCAGACATGAGTCTATGTATAAAAGGACTTCAGCGTGGTGGGAATTGTGTTGCACTTGCTGGAGGGCTGCACTCTTGTTATTTGTGGCTGTATGGCAGCTGCTGTAATACCCATATGCCATGTAGTGTAGGTTGTAGCAGCTCCGTACAGTCCAATCCACTATCACTTGCGACTAGCTTCTGTTTTACTGTTCTGCCTTTCTTCATGTTCTATGCTGTGTGAATTTCAGCTTACAGCTTAACCTTCTCTGCATCTCAAGTAAACAGACTGTTGGTTCTGTAGTTTATTGTTTATTGTTCAACAGTGAGTGAATGATGTGATTGGTAAAACTAGGAAAACACACATAGTACAAATCAGTACAGAACATATCACATAAAACAACAGTAGTGATACTACAGCACAAAGATCAAATAAGCACTGGAAACCTTCATCATATAACAGTTATGGCAGTATTTAGTAGAGAAGATCCTTCACTAAAATGGAGGCATGAAGATAAACGCATAGGATTGTATCAGCAATCATTTTTACATAGGGATTATGTCTGCAGAAATTTAACAACAGGCTCTAAAGTATCAAACATATAGAAAGGATTATAACTCTCACCAGTTTAACTTGACAAGGATGATGGGGGTTCACCCGAGAGAGGTGTTGAGGCAACAGACACGTGTATGCTGCACAGGATCCTGCCTGGTACTGACTTAAAATGGCTGCTCCATTCATAGAGATGCAGAGGGCTGACCCACAATGCACTGTTTTCTTAAAGGAGAAGAGATCTAGATATGCCGGTAATATTGCCAAATTGTACTAAACATTAAATGTCACAACAAGATAAGCATGTCATATCTCAGGTTGTAACCAGTGTCAAACTAGAATTGCTTTCTCCCACTGAGCCTAAATGGGTGGGACAGATGCTCCATTAGTATTTTATGGACAAATTTCCAGCTTCTTTTGTTCTTTTATGACTTTTACAAAATCGTCTTCGGTGAAAGATAGAGGTAAATAATCCAATCAAAGTGATCAAAAACAATTGATCATCCTAAACTTTAGCCTAATTTAAAATATCTGAGATAGTAGTCTTTTGTGTTGCATGCATTACTTTGTACAATATCCTAAACAGCTCATTCTAGCAAGAGCAATATGAGCCACACTTTAAACTTCAGCCTACAGGTAAAGAATAGAAAAAGCTATATTAGGAACATGAAGGTCTGCCCGAAATAGCTTACAGTGCATTTTTTTCTATCATTCTAACCTCTAGGATGCACTGCTTTGCTTTGATGAGCCCCTCTGGATGTGAAGCAATTAAGACTACTTCCAATAATGATGTAGCCTACTGTACCTTAAAGTCCTATCAATGCACAAGATTCATGATCTTTTATGTATCGTTTTTTCCCCACTTTTGGAAAATGTTAAAGTTTAGCTGTATATAATTTCCATAGAACATAATTAAATTTCCCAAGGTACCTTGAGCATAAAGATTCCTATGTTTATGGATAGCTTATCAGGCATCTGGCCTATCTATCACATTTAGTGCAGTCCCAATACCAACCTTGCTTTATTGCTTCACAATGTGCTTTTTATTTTTCAATTTTGCATTCATGCCTGCCGAGGCTGCTCTATAAATGCAGCTATACTCTATCTTTAGTGTATGCAGTTATATTCTATATAAAGTAATGCTACTTGTACAGACAGCTATTCCATACAGCACGTAGAATTATGCCCAAAATATAGTGATATAGGGCCAGATGTCAACGCAAACATATTCTTTATGTGTTTCTACTGGGCATAAATTGCAAAGATTTTTTTAAACCTGACTGGTATGTCTGCTGTATATAAAGTGTAAAAGATGTAGGCAGGTGTGTGTTTCATGTAGTCACATACAGCAGATATAATTGACCCATGCTGGTGCTTCTTTTTAGAGTGGGAAGCTTGAGCGGGCTTGTTACATGGCGGAAAGCCAATAAAACATGGATTGTTTCTATGAGCTTCCAGATGCCCAGTATAAATGTAAACTCTGGATTATATTTCACATGACCTGTCTTTCCATTTGTATAATGGGCTGCTGTAAAGCACAATGTAGGCATAATAAATGTATTTGTAGCTATGGGCAAGGACAGGGGCATACATAGGAATCATGCAAAAATACTTTCCAATTGATCTAGTGAAGAAAAATAGATTTTTTTTTTATATACAGTAATGCAATTTAAAAAGATGTGAATGACATATCACAGAGGTGCGTAAACCATTTAAAGGAGAGCCTGAGAGTACTGGGCATCTGCTTCCTCTGCAGACACACATTATTGAGTGGAGACTTAGACTGCGTTTCACATCATGAAGGTGGCCAGCCTGTATCTGTATTGAGCGGGAAGTTACCATCCTCTTGGATTTGCAGCCTAGTGAGTAACTTCTCCGGCTCCACTAGAGCCTGGGTACCATTTAACATCACTTAGAAAGAGAATGACAGTGATGAACTGAGTGACGCTGACGTTTCTCTGGTAGATGGATTTAGATAATGTAAACGTTGATGGTGATAGTTATTGATAAAAGCAATAACATGTAAACAATACTATGATTCCATTCTGTATATTTGGTTCACTGATTGATCCTATGTGAAGTACTCTGATTTACCACTGTTAGTTGTGCCATATAATTTATCATTTTAAGTGTTAATAACTGATTTGAAGAAAGGTAATAAACTGTTGTTGTTCAATCAGCACTGCATTGCCTTTTCATATGTCATTGCATCCATGAAATCTGTTCTCTTCATTTGTGAAGTTGGCTGGATGCAACATTCAGCCATTTATTAGCCAAGGTAAATCAGATGGCTGTGGGCTGCAGCCTGCAGCTGTCTACTTTACCTTGGACATTATCCAATATAGATGGAACAGCATGCCTTTTTTTCAATAGTTATTTATAAATTAATAATGAAAAAAAATGTTTTGGGGTCCTTCCTCTTTTTGATGACTAGCTAAGGTAAAGCAGACAGCTGTGGGCTGGTAATCAAGCTTAGTAGGCCTATGGTTATACCAGCCTGCAGCCACCTGAAAATTAGTGCATCCATTAATTGTGCCAATTCTGGTGCTTTGCCTGGTCTACTGGCAATTGAGGTAATAATTTTTGAGATTGATGTCAGCTGTGAATTGTTAGCTAACATCAAGCTGAGGGGTTAGTAATTGAGAGTGGTCTATCAGAAACCACCATTACTAAACCAGTAAGTGTACTTAGAAAAACACACATAGGAAGAAGTGGTTTTTTGAATAAAGACTCCTCCACAATATCCCTTGTTCACCATTGTATTAAATAAAAGACATTGTGATAATACACTCGGGGTTTGCCTTTGCTGGTGTCAAAGGGCACGTATTTTTCGTGTGTCACTCAGTCCGACAGCAGAGAATTAGTTGCCACTGGCCTGGGGCCAGATTTATTAAGGTGAAAGCAAACCGAAAGAAAACAAAACAGCAAGCAAAAATCCTTGCCTGTCTGGCACTAACTAAACAGAATGCAACCAGACTGAAGGGCTTCTCCCTTCAGCCAAACCATATAACCACAGATCAATGCTTTCACTCACATGCGTCTCCATACACAGACAGGCCTTCTGTGTTCCTCGGCTGAGAGAGAGCCCCGCCCGACCGCTCAGACTCCTTTTACCTACCCCAACCGCCTCCCACTAATTCATTAGCAGCCAGGTGAGACTGACCAGGTTAGGTTGCATAGGACAGATACCTGGGTGAGATATACCTGCCCTCATCCACTAATCCCACATGACACTCACAACATAAAGATCCGATGTATTCTATCGTGTATTGGTCCCATGATATCCCCTGAATCTGTATGCCAATCTATGGAGCCATGTTCACAAAATGAGGTTCCATAGCTCACTCTTGGTCAGCGCCAGAACTGAAATCTCTCTCACATGGTGACATTACTAAGTTATAGACATCACCCTGTGTGGAAAAAATCCTGATCTGGCACTGAAGGGAAGTTCCTCCCAGTTAGTGATAGAACCAGAAATTTTCACAAGGGATGATGTCAGTATCACCACACATAAATAATTCCAGTTCTGGCACTGACTGAAAGTGATCTACAGAGTTCCATTCTCTGAATGATGCTCCATAGTTTGGAGTACAGATTCAGGGGACATTGTGGGACCACAACACAATAGATTTCATCGGATCTTCATGGCTTTTTTTTTTTTAAATAAATTGGTGAAAGAGAGATATTGTGGAGGAGTTTTTATTTAAATAAACTAATTTTTCCTGTGTGTGCGTCTTTAATTTTTCACTTACTGAGTTAGTGCTATGAGTGCCTCATAGATCCCTCTCCATTACTAATCCTTGGTTTTGATGGCAGCTGACAAAGCATAACTAAGGTCAACAACAAAAAGTATGGGGATGCCATCTGTTTGCTGTACGTGTTTTTTACATACCCATAGACTTGTATTGGCCCTTGTCAGCCATGCTGTAGGAAAAAACAGACATGTTTCCATATGGTTTGCAAGGACCCATGGTCTGTGTAAAACATGGACATGTGACCAGCACCATAGCTTATAATGGGTACGTGTTGGATCCGTGAATAAAGTGGGTGCCACATGTTGCGGAAACAATTATATAATAAGTGGGTGTAAGGCTCTCCTGTCCAGAGAGTTGGTGGAAGTGTGAAGTGAGGCAAGCCGGACTTGTGCGTTTATCTTGCATGCACTGTGTGTCTGGCCTGGAGCTCAGTATTTTGAGAGTAAAAGTTATCATACAGTTCTGTACTAAGAAAAAGTTATGACTCTCAAAAACATTTTAAAAAATTATTTTCTTGTGGAAAAAGTAGTAAAACAAAAAAAAAATCATAAATTAATTATCACTGTAATAGTATTACAGTATTTTTTGGATTATAAGATGCACTTTTTTTCCTCCTAAATTGGGAGGAAATTGGGGAGCCCCTTATAGTCCGAAGATTGTTTTTTTTACTTTTTTAACTCACTTAGGGAAGTTGCGGTGGTGGAGCAGAGGTGTCGGAGGCAGGGTTCATGGAGGATGTGAGCAGTTTGACAAATCTGCAGGACTGGAGCTGCAGGGGTGTAGCGGAGGTGTACGGTGGTGTCCGCCATCTTCCATTTTCCTGCAGGCATAGGCAAGCTGTGACTTGGCCTCTTCTGTCCGGGACTTCTAGAAAATGGTTGGAGAGGTGGCACATGCGCAGATCAAGATCTGCGGCCATTTTCTGGAAGTCGTGGGTGGTAGAGGCCGAGTTAAAGTTTGCCTATGCCTGCAAGAAAACAGAAAATGGCGGCCACCACTGCACACCTCCATGACACCCTCACTGCTCTGTTCCCTCCGCTTTGTACCACAGCCCACATCCTCCATGGACCCTATATCCTGCACCTCAGCTTCACTACCGCAACCCCCTCTTGGTAAGCTATGGTGGGTTCAGGATGGGAGGGCCATGTACAAGGATGTGGGACATAATTACCAGGATGGGGCCATATACAAGAATGAGGGACATATATACCAGAATGGGGGGCAATGTACAAGGATGGGGGACATATATACCAGGATGGGGGACGGACACATATACTGATTGTAAGACAGACATTGGAATGATAAGACTGACCCCATTTAACATTAAATTTTTTTTATTTCTTTTCCTTCACCAAATTTGGGGTGCATTTTATAATCTGGTGCACCTTATAAAGCGAAAAATATGGAATGCTCACACAGACGTCTCTGCAAATTGATAATATCTCAACTTCGATTCAAGGACTGGCTGCAACTCTCCCAATCCAAGCATTACAGCCTTGGAAAATGATATGAAGCTGTCATTCTTCAGTTGGGAGAGCTATGGCCAGTCTGCGTATTGCAGTCCAAGATCACCCTTTCTGAGGTCTCTCAAATTTCATTATTTTCCTAAATGTATGTCTGACATTCAAAATTATTTAAACTAATAATTTTATATTAATTAATTAATTAAATAATTTCTTCCTATCGCCAAGCAGGTTGTACATACTTGTAGTTGGATTTTTGTGGCATTTCCATGCAATTTTTAGCCGACTTAAAAGTTCAGGTGAAGCACATTACTTGTGTGTCTCCCCCCTTGCTTGCTAGATGGTCTCTACTACATACAGTACACAGCAGAAGAAATATGCACAGAAATAGGAGGTCACTTTTGAAGTTTTAAAAGGAATTTGTCACCCTTTTATCTTATTGAGTTATTAATATGGGCATACAGGTTGTATACAGCTGAAATTAGTCATACCTGTATGCCTCCTGGAAGATGGCTTGTTCAGTAAAAATCATCTTTTATATCTTCCAAGCTATAGGGCGTGTGCTGCCTGGAGGATAAGACTGCCTCCGGTCTTCATTACACAAGATGCCAGTGATGTAAGATGCACAGCCAGAAATCCTGCGCCTGCGCATTCTTCCTGTCGTCTCCTCTGCACTGTTCCACCCTTCTGTGGCTTCTAATATGGCATTTAAAACTCCTGCAGACTATAAATTGGAGATAATGCTCATAGAAGGGTGGAACAGTGCAGGGAGAGTCAATAGGCAGAATGCGCAAGCGCAGGATTTTGAACCGCTCACCTGAAGTCAAAGGGACACTTAGCAGAACGGAAGGAGAAATCTTGTATAATGAAGACTGGAGGGAATCTGATCTTCGAGGCAGAGCACGTACCGTAGCTTGCAAGATTAAAGCTATAAAGGATGATTTGTACTGAATAAACACTCCTTCCATCATTTAGGAGGCATGACTAATTTCAGCTATTTACAACCTACATACTCATATTAGTAGCTCAAAAAGCTCCAAAGGGTACATTCCCTATAAGTTTGCAGCATGTCCAATATGTACAGTGCATTGAAAAATTATTCATACATTGAGAATTGTGCCACATTTTTTCATGTTACACCTACAAGCGTAAATGTGTTTTATTTGTGAAATATAAAGGAAATGATACGTGATTTTCTAAACATATTTGAAAAATAGAAATCTTAAAATTGTGACATTCATTTATATTCAGCCACTCTGAGTCAATACTTTGTAGGACAACCTTTTGCTGCAATTATTGCTGCAGGTCTTTTGGGATATGTGTCTACCTGCTTTGTACATCTAGAGGTTAAAGTTTTTGCCTATTCCGCTTTGCAAACTAGGTCTAACTCAGTGAGAATGCATAGAGGCATCTGTGAGGAGCAATATTCAAGTCTTGACTTAGATTCTCAATGGGATTTAGGTCTTAACTGTGACTGGGCCATTCACACTTAATTATGCTTTGATCTCAACCATTCCTTGCAGCTCTTGCAATAGGTTTGGGGTGGTGTCCGGCTGGAAGTTGATTCTGTAACCCAATCTCAAGACCCTGAAATTCAGGAAAGGAAGGTGTACTACGGTCCGCACTGCCAGAATCATCAAGGAAGACCCAAGGCAAAGTTCTGATCCAAACCTTCTTTATTCTCCTCCTACGCGTTTCAGTGCCCACCTGGCACCTTCATCAGGGATCTCAAGACCCTTGCTTCCTCTGACAGGTTTTGCTCCTGGATTGCCTTGTATTTAGCTTCATCCATGTTCCCATCAGCTCTGACGAGCTTGCCTGTCTCTGCTAAAGAAAATCATCCCAACAGCATTATGTAACCAACACTGAATTTGACAGTGGGGATGAAGTTTTCAGGGTGTTGTATGGTGTTAGTTTTTCTCCACACATAGTGTTTTGCATTTTTCACAAAAATTTCTAGCTTGGTCTCATCCCACCAGAGCACCTTCTTCCATATGCATTGCAGGGGACAGAGCTAGAAATAAAGTTACAATGTGCAATAGATTGCTCAAACTCAATGAACCTGTAGACACCAGCAAATGATCTAATATAAATAGATAGTGTTCCCTATAACAATGCTATCATCACACAATTAAGTTTCAGCATTGAATATGAAAGATAACTGATCATGAAAATACCTAATGTACAGTATAAATGGGTTCCAAAGTTTAGCCTTAAACTGAAAGTTTTAGTAAAAGCTGAAAATCAGGTTTTGTTCAGATTCTAAGTACTATACTCGCAACCAGATTACCAAGTCTTTGCCACATCTGTGATCTGCTGTCATCTTTTGAAGGGTTTTGTTTATCCTGCTCTATCTGTTCCCTCCCTATGTCATGCCAATGATGGCTAGGTAGAAGGGACAATGTGCACCTGAGATGTCTTGTAGGCTAGGAGTCCCTAGGTTATCCTTACTACCAAGATTACCCCTGAAGATGGGAATTCCTGGGTCTCATACTTTGCTATGATCCTGGATATGACTCACCTAAATGTCCCCCCTCACCGTCCAAGGGAGTGAAAGTACAGGAATGCAAGGGAAACACACTGACAAAAACAGGTAAGTAAATGGGTAGCAAGGATTCCAAATCTTCTCCAGTAGGAAAAACTTTGCAGCTGCCAAGAGCAAAACCTCAGCACTACAGAAACAGATTTCTCCAATGTGGCCCATAGTCAGACTAGAGATTCTATATCTGGCATGGAGGGAAGATATAGTGGAAGGGAGAAATAATCACAAGCTAAAGCTGGAATGAAGGCTAAGAGAGTTCTCAGCCAGCAGGGAAGGGACCCCTTAACTGCTTCAGTATAGAAGTGTACATCACCAAAACAGTAAAGTGAGCTCTACAAAAGGCCAGTGATTGATTAAATGTTGATGCTTCCTGACCCCAGTTTCCGCAGTAGTAGCATCAGGATGTGGCACATTCATGAAGCCCTAAAAAGGTTACAATTGGCCACACGGAAAATGCAGACTTTGATAGCAATGTGTGAAAAGTTGATTGGTGACATGTTAGTGAAACGTTTAAGGGTTCCTTCTCACGCCACAACCAACAGAGACATTTTTTATGGCGATACATCGCCCTGGAATTATCACCATCAAATTGTTTCCTAATTGTGGCGTGTATTTCGGGAATTTGGTGGTGATATGTCAACTCGTTCCGGTCGCCTGATTTTGGAGCAGAAGAGAAGGTACC
Source organism: Allobates femoralis (assembly GCA_033576535.1). Taxonomy (NCBI): domain Eukaryota; kingdom Metazoa; phylum Chordata; class Amphibia; order Anura; family Aromobatidae; genus Allobates; species Allobates femoralis. The sequence continues at coordinate 134,029,898 of JARQOC010000003.1, forward strand.
CTAAGGTGGATCAGAAGAACCAGTCAAAAAACGCTACATTTTCAATATTTTTTTGTTACAATCAATTAATTACATGAGCTTGGAGAATATGACTACTCTAATCACCAGTTGTTTCTTGTATTACAACTCAGTTATATTTGCTTGAACAAGACTTTATTTTGGAAGAAGATAGATTGTAATTCAGATTCAGGGGCGTAACTACCGGCATAGCAGACGTAGCAGTCGCTTTGGGGCCCGGCCCTTGTGGGGGGCCCGGACCCAGCGCCGCTACGCTGCTATCCGGTCAGCTACAGGCCCCCCCCAGTAGGTATATACAGGCCCCCCACTCCTCTGCTGCACACGTCACCTGTAAAGGAATACATCATACTTACTTATCTCTGCCGGCTGCTGCCGCCGCTCTGCACCGCGCTCCGTCTTCATCCAGCTTCTTCCTGGTTGTGACGTCATTGCCTGCACCCGGCGGTCACAACCAGGAAGAAGCTGGATGAAGACGGAGCGCGGTGCAGAGCGGCGACAGCGGCAGCCGGCAGAGATAAGTAAGTATGATGTATTCCTTTACAGGTGACGTGTGCAGCAGAGGAGGAGTGGGGGGGCCTGTATATACCTACTGGGGCCTGTATATACACACTGGGGGCCTGTATATTCCCACTGGGGCCTGTATATACACACTGGGGGCCTGTATATTCCCACTGGGGGCCTGTATATACCTACTGGGGCCTGTATATACACACTGGGGGCCTGTATATTCCCACTGGGGGCCTGTATATTCCCACTGGGGCCTGTATATTCCCACTGGGGGCTTGTATATTCCCACTGGGGGCTTGTATATTCCCACTGGGGGCTGTATATACCCACTGGGGCCTGTATATACCCACTGGGGGCCTGTATATACCCACTGGGGGCCTGTATATACCCACTGGGGGCCTGTATATACTCACTGGGGCCCTGTATATACCCACTGGGGCCCTGACTGTATATACCCACTGGGGGCCTGTATATACCCACTGGGGACCTGTATATTCCCACTGGGGCCTGTATATACCCACTGGGGGCCTGTATATACCCACTGGGGCCTGTATATACTCACTGGGGCCCTGTATATACCCACTGGGGAGGCTGCTGTATACCACTGAGGCTGCTGTATATACTGCTGGGGCCTGTATATACCACTGGGGAGGTTGCTGTATACCACTGGGGCTGCTGTATATACCACTGGGGAGGCTGCTGTATACCACTGGGGCTGCTGTATATACCACTGGGGAGGCTGCTGTATACCACTGGGGCTACTGTATATACTGCTGGGGCCTGTATATACCACTGGGGAGGCTGCTGTATACCACTGGGGCTACTGTATATACTGCTGGGGCCTGTATATACCACTGGGGAGGCTGCTGTATACTACCACTGGAGAGGCTGCTGTATACCACTGGGGCTGCTGTATATACCACTGGGGAGGCTGCTGTATACCACTGGGGCTACTGTATATACTGCTGGGGCCTGTATATACCACTGGGGTGGCTGCTGTATACCACTGGGGCTACTGTATATACTGCTGGGGCCTGTATATACCACTGGGGAGGCTGCTGTATACCACTGGGGCTACTGTATATACTGCTGGGGCCTGTATATACCACTGGGGAGGCTGCTGTATACTACCACTGGAGAGGCTGCTGTATACCACTTTGCATGGGGCTGTATACCTATGCTGGGGTCCACCCTCGGCTTATACACGAGTCAATAGGTTTTCCCAGGTTTTGGGGGCAAAAGTAGGGGGGTCGGCTTATACACGAGTATATACGGTAAACTGGGTGGCGTCAGCCTGTTAACACTGATTCGGTAAGGGGGTGTGTCTTGAAGGGGGCGTGTCATTGGGGGCGTGTCTTGGAGGGGGCCCAGTTGAAAAGTTTGCTATGGGGCCCTGCCAGTTCTAGTTACGCCCCTGTTCAGATTGTATAATACAACCCCTTTAAGACTAAATTAAAACATTTAAAAATATACAATATTGTAAACGTGGAGGGAGATAACCGTCTAAAATTGGCAACAAAAAAATATATGGTATTACAAGAAAAGATGTTGTTGTGGGGGAAATATTTTTTTCACAATTCTTAATGGATAAAAATATTACAGTACCTTGTTTCTCTTAACAATACTAAAGACAAATTGCTTTACATTTACATTAGTCGCTAACAATATTGCATTTGCTTTGGAAAAAAACAAAACAAAACAATGTACTGAAATACTGAGATTATTATGTAAATCAGTCTTTTCATACATAGAAGTCAGTCCTTCTCCGGATCTTATTCCTAAATACCTTGAATCTCTTCCATAAGCTTTGTTGTCAGACAAATTCTGCACCAGGTCAATGCTGATGTTATATTACTCATTTAAATAAAAGCGTATTTAGTACATTATTAGAACATCTGCTCCGGAAATGTGATAAACATAAAAAAAATCAATTAAATTCATGCACTTAGCAAGTGATTTTAACCCCGCTCAGAATTTAATATAACACTAAATTATACTGCATTGTTCCTGCATATAACCTACTGGTGACTTCAGGTAAATCAAGGCTTTTCTTTTTAATGTATGCAAAACTGAAATGTACTGTGGAGGATGAATGCACTTGTGGTCTAGTAGTAATGTTAAGCTACCCTTTAATCAGTATTTGATGTGCCTTTGAAGTTGATCTTCATGTTTTCTGATAGAACTGACACTATCAAAAAAACATCGCAAGCCATTTCACTAAATGGTCACAAGAAACCAATCCTTCGACTCCGGATGTAATGGGATTTTTCAGCAAGTTATATTTACAGCACGAAACAGAAAGCTTGCAAAAACTTGTTGAATACGATATGGTTTCTTGATACAACAGTGAGTTGAAGAGTTGTAAAACAAAATAGGAAAGTTCAGGGCAACTTTCAGGTTTAAAGTGACCCTAAACCCGGAAGCCAACCCCACATCCCCTTCATACCTATACATGCAGCTTGTGAAGCTGCTGCCATCGATCCCTGTATCTTGCAAAACCGCTGGGGCATTCTTCATAATTCATACTTTTAATATCACAGTTCTGGGCGTTTCACTGAAATTTTAAAGCCGCAGCAGGCGGGCCTGTGTGCCGCTCTCCCCCTCCTTGTCTGTAATTCTGCACGCAGCGATGGGCGTGCTAAACAACAGAGAGGCGGCTCGCCTCATAGTATGGGCGGTGAAGCCGGTATGACGCGTATTACGTCATACCGGCTTCACCGCCCATACTATGAGGCGAGCCGCCTCTCTGTTGTTTAGCACGCCCATCGCTGCGTGCAGAATTACGGAGAAGGAGGGGGAGAGCGGCACACAGGCCCGCCTGCTGCGGCTTTAAAATTTCAGTGAAACGCCCAGAACTGTGATATTAAAAGTATGAATTATGAAGAATGCCCCAGCGGTTTTGCAAGATACAGGGATCGATGGCAGCAGGTTCACACGCTGCATGTATAGGTATGAAGGGGATGTGGGGTTGGCTTCCGGGTTTAGGGTCACTTTAAATATTGTAACATGTAACAGTAGGTCATGTACTGTCAAATGCCAGGAATGCATGTCAAAGGCCAAAGGGTAAGGCGAAAGAATGGTCAGAGAACAAAGACCAGGGTCAGACAGCAAGAATATGTCAAAGGTAAAGGAGCAATATAGTCAAAAGGCAAAGTCCGAAGTAAGGCAACAAAGATGAAAATAGCACCTAGGTACATACATCACTAGGAGAAAAAGGCCATGCATAAAAAATTTGTGCACACCATATTCAATCATTCAATGATAATGTGGCGCCCCGGGATCCGGTAATCACATTACAAGCTTGGAGGCAAAGCATCCACCAGGTGAAGCACATATATAACATATCCCAACCTGGGCCTGAAGGGTGAGCTCTAACAGCTGAGGTCAGGTCAGTTGTTGACATCAGTAGAGTTCCCCTAGATATGCAAGTGCAGGAGGCGGAGCTAGTTCAGTTCCTGTCAAGAGAGCTGACGTGACAGTTGAGCAGAGCAGAAGGAGGAGAGGAAAGTGATCTTGGGGACAGGAGCCATGTTAGGCCAGTCCAAGGAAACTGACAGTGTGTGGAGCCCTTAGCGAGGGCCTGAGGAGGAGAGAAGGAAGATCTGGGAGTGGTGGTAGTGCCAGCAAGCCCAGAATTAAGTATAGTATGGTCACCGGAGACCGAGATCGTAAGGGATTATACACCCAGCGGCCAAATCTGGAGAGCGGATAGTTATTCACTGCCCCGTTCACTGTAAAGCTAAAGAGACACAGCCGCACTACAGAGCCCAGGAGAGCTAAGTAGAAATACAGCCAAGAGAAGGGTTCACACTGCTTGTCCTACAGCTAGTACAGAACAGAGAGGGTCACAGCATTGCTTTATGCAGCCAGGGCCCAACGGACACAATCTAAAAGGAAAGCCTCAGGACTTGCCTGGCGTGGAAAGCCTAAAATTACCTCCAAGCTCCGGACCCCGTGAACTTTAGAAAACAGTACCCGGTACTACCTGCGTTCCACCATTATAGGTAAACAAAAGACTGTTACTCTTGTGTCTCCACATCATTGTTTGAGCTAATTCCTGCATCCCTATCAAAACCAATAACAATTATTATCACCAGCTTAGGGATCATCCTAGCCCTACCTGTGGAGGGTTTATCATCCTGCTGCATCACAACATCATCCCCTAGAGCTGAGATAAGCAACGGTGGTCATATGCGGCCGCATTCCACATGTGGCGTCACTGACAAACTCTTATTTGTATTTTTATTTTTTCCCTTTTTATTTGTGGTCCCTCCAGGGCCACGGAACTGGTCCACGGCCACCACGGTGACATCCCCCTGTAAGCAGAGAATAAGGACCAGTCCTGAGTAAGGCTGGGTTCACATTTGCGGACCCCTTCACAGCGTTCTGCGGAGGGGATCCGCAATGTGACCGCTGCGGCCGCGAGCTCCTATCTCTATAATGGGAGCACACAGTGCTGCGCTTGACCGCGCATGACCGTGCGCACCCATTCACTCCCATATGTGATCTGTGCGCAGGCGGATGCCTGCGCACAAATCACACAGTCTCGTCCGCACCAGGAATGCAACATGTCGCGTCCCTGGTGCGGATGAGACTGTGTGATTTGTGCGCAGCCATCTGCCTGCGCACATATCACATATGTGAGTGAATGGGTGCGCACGGTCATGCGCGGTCAAGCAAAGCACTGTGCGCTCCCATTATAAAGATAGGAGCTCGCGGCCGCTGCGGTCACATTGCGGATCCCCTCCGCAGAACGCTGCGGAGGGGTCCGCAAATGTGAACCCAGCCTAACCCATAGCCCTGAGGACGATACAATTATTTTTGTTTGTGAAAATTGTGACAACAACCACAACAATAAACATTAAAAACAATTAAAATCAAGTAGGTCCCAGGACTCAGGTTACAAGGTACAGCTCAATTACATTCATGATTGTATACTTTTCCTGATAATAGAAAGAGAGAATGGACATTGTAACAATCAATGCAAATAGTATGCAATGTTCTAAAACAAGATACCCCAGTAGCTTTGTTTATATAGACATGTAGCTCCCTGCAAAACAGTTAATACTGTATTATATTAGAAAGAAAACAAGGAGGGAACCTCAATAAAAAAGTCACAGGGGATTTATTGTGGTCAGAGTCAAGAGTATATCACATGCATCCATCTCACACTATCATACCAATATTGGCTGCAACTTGGGTGTCCGGTGGCCCCAGGCATTACGCTGACGGTGGCAGCTTCCTCAGGGGAATGAGAAGTTGTGTTAGTTAATGTCTTTATATATTGTTTAATTCGTACCCCAATTTGGTGCTGATGGGGTGACCGCTCAATTGTAAATCTCTGTGCGGCAATAATTAAGTCCAGGAAGCCCCCCATGAGTATCACACAGCCTGGGTTGATGTATCACCAGGGCAACTCTAAGAACAACAACCGGCGGTCAAGAGGAAGCAGAAGTGAGGTCAACAGATCTGTCCCTTCTGTACGGATGTTTACAGCCACCGACGTGAGGTCTGCAGATCCGCCCTGCCTTTATGGATGTCGGCTGCAAACATCCATAAAGAGGGAGCGGATCTGCTGACCTCATGTTGGCGGCTGTAAACATCCATAAAGAGGGGGCGGATCTGTTAACCTCACTTCTGCAGCTGTAAACATCCATACAGAGGGGGCGGATCTGTTAACCTCACTTCTGCAGCTGTAAACATCCATACAGAGGGGGCGGATCTGTTGACCTCACTTCTGCTTCCCCTCAACCATGGGTTGTTGTTCTTAGAGTTTCCCTGGTGATACATCAACCCAGGCTGTGCAATACTCATGGGGGGCAGTCCCGGACTTAACTATCACCACACATGGATTTACAATTGAGCAGTCACCCCACCTGCATCAACTAAGACAACTTCTCTTTTCCCTGAAAAAGCTGCCTCCAGCAGCGTAACACGTGGAGCCACCGGACACCCAGTTTGCAGCCAATATTGGTATGATAGACTCCCTGACAGAAGTTATGTTGCTCATCCATATTATAAAAATTTAAGCTTATAATCTGACGTTAAATTCATCCATTGGTTGTATAAATTACTCTTTTAAATTGGCATCAATGCTTATATACTGATCATTTAATGAACACAGAATGGTCATATTTTAGAAAGACAAATGTTTTGTCGCCTGGTCATATAATACACCAATCCACTTGAGGAAGACGCAGTCAGCGTCGAAACGCATTGTGGCAGGAGGGCTTTTAATTGTTGAATGAATAAAACTTAAAGGTAATATATTCAAGAGCATTGTGTATCCTGTTTTAGCTCTTAGCGCTTACCTTTATTATACCACATTTGTTTATCGGCTGATCAATATTCTCCCTTCGGGGAGCGTGGTGTTGTAAGCTGCTCCGGAGCTGAACCTGACTACACGTCATTAATCCATCCCTAAAAACGGCACATGATCCTTCACGTGAGCCAGCTGAGGAGAAAGCAGGAATCCTATATTAAAAACGGTGAAGGGGAAGACTAGATCGGATATACACCAAAGATTGGAAGATCAGTAAATATAAACCTTCACTCACCACAAATCTACAATCTAGTTGTGCGGATACGGCACAACTAGTAAAGGTGAGTGAAAATCCTGAATATCGCTAATCTAGATTCCCCAATACAGCGTGGCGCAACCTTTGTTTTTTCTTTTGCATATAATACACCAAATCCTAGTTTACATCCTCACCTGTGCTCAGTAAATGATCGGTTAATTTTGGTGTGTCTAAAAAGAAACCCAGCACCCCAGGCCTTCACTTGAGCTGCAACTTGAGCTCTAACAACATTCCAAAAATGCACCATGCGACCAAAGCCTTGATTACCAAGAGGCTGAAGACCAGATCCACTGCAGAGGTGGATGGCACCATTAATGTGTCTCAGCGTCAAGTACAAAGAATTAAAAAAGATTTGAAGAGACTGGAGATGTGTTTGACAAGCCCAGGTCAGGCAGACCCCACAAGACAATTGCTCAGGAGGAACGTCTGTTGGTTAGAAAATCCAAAGCAAGCCCCTATTCCACTGCAGCAGAGCTCCAACAGGCCTGGTCACCTCAAGTCCCAGTGTCAACTAGAACAGTTTGTAGGATTCTGTCTCGAAATGGCCTCCATGGTTGAATCAGTGCCCAGAGGCCAGCACTAAACAAAAGGCAAATAAAAAACAGTGTGGCATTTGCAAAGTTCCACAGCCTGCTAAACAGATGGATGCTGGAAAAGTGGCAGAAGGTGGATTTCTCTGATGAATCTTCAGTAGAATTACACCAAGAGCCATCACAAATACTGCAGGAGACCTACTGGAGCCCGAATGGATCCAAAAGAGTAATTTATACAACCAATGGATGAATTTAATGTCAGGTTATAAGCTTTTATTAACGTAACATGGATAAGTGACATACTGTAACTTCTGTCAGGGAGTGTAGTGTGAGATGGGTTCATGTGATATACTCTTGACTCTGACCACAATAAATTCCCTGTGACTTTTTCATTGAGGTTCTCTCCCTGTTTACATTCTAATATAATACAGTATTAACTGTTTTGCAGGGAGCTATATGTCTACATAAAATAAGCTACTGGGGTATCTTGTTTTAGAACATTTCTTACTATTTGCATTGATTGTTACTGTGTCCATTTTCTCTTTCTATTATTAGAAAAAGTATACAATCATGAATGTAATTGAGCTGTACCTTGTAACCTGGGTCCTGGGACCTACTTGGTTTTAATTGCTTTTAGTGTTTATTGTTGTGGTTGTTGTCACATTTTTCGCAAATAAAAATAATCATTGAATGATTGAATAAGGTGTGCACAAATTTTTTATGCATGGCCTTTTTCTCCTAGTTATTTCGCAATTATGCTCCATACATTTTGTTGCACCCATGCATTAATTCTATATCTACTGAACCTGATTCTCCCCCACCCTCAATTTTTTGGGGGTTTTCCTGGGAATAGCACGCACCCAGTTTTGTGGGTTAAAAACCTGTTCATTGTATTACAAGGAAAGTATATTATTTGATTTGCCCATGGTGTGCATGGGAATGAGCGCTCTTTTGAAAAAAGAAAAAACTATATGATTTTTTGCAGATATTTGTGGTTCACAAACTGTCTCTTGGTTTCTTCCTAGTTCTTGAGACTGATAACACTCACAGCTGTGACCCGTGGAAGAGTATTTACCAGAAACGGTGCCGTCGTCACCTCTGCGCCACCTCCCTGCACCCCTTTGTATACTGCTCCTGGACTAAATAAAAAGAAAAATCCCGCTATATGCCGTTATGGTGAGTGCCGAGGTTTTTTCTTCTTTTTGCTTGTTTTAATGGTAGCCTCAAAGAAGGTCAGCCTCAAAGAAACCATTGACGAGTTTGAAGATGACATTATTCCCAGGAAAAGGAAAAAGATTCAAAGGAATCAAACGGATTTTAAAGAGCAAAAGGCCTACAAATGGCAACATGGTAGAAATCCACATTCCAAGTACCCTACAAGACCTAAAGTACCCACACAGCCGCAACCTTAGGCTCGTCCAGAGTAACCATCACCGTCCACCATATACATCCAGTGATGATTTTTTTATCAACAGAAAGCGGATCAGACGCCGGACCCATAGAGGTGGAACAGGGAAAGCAATTAAGAAACAGAATCATGCCAGACCCCCACTACACCCTTGGGGGAACCGGAAGTAGTGAATAATATGGCATCTAAGCAGGTGTGTATCTGTGGAGAACAACTACAGATCATTAACCTTTCAGAACACGTACTCAACAAACATGTGGAAAGTGCTTTAAAGAAGGGACTTACATTCCCCCCAACACATCACCTTGATAAGTTTGTACTTGTTAAAGATCTCTTAGTTCTTAAAGATCTGTTAGTTCTCCAGGTATTACATCGTAAACCAGACATTATCCAGGGTCTGGGACGTGCAGAGCAGCAGACCATAAGGAATCTCCTGGATCTATCAGAGGAAAGGCCAACAAGCACAGGTAAACATAATTTTCCTCCTTCAGCCCCTTCTACGACATCACAACCTTTATCTCTAGTTCCATCTGTGAAATTATTCTTTGAAATGATCAAGAGTGTAATACTCTGGATTTCCCCACAACAGAGACGTTTTCCAAATTTAACAAAAAGTGAACACAGAGCACTTATGAGCCTCAAGAATAATAAACAATTCTTGATAAAAGAGATAAGGGGGGGAAATTGTGTTGTGGCCAGTAGATATCTATCTAGAGGAAGCCACTAGACAGGTAAACAACACACAGTATTACCAGAGACTCCCCTTTCATCTTACCTCAGTGTTCACAAAAAAAACCTGGAAAGACTACTTATGGCAGCATTTGACCACGGCATTATCTCACTAAAAGGAAAATTTTTTTTGTGGCCTTCATAACCAACTATAGCAACTTTCTATATATTACTGAAGGTCCATAAAAATTTGACAAAGCCACCGGGATGTCCCATATTATCGTCTATTAACAGCTTAAGTGAGAACGCATGTGTCTATCTGGATTTTTTCTTGCAGCGAGTGGCAACATCTCTTCCATCATATGTACAGGAGACAGCTCATTTCATCCAACATTCCAAGGATTTATGACTGCTCCCACAAACCTTTATCATCACCTGTGATGTGGAATCACTCTATTCAAATATAAGTCATGAAGATGGATTAACAGCAGTGGCTTTCTTCTTGGATCAGAGTGTAAGTTCCGACCGCATGCATGACTCCTTCATTTTGGATTTATTGCAGTTTGTATTTTAACACAATTATTTTTTATTTGATTGTGTTTTCTACAAACACATATCAGGAGTCGCAATGGGGGCTTGATGCTCACCAGCTTTTGCAAGCATCTTTCTTGGGTGGTAGGAGGCGACTTGAGTATTTACTTTGGAAAAATTCAGGAACCATGTTCAAAGCTGGTTTCAATTGATTGATGTGTGTTTTTTCTGGTCAGGAACAGAGGAAGACTGTATTTTATTCATTGAGCCTTTAAATATCAATGCATAGAATATCCATCTGACTTATAATGTCTCATCTAATACAGCCATTATTTTGGACTTCACTGAATGATGGATGTTTACAGATAGAGTTGTATCGTAAAACTACGGCTACAAATAGCCTTTTACAATTTGAAAGCTTTCCCCCTTAACATACTAGAAATGGTTTACCAGTGAGCCAACTTCTCCATGTAAGGAGAGCCTGTACAAAAGATGATACTTTTCTCAACCATGTGAAGGTTTAACAGAATGTCTGAAACAACGTGGGTATCTGAGATACACCATCTCATCGGCTTTCCAACGAGCCAAAGGGGAGACACAACAGAGTCTATTGATACCTCGCTAGCATCATCAGGACCCCACCGTGAGGTTTATCACAAAATACAACAACCAGTGGGATGAGGTAAGATGGAAGTACACTGAGCTGTAGGCTTTGTGATATGGCAGCCAGCCATGGTCTGAATGGCAGCACTATACATGGCCAGTATGTTTCACACAGGCAGAAGCCTGCTGCGATGTTCTTATGAATGTCTTGCCATGGAAACCACAGTCTGCTTAACAGCATGGCAAGAGTTAAACTTGCAACTTGCTGGAGATGTGGGTGTGTCTCAGGTTGTCTTAATGGAGTCTGTGTTTGACATGTGGGAGACAGACAGAGACTGAGCATGGAGAGCTCAGGTCCTGGAGGCCTGTGTGGACTGACTACAGGCCGTATGTGAGGTAAAGACAGACTATACTAGGCAATATGTTCTGTGAGCTGCAGAAAGGCTCCGGTTTATATGCTGAAGGACGGTTTATGCTGAGACAATAAACCGACATGAACTTTATTAAGTGGAGAGACTGTTTCTGTTTCTGAATATTGCCGCTAAGTGAGTGAACCCCAACCCGATCGGTGATCGCTACGTCACATTTGGTGGAGAATGCGGGCATTGTAGCAGCCTTATTGCTGGAGGCAACGGACAAGGCCTACAAGCTCGGTTGCTGGGGGCAACAACACAGGTGAACGTGTCTGCATTGTGGCAGCGGTGCAGCCTGGTTGCTAGAGGCAACCACACAACAAGCTGGGATACAAGCATCTGGCTGGTGGCTCGGCGGGGTCACGAAGTTTGTCACCGCTCTCTACCCAGGTGCACGTGCGAAGAGTCAAGCGACTGGCTGTGAGACGTGGGCTATGCTTGGTGAGCAGTAATACACCGCAGGCTGGAGATCCTGGTTGTACGGGCGGTACAACCAGGAAAGGTTAGTGCAAATCTACCCCCCCCCCTTCCCCATAGAACAACGGGTATTACCCATTGGAGCGCCCCTCCTGTTTTTCTCGTTGCAGCAAGAGAGCGCCTGGCAGCATGGAGGAGCTCCTGGACCACCTGCTGCAGAGCCGGAAGCAGCAGCACCAACCAAACACTACGGGGTGTCACCAGAAAGTATCCCCTATAGACTGGGTTGCCCAAAAGGGGACCGGGTCCCACATGGTGGTAGTTTCCCCAAAGGGGGTGGGGTCCAAAAAGGGGGAGGTGTCCCTAAAAGGAATAATAGTTCAAAAGGGGGTGGAGTCCCAAAAGGGGGCGGATTCCATGAAGGGGATAATGGCCCAAAAGGGGGTGGAGTCCCGGAAAGTGATAGTTGCCCAAAAAGGGGCGGGGCATCCCAAAGTCCATGGGGTGGCACAGATGGATTGTTGCCAGGGACAAATGTGCTATGTGTGTCCAGTCTGCCATATGAACTACCCACCCGGAGAGGCCCCACGTGTGTGTTCCGTGGAAGTTGATACAGAAACCGTGACTGGACTTGTAGACGCTGGGAGTTCAGTGACCCTAGTAAGGGCTGCGCCTGATGTCTACCTGATTCCCGGTAGGAAGATTGAAGTCACCTGCAATCATGGGGTCACTAAAGACCATCCGGTGTCCAGAGTGGTCATTGAGACGGCCAGGGACATTGGGAGCCATGATGTCGCCGTAGTCCCGAACTTAACCTGTCCGGTGATAATAGGCCGGGACTCTAGGCTGTTTTCAGACTTGTGGGAGAATGGAGCTACTCTACAGCAGGAGGTTGAAGGGCTCTCTTCTGATGGGGTTGTGTCTGATAAGGAGGTAACACCTCCCAAAACTGACGGTTCTGAGGTAGGGGTGACTAGTGAAAGTCATACGTCAGCACAACCTAGTGACCTGACGTCCCCTGAACTGTACCACAGGATGACTGGTAGTGATGTGGAAGCTAAAAAGAATGGAGCTGACACCAAGTTAAAGAGTGACTTGGGGGTTCACCAGACAGTGGAGTGTGACACAGACGCAAGGGGTGACTGCGACTCTGAGAAAGAAAGGGAGTACAGTAAGGAAGGGCCCAGCAAGGAGGGCAAATCCTCCCATCACAAAAGGAGCAAGCAACAACAAAAAGCTGCCCAGGTGACCCCAGCTGATAATATACTGTTATGTACTTCTATTCCATGTGTGAGTTCTTTTCCAGACCCCAAGAAAAGCAAGATAGGAGGTGAAGTGTCGTTGCCTGAAGCAACCACTGGGGCTGACACAGTTATTGTGCTGTCAGAGGAACTGACACAGGGTATCAACAATGCTCCTCAAGATGAAGTCAGGGAGATGGAGCCAGCCAAGAAGAGGGTGTGTGTGTGTCCTCTCCAGGGTCTGAACGGATAACCGGTGGTCGGTCAGCAGGTCACCTCATGGAAATAAGCAGTGCTAGGTCCGAGAGGGTAGACGTCTCCCAAGACCCTGTGAATGAAGAAAGGGAAGGTAAGAAGTCTTCTGAAGTTGAGGATGTTGTTGCCTGGCGGAGAGTGACAGATGGGGCTGCTGATGCCCAAGGAGATGTGGCCGAGGTTGCCAGTGGTGCTGCCGGACCCCAAGAGGGGCAGGTAACGGCAGTAGTAGAGAAGGTGGAATACTCCAAAGCTCCGGAAGGTGAAGGGTTTGAGGGATTAAAACACTCTGAAAGTGACAATGCCGAGGCCCAAAAGAAGGCTGAGACCCAGGTGAAGACCGAGGGTGCAGAAGCTACAGAGGAAGTGAGGTCTGAAGCAGATACCTCCTCGAGTGATGGAAGCTCAACCCATCTGGAGGATGGAAGAAGCGAGCTAAGGAGGCTCAAGGAGATGGTACAAGCCCATTTGAAGCAGGAGAAGCTTCAGAGATATGCTGTCGAGAGCCGAGTATGTGCACTGGAGAGAGAGATGTCTGAAAGGACTCTGCTAATAAAAGAGCAGTTAAAGCAGGAAGAACTTCGGAGACAGGCAGCTGAGTGCCGAGTAAGTGTGTTGGAGAGAACAATATCCGAGATCAGAGGTCGCCTGGTGGAAAGCCAGTCGATGAATAAGGCAGCATTGGAGAAGATGGAGCTGCAGGTGTCCAATCTGTTAAACCGTCTTGAAAAGGTGGAAGTTCGGAGAGAGACGATTCCGGACACTGAGCAGGGTGATCATGTCGTGGCAGAAGAAAAGCGGGAGACTCCCTTTTTCAAGTGCCTGGTACAGGTTCCGGAAGACTTGAGAGATGAGTGTGCCAGAGAGTCTGTGCATGATGACTTCAAGAAGGCTGTGGAAGCCGGTAAGGTGTACTGGTCTCCAGAAGTTAAACAGCTGGTGGTTCTGTCCACATCCAAAGTCACTGTGGATCGGGTGGCTATCCTGAAGGACATGCACTTGAGGTGTATTCGCATGAAGCAGTTGATCCGGCTAAAGAATGAAGAAGCTACTAGGCGGCTAAGGCTTATGAGGAGAGCCCAGAGTCTACTGGTAGATGTTGTCCAGGTGCCTAGTGCGCTGATAAAAGAAGTCATCGGGGAGAATGGACGACTCATGCAGGAAATGGTGGATAAGGCCGGAGTAACGAGAGTACGCATTCCCAATGATAGAGAAGAGAAGATACCCAGGAAAGTGGGTATGGTTCCATTCCTCATAGTGGGGACAGAGGAGAGTCTTGATAATATGCGGATTCTTCTCACTTATAGGGTGAGTCACCTAAAAGAAGTGCAGCAGTTAAGGCTGGAAAGAGCAAGAATCAAGAGACAACGTCGCTGCCGAAGATGGAAGCCATCTTTACATCATGGTACTCAACAAAGTGGGGGTCCTCCCAGTAATAGATGGGTCACAGCAGAAGTTGGAGACAAAGGATGCAGTGGGTCTCTAGGTGATGAAGAAAGGTGCCGACAGAGAGCTATCCGAAGACGTTCTGAGAAAAGGGGATGTAATAGGTTAAGGGGTAGAGAATCCCCTATTACACCGAGGCTGAAGGACTCAGACAGTAGACCCTGTAGTGTACGAGCTACCTCAAAGTCAGCAGACCAGACATTAGATTTAGCTGTAAACGTGTCTCACTACAACTCTGACCATTGGAGGCAGCCATGGAGAGAGACAATTGACAAAGTGACATACCCAAAAGATGTCTTGACTGAAGAGAGTCTGTTGACAGTGACGGATCGTGTCTCAAGGACAAACGCCCAAGGCCGGACAGCAGCCACAGGTGCAAGGGACGCACACTACCATACTGACTGCTGGGGGTGGGGAAGGCCTCACAGAGATAGGACTCATACACATGAGGTGATAGGGTCTGACGGGGTAACAAGGTCTGACCCATGGTGGCAACACAGACGACCCCCATGGTATAGGGACGTATGGTGCCAAGCCAGATGGCTTTAGGCAGAGGGGGGGAATATGTGATATGGCAGCCAGCCATGGTCTGAATGGCAGCACTATACATGGCCAGTATGTTTCACACAGGCAGAAGCCTGCTGCGATGTTCTTATGAATGTCTTGCCATGGAAACCACAGTCTGCTTAACAGCATGGCAAGAGTTAAACTTGCAACTTGCTGGAGATGTGGGTGTGTCTCAGGTTGTCTTAATGGAGTCTGTGTTTGACATGTGGGAGACAGACAGAGACTGAGCATGGAGAGCTCAGGTCCTGGAGGCCTGTGTGGACTGACTACAGGCCGTATGTGAGGTAAAGACAGACTATACTAGGCAATATGTTCTGTGAGCTGCAGAAAGGCTCCGGTTTATATGCTGAAGGACGGTTTATGCTGAGACAATAAACCGACATGAACTTTATTAAGTGGAGAGACTGTTTCTGTTTCTGAATATTGCCGCTAAGTGAGTGAACCCCAACCCGATCGGTGATCGCTACGTCACAGCTTATTTTTTGCTAAGGGAAAAAAAAACAACTTTAAATCTTCTTTCTTAGCGAGTGTGATGAGCTGAGTGTGATCAGGAGCGCAAGTGCGGACGGAAGTAAGCGTGTGACTTGTGATTCAGTGAGGAGGTATTTGGGAATCTTGCAACAAATACCTGTGTGAATTGCTGACTGCTTTTTCTTTACCTTTTTAATTTTATTGGGCTTTCTTAACTTTTTTTTCTCTCTACAAGTTTATAGTCTCTTATTTTACTACCTGTCAGTTAAAAGGTTAACTACTTTGCACTTAAAACCTATGGTGTAGCTATACTTAGCTATACTTACCGTATATACTCGTGTATAAGCCGACCCGTGTATAAGCCGACCCCCCTACTTTTGCCCCCAAAAACTGGGAAAACTTATTGACTCGCGTATAAGCCGAGGGTGGACTCCAGCACAGGTATACAACCCCCAGCAGTGAGGTATACAGCAGCCTCCCCAGTGGTAGTATACAGCAGCAGCCCCAGTGGTAGTATACAGCAGCCCCAGAGGTATATACAGCCCAGAGGTATATGCAACCCCAGAGGTATATGCAGCCCCATATGCAGCCCCAGAGGTATATGCAGCCCCATATGCAGCCCCAGAGGTATATGCAGCCCCATATGCAGCCCCAGAGGTATATGCAGCCCCATATGCAGCCCCAGAGGTATATGCAGCCCCATATGTAGCCCCATATGTATATGCAGCCCCATATGTATATGCAGCCCCATATGCAGCCCCAGGGGTATATGCAGCCCCAGAGGTATATGCAGCCCCATATGCAGCCCCAGAGGTATATGCAGCCCCATATGCAGCCCCAGAGGTATATGCAGCCCCATATGCAGCCCCAGAGGTATATGCAGCCCCAGAGGTATATACAGCAGCCCTAGTGGTGTATACAGCAGCCCCAGTGGTAGTATACAGCAGCCCTTAGGTAGTATACAGCAGCCCCAGTGCTGTATACAGCAGCAGCCCCAGGGCTGTATACAGCAGAAGCCCCAGGGCTGTATACAGCAGAAGCCCCAGGGCTGTATACAGCCGCAGCCCCAGGGCTGTATACAGCCGCAGCCCCAGGGCTGTATACAGCCGCAGCCCCAGGGCTGTATACAGCCGCAGCCCCGGAGGTATACAGGCCCCCCCCCCATCAAGCTCCAGGGCCCCCCCCTTGAGGTCTGAAAAATAAAAAAGAATGAATACTTCACCTGTCCGACGCCTTCTGCCGCTGTGCGATCCCCAGTTCCAAGTGAGGTCTCTTCTGACAGGACCTGTGGTGATGTCAGAGGGGCGTTCCCGGGCACTCGCGGTCATGTGATACATATCACATGACCGCGAACAGCCAATCAGCGCTGGGAACGCCCCGGGAACGCCCCCCCTCTGACGTCACCACAGGTCTTCTCAGTACACCTCACTGAATGAAGCCCGGGATCGCGTTGTCGGCAGCTGCGGACGGCGCGACAGGAGACTGGTAAGTATGATATTCCTTTACAGGACGCCGCTCAAGGGGGGGGCCCTGGAGCTTGATGGGGGGGGGCCTGTATACCTCCGGGGCTGCGGCTGTATATATATACATATACTCGCGTATAAGCCGAGGGGGGACTTTTCAGCCCAAATTTTGGGCTGAAAAAGTCGGCTTATACGCGAGTATATACGGTAATTAAGGGTGGGCGTGCATAATTAGGGGGTTTATAAGTAGCAGCTTGTTGGGCTTCAGTCCTTTGAAAGTACACTGAACTGTAGGCTGATTTTCTGCTAAGGGAAAAAAAAAAAAAAAAACTTTGAATCTTCTTTGTGATTGGGAGTGCAAGTGCGGATGGAAGTAAGTGTGTGACTTGTGATTCAGTGACTTTGGATTCAGGGAGTTTGGAAGGGAGGAATTACTGAATTGCTGGTTGTATTTTATTAATACTTGCATTCTTTTTACTTATCATTTTTGTCTGGTGCAATCCCCATTAGGAAATGAGCGCCATAATTGACAATGCCATCCAGTGTACATCTTGCCACATGTATGCAATCCTTGAACAGCCGGTTGAGGATGCATACTGTTGTGTGAGATGTGAGTATGTTGTGCATTTGGAAGCCCAGATACTGGTTCTAAATGAACAACTGACAACGCTGAGATCCATAGACAATATGAAAAGGAGTCTGCTGCTCACTGAACAGCTGCTCAATGGGATAGATGTGGGGGAGGATGGTAGCATGGAGCTGCAGGACAGTGAGGTAGCTAGCTGGGTGACAGTTAGAAGGCGGGGTAGAGGGAAGAGTGCCAGGGAGGCTAGCCCTGATCTGGCACACCCCAATAAATTTGGTAAGTTGGCAGATGAGGGGGGTGTGAGTTCAGGTATAGCACTGCTGCAGCAGAGCATGTCCTCTGAAAGCCAGAGGAGTGTCAACTCCAGTAAGGGGGAAAACAGGAGAGCAGGGCAGGCCAGACAGGTGCTGGTAGTGGGGGACTCAATTATTACAGGAACAGATAGGGAAATCTGTCACAAAGACAGGGATCGTTGAACAGTGTGCTGCCTACCTGGCTCTCGAGTCCGGCACATCGCTGATCAGGTTGACAGATTACTGGGAGGGGCTGGTGAGGATCCAGCGGTCATGGTGCACATTGGCCCAAATAACAAAGTTAGAGGTAGGTGGAAGTTCCTTAAAGATTATTTCAGGGAATTAGGATGCGAGCTTAAGGCAAGGACCTCCAAGGTAGTATTATCTGAAATACTGCCTGTAGCACGTGCCACACCAGAGAGACAACGGGAGATTAGGGAAATAAATAAGTGGCTCAGGAATTGGTATAGGAAGGAGGGGTTTGGGTTCCTGGAGAACTGGGCTGACTTCTCTGTTGGCTACAGGTTCTATGCTAGGGACGGGCTGCACCTCAATGTGGAGGGTGCAGCTGTGCAGGGGGAAAAATGGCTAGAAGGTTGGAGGAGTGTTCAAACTAGAGATTGGGGGGAGGGTATTCATTGTACAGGAGGGGAAGATAGAGTAAATAGTAACCTGGGCACAAGTAATAAAATTGGAGGTGGGGTTAGAACAGTGAATATAGTAGGAAGGAATAGAGGTCAAGAGAGATGCATAAAGTGCATGCACACTAATGCCAGAAGCCTCACCAGCAAAATGGAGGAATTAGAATTGATTTTGTTGGAAAATAATTATGACATGGTGGGGATATCCGAGACATGGCTGGACGAGAGCCATGACTGGGCTATTAATTTACAGGGCTATAGTCTGTTCAGAAATGACAGTACAAATAAGCGAGGGGGAGGTGTCTGTTTATACTTAAAATCATCCTTAAAACCCATCCTGCGTGATAATATAGGTGAATCTAATGAAAATGTAGATTCCCTGTGGGTGGAGATAAAGGGAGGGGGAAAAAATAATAAATTACTAATAGGGGTTTGTTATAAGTCTCCAACAATAATGGAAGTGAAGGAGAATATCCTCATGAAGCAAATACATGAAGCAGCGACTCAGGGAGAAGTCATTATTATGGGGGACTTCAACTACCCTGAAATACATTGGGGAACAGAAACCTGCAGTTCCAGCAATGGTAATAGGTTTTTGACAACTATGAGAAACAATTATCTTTCACAACTGGTTCAGGACCCAACAAGAAGGGGGGCACTGCTGGACCTAATATAAACCAACAGGCCGGACCGCATATCACGTTTACGGGTTGGAGATCACTTGGGTAATAGTGATCATAAAATAATACGTTTTCAAGTATCATTTAATAAGATGTGTAGTAAAGGGGCTACAAGGACACTAAACTTCAGGAAGGCAAATTTCCAACGGTTGAGAGATGATCTTAGTGCAATAAACTGGGACGATATCCTGAGACATAAAAGTACACAAAGCAAATGGGAGACGTTTATTAGCATCCTGAATAGGACCTGTGCACAATATTTACCCTATGGGAATAAGCATGCTAGAAATAGGAGGAAACCACTATGGCTAAATAAGGCTGTAAGGGGCGCAATAAGTGACAAAAGGAAAGCATTTAAGGAATTAAAGCAAGTAGGTAGTGATGAAGTGTTAAATAAATACAGAAAATTAAATAATATCTGTAAAAAGCAAATCAAGGCAGCAAAGATTGAGACAGAGAGACTCATTGCCAGAGAAAGTAAAAATAATCCCAAAATATTTCTTAACTACATAAATAGTAAGAAACTAAAAAAATGATTGTTTTGTCCCCTTTAAAAATAATCTGGGTGAAATGGTGGATGAGGATGAGGAAAAAGCCAATATGCTAAATGACGTTTTTTCAACAGTATTTACACAAGAAAATCCCATGACAGACAATATGATCAGTGATAACAAAAACTCTCAATTAAATGTCACCTGCATAACCCAGCAGGAAGTACGGCATCATCTAAAAATCACTAAAATTGACAAATCCCCGGGCCCGGATGGGATACACCCCAGAGTGCTGCAGGAATTAAGTACTGTCATAGATAGACCATTATTTTTAATATTTAAAGACTCCAAAATAACAGGGTCTGTACCACAGGACTGGCGTATAGCAAATGTGGTGCCAATATTCAAAAAGGGGTCGAAAACTGAACTTGGAAATTATAGGCCAGTAAGCTTAACCTCTACTGTTGGTAAAATCCTAGAGGGTTTTCGAAGAGATGCTATACTGAAGTATCTGAAGAAAAATAACCTCATGACCAATATCAACATGGGTTTACGAGGGACCATTCCTGTCAAACTAATCTGATAAGCTTCTATGAAGAAGTAAGTTCTGGACTGGACCAAAGAAATGCAGTGGACTTGGTGTATATGGACTTTTCAAAAGCTTTTGATGCGGTTGCCACACAAAAAGGTTGATACATAAAATGAGAGCAATGCTGATAGGGGAAAATATGTGTAAGTGGGTTAAGAACTGGCTTAGTGATAGGAAACAAAGGGTGGTCATTAATGAACACACTCAGAATAGGTCACAGAAACAAAAGGTATAATTATGTGCTTAATTTTAAAACACTGGGTAAAACTATCACTGAAAAAGACCTGGGTGTATGGGTAGATGACAAACTCACATTTAGTGGCCAGTTTCAGGCAGCTGCTGCAAAGGTAAATAAAAAAATGGGATGCATTAAAAGAGGCATAGATGCTCATGAGGAGAACATAATTATACCTCTATACAAGTCACTAGTGCGACCACATTTAGAATACTGTGTACAATTCTGGTTCTGGTCTCCGGTGTATAAGAAAGACATAGCTGAACTAGAGCGGGTCCAGAGAAGAGCGACCAAAGTCATTAGAGGACTGAGGAGTCTGCAATACCAAGACAGGTTATTAAACTTGGGGTTATTTAGCTTGGAAAAACGAAGGCTTAGGGGTGATCTTTTAATAATGTATAAATATATGGGGGGACAGTACAGAGACGTTTTTAATAATCTCTTTACTCTTAGGCCTGAGACGGGGACAAGGGGGCATCCTTTACGTCTGGAGGAAAGACGTTTTACTCAAAATCACAGATGTGGATTCTTTACTGTAAGAGCAGTGAATCTATGGAACTCTCTGCCACATGATGTTGTAATAAGTGACTCACAACTAACATTTAAGAAGGGCCAGGATGCCTGTCTTGAAAACTATAATATTATCGGTTATATATATTAAATTCTTTGATAGGGCGTTGATCCAGGGAATTAGTCTGATTGACGTATCTGGAGTCAGGAAGGAATTTTTTTCCCCAATGCGGAGCTTATTGTTGCCACAGGGTTTTTTTTGCCTTCCTCTGGATCAACATGTTAGGCTATGGGTTGAACTAGATGGACTTACAGTCTTCCTTTTACCTTAAAAACTATGTTACTATGTTACCTTGAATACTCAATAGACACTGGGAGGTTCTTACCTATGATGCACAAACTAGAACTATCGTAAGCACAAGACCACTATTGACAGCTCGTAGTGCCGCAAACATTGGCGGCCTTGTCACCAGAAGCCACTTCTCCTGACCAACTACACCGCTGAATCAGGGGATAAAATTACGTGGATCATTTCCATTTAGAAATTGCAACATCTGCGTCTTCATGATGCCAGTCCGTGACAATTTCCAAAATCCCTTCGACTCGACCTATCACAAATTAACTACATATGTGAATTGTAAAACTAAAAATGTGATCTACATATTGATTTGCCCGTGTGATAGACTATATGTAGGCCTGACATCCCAAGAGCTCTGCTGCAGAATACAAAAACATATATCAACTATTAATTTGGCTGCAAAGGACACAAGGCTTGACAAAGGACATAGATCTTGTCTAGTGATGGGCGAATCCTAAATTACTCGGAATCGCTTGACTCTAGCGAGTCCGAGCCCAGGACTCGCTACTCGTTGCGAGTCTAGCGAGTCCAATGTTAATGAATGGGGAAGCGAGTAATAGCGAGTAGTGTGAGATTTACAAATCGCAGATGTGTCTCGGAAGCTTCAGCCTGAAGCAATCCGAGTTTTGTCATTTATTTGCATTGGACTCGTTTACTTTGTAAGTAATCGCTGGGAAACTCGCACAGATAAGAGAAGAGTCCTGTCTGCTCTGTGCAGCTCCAGGGTCCTAGAGCCTGCCTGCTGCCTGATGTAGCAGTGCTGAGATTGTTCTCAGTCTGCTCATTCCCTGTGTACAGACATGAATGTCTGTGCACAGAGATGATGTAGCAGAGCTGAGATTGTTCTCAGTCTGCTCATTCCCTGTGCATAGACATCTATATCTATACACAGGGGATGTAGCAGAGAGAACATCGCGTTTTGGACTGTGTCGGACGGAAGAGGATTTTTTTAATTAAAGATGGAGTCCCTAATGGCTTTTTTTTTTATTTCTAATAAAAAAATTTCTCTGTGTTGTGTTTTTTTTAAAACAATTTAATAGAAATTCATGGCGGTCATGTCTAATATTGGCGTGACCGCCATAAATTTCGGGCTTAGGGCCAGCTGATAATACAAAGCTGGCCCTAACCTCTATTACCCAGCGTGCCACCGCCACCAGGGCCGCTGGAAGAGCGGGGTTCAGCGCCAGAGGATGGCGCTTCAATGAACGCGCCATCTTCTGGGGCGGCTGCGGGCTGCAATTTGCAGCGGGGGGTGCCCAGAAAGCTTGGGCATCCCTGCGCTGCGGATTCCAGCCCCCAGCTTCTTAGCTGTACCTGGCTAGACATAGAAATTGCGCGGAGCCCCACGCATTTTTTTGACTCCGACTCCGAGACGACTCCGACTCCGAGACGACTCTGACTCCGACTCGACTCCGAGACGACTCCGACTCCGAGACGACTGCGACTCCGAGACGACTCCGACTCCGAGACGACTCCGACTCCGAGACGACTCTGACTCCGACTCCGAGATGACTCCGACTCCAAGCCGACTCCTACTCCGAGACGACTCCGACTCCGAGACGACTCCGACTCCGAGACGACTCCGACTCCGAGACGACTCCGACTCCGACTCCGAGACGACTCCGACTCCGACTCGACTCCGAGACGACTCCGACTCCGAGACGACTCCGACTCCGAGACGACTCCGAGACGACTCCGACTCCGACTCCGACTCGACTCCGAGACGACTCCGACTCCAACTCGACTCCGAGACGACTCCGACACGACTCCGACTCCGAGACGACTCCGACTCCGAGACGACTCCGACTCTGAGACGACTCCGACTCCGAGACGACTCCGACTCCGACTCCGAGACGACTCCGACTCCGAGACGACTCCGACTCCGAGACGACTCCGACTCCAAGACGACTCCGAGACGACGACGACTCCGACTCCGACTCGACTCCGAGACGACTCCGACTCCGACTCGACTCCAAGCCGACTCTGACTCCGAGACGACTCCGACTCCGAGACGACTCCGACTCAGACGACTCCGACTCCGAGACGACTCCGACTCCGAGACGACTCCGACTCCGAGATGACTCCAAGACGACGACGACTCCGACTCGACTCCGAGACGACTCCGACTCCGACTCGACTCCGAGACGACTCCGACTCCGAGACGACTCCGACTCCGAGACGACTCCGACTCCGAGACGACTCCGACTCCGAGACGACTCCGACTCCGAGACGACTCTGACTCCGAGGCGACTCCGACTCCGAGGTGACTCCGACTCTGAGGCGACTCCGACTCTGAGACTCCGACTCTGAAACTCCGACTCTGAGACTCCGACTCTGAGGAGACTCCGACTCTGAGACTCCGACTCTGAGGAGACTCCGACTCCGAGACTCTGACTCTGAGCCTCTGACTCTGAAATTCATTAAATAATAAAAAAAAAAATGCGTGGGGCTCCGCGCAATTTCTATGTCTAGCCAGGTACAGCTAAGCAGCTGGGGGCTGGAATCCGCAGCGCAGGATTTCTGGGCACCCCCCGCTGCAAATTGCAGCCCGCAGCCGCCCCAGAAGATGGCGCGTTCATTGAAGCGCCATCCTCTGGCGCTGAACCCCGCTCTTCCAGCGGCCCTGGTGGCGGTGGCACGCTGGGTAATAAAGGGGTTAATACAAGCTTTGTTATACAAGCTGGTATTAAGCCCGAGATTCTTAATGTCAGGCCACGTTTGACCCAGCCACTTAGAATCTCCAATAAAGGGTTAAAAAAACACAACACAGAGAAAATTTTTTATTTGAAATAAAAAAAAAAGCCATTAGGGACTCCATCTTTAATTAAAAAAATCCTCTTCCGTCTGACGCAGTCCAAAACGCGATGTCCTCTCTGCTACATCCCCTGTGCATAAATATAGATGTCTATGCACAGGGAATGAGCAGACTGAGAACAATCTCAGCACTGCTACATCAGGCAGCAGGCGGGCTCTAGGACCCTGGAGCTGCACAGAGAAGACAGCTGGACTCAGCTCGCAAAGAAACAGCAGTTACTTTGCGAGTTTCCCTGCTATCACTGGCACAGTAGCCAGTGATTACTCGCACGAGTCTAATGCAAACAATGGCAATCCTAGTTTTGTCAGCGTTTCTGACAAAACTAGGATTGATATTGATTTGCATTGGACTCGTGCGAGTAATCACTGGGAAACTCGCAGAGTACCGAGTCCTGCGAGTCCCTTACTACTCGCCGAGTAACGAGTCCTAGCGAGTAGATTCGCCCATCCCTAATCTTGTCCCAAACGCGTTGCCTGTGGCGCAGGCTTCTGCCCTGTATTTGCCTGTTTTGCCCTTCCAATTTTATGGGAATCTTGAGTTTATTAATAAATTTCACCGAAGCATTTCAGAAGCTGGACTCCTCTCATTTCCTGTTGTTCCTAGGCGCTGTCAGGACGCTGTCTGTGCATGCTGCATTGTCTGGGTGAGCTGGCTCAATTTCTGAATTGAGCTGTACCTTGTAAACTGGGTCCTGGGACCTACTGTATTTTTCGGATTATAAGACGCACTTTTGCTCCCCCAAATTTTGGGAGAATGTGGGGGTGCGTCTCATAATTCTAATGTATGGATTATATACTGCAGGGAAGGGTGGGGGTGGCTCTGGAGCATGTCCGGGGGCTGGGGCGGGTTGGCTGCGGGCTGCAGGAGGCAGCGGGAGGTAATGTGCTCCCACTTATTAGCCTCATGTAATATGCACTGCACCTGCTTTCCATCACCTCGGTGCTGAAACCGCGCCGAGGTATAGACACTGGAGCAGGCATATTACATTGCCTGCAGTCGCCACCCATGCTGGATATGGCCCCCATTACTCTGTATGGCCCCCCCATACTTCAGCCCAACTAAAATAACAAATCGCTCTTTACTTACCCTCCGATGCTGTCCCTCGTGGCTCCCAGCTTGTCGTTGCGCTGCACTTCATGATTCTCCGGGAAGCCAATCATGTGATCAGGAGTGCAGTGATGATGTCACTCTGTTGTGCCGATCACATGACCGGCTTCAACGAGAATCAGGAAGTGCGTTGCAGTGGCAAGCAAGGAGCTAAAGAGTGTTGGAGGGTAAGTAAAGAGTGGTTTGTTATTTTAGTATGGGCAGCTGCATGGGGGGCATACAGAATAATGGGGAGGCCAAATCCCGCACAGCGTTACAGAGTCTGAATGGCATACAATTGAACTCGCAGAGGCCCATTGGCGTGGCAAACACTGTCACCTCTTGATCCGCCCCTGCTACAGGAACTTGCCAATACCCACTAGCAAGATCTAAGGTGGAAAAGTAGTTAGCAGTACATAATGCAGATAGTGATTCCTCAATTCTAGGTAGTGGGTATGCATCCTTATGTGTAATGTGGTTGATCTGCCTGTAGTCTGCACACATCCTCATTGTACCATACTTCTTTCTAACCAGGACTAGAGGAGCTGCCCAGGGGCTACAACTATCTCTTATTACCCCGGCCTCCTTCATTTCCTTTAACATATCTTTGGCACATCGATAGTGAGCTGGCGGTACAGGCCAATAGCTTCCTTTTATGGGTGAATGATCTCCTGTGGGTATGTGATGTTCAAGCCCTTTTACCTGCCCAAAGTCTAATGGATGTTTACTAAAGACTTGCTTATATTATAAACAAGTATACTCCATGCTTTTGATTGGAGGGTGTAGAATCGGTACCCACATGCAACTTCTGGCACCAATCCTCCAGCTTTCCCTGGGAGCCATGGTCCTCCGCCTGATCAGATGGGTTCAAGGGTTCCACTGAATGAATGGAGTTGTTATTGACAGTATACAATTTAGCAATGGTAGCATACTTTGGCAGTAAGACTTCTTCCCCACAATTTAGGATGCGTACTGGTACCCTCCCCTTGCGTACATCAACTACCCTTCTGGCTGTCAGGACAGTGGGCCTAATGTCTGAGTACACACGCTCTACCAGTGCATGGTAATCTCCCCTCTAAGGCCTATTGCTGCCCTACACCAGACCAACATTTCACTTTTTGGAGTTACTCTTACACTGCCGATTTTACCTCGGGACAACTCACCTGCTTCTCAGCATCAGTGCTTTTATTTCTTTCCGCAGGACTCATTGCTGTCCACTGTTGACAGTCTCAGCAATCTGCTGTAACATGATAATAATCTCTGCAAGACAATTTCCTATTACATTAGTGCCTAAAGTGATCATTGGATTACGTTCATGCCGATCAACATCAACAATTATCAATCCCTGGGACTTCAATTTAACCGCCCCACCTTTATAGTCACTTCCTTAAACCCAATCTGTAAGGAACAATACAGAAATGGTGGTATTTAGAATATGAGCGCTACACAAGGACACTGCACTGATCAGTATTACCTTTAGGTCTTTATTGAATATTAACAAATGTGAGTCCTCGCCACAACATGTTTCGACGCTAAAGGTCTCGGATCCCTTCCTCACCACTGAGCCTACAATCTGGTTGTGCAGATGACGGCATAACCAGACAAGGTGAGTGAGGAATCGATATAGCGGAGAATTTAATCTGCCTTTAGCAAACAGTGTGGCGCAACCGAAAATTTTTTGTTTTATATTAAACCCAATCTGTGGCACAGGTTTACCGTTACTAGCCAATATAGTAAAATCATCATTGGGCCATGCAACATGTCAGAGTCTGCCCAGACCTGGTATAAAGGCTATATGGTATCGATGTCACCTGTGAACCAGTGTCTATCAAAGCCTTCATGGGGATGCCATCTAGCATGACAGGTAGGACCGAACATCCTCTCACATACCTGTCACACCAACTGGGTGGACCTGGTGGTCTTATTCCTGAGGGGTGGCCCGCTGCCCCAGGATATTCTCATTTAAAGTACACTCCCTGGCAAGGTGGCCTGGTTTATTGCAGCGGCGGCAGATGGGCTGTATGTCAGGGTTATAACGATCGCTGGGTCGTCCTCTGGCCATTGGGTATCTCCTCTGTCGCATCCATGTTTTGTCTTCTCTGCTGGAAGCTAACTCGATTTCTCCACCGGCTTGGATCCTTGCATCTTTTGCATAGCCTTAGCCATCTCAGCTATGCTCTTAGTTAGTGCTTCAATCTTTAAGTTTAGAGCCTTATTGGTGCAGGCTCGGAGTCACGGGGTGCTTCTTCTTGCAATATACAGATAGCTTTCCCTTAAACTGCACAAAGTCCAGATCAGCTCTCGGTATAGCCATCATGCGCAGTTGCACTCTATGGGCAGGGATTGAAGCCCATCAATAAACTGGTCAATCAGCAATTTGTTTTCTTCTTGCCCTGAGTAGGGTCTGTCTGTTTAATGCTTTGAGCGCTTCCTGTAGATTCAATGCAAAGTCCTGTGTGCTCTCCTGTGGCTTTAGTCTACACCCAAAGAATCTCATCTTCAATTTTGCAGCAGTATAGGTATCAAAAGTAACTTTCAGCCTGGCTATTACATGTTCAACAGTGTCTTTGTCATGTCCGGCTAGGATTACCCCGGCTGCATCGGTCAATTGTCCCATCAATATACTAACTCGCTGATCTTCTGTCAGGGGATACACTCTATAATAACTGTCCAATCTCTCCTGAAGTCTGTCAGGGTATTTGGTTCCCCTGAGTATTGTGGCAACCACATCACATTAGGAACAGCATTACCAGTGACATGGCTTGCGCAGCGGCGGCGGCTGGTGCTCCATCTACTACTGGGGATGCATTTGGTACCGCAGGCTCGGCTGCGAGCGCCCCCATGCAGGCTCCTCTCTTCCCAGCTCTGATATTTTCATCTCCCTTAGTGAACCTTAACCCTTCTGATCCTTCACTGAGAATGTTTAACTTTACTTCTGCCAGTGGGATAGGGATTTTCGTCCCCAACGCATATCGTCAAAGTGCAGATTGGGCCTTGCTTCGCGTTCTTGGTAGGGTATCACCCACGAAGACATGCCCCGTCTGCTTCCCGCGCAACTCGCGCTTTAGTAATGGCGGCAGTCAAAACACACAGTTCAATAAAGTTTGCGACACACAGTACCCATATACGTCTGGCACAAGATCCTGTTCGTGATGCCAGAAGCTGCAAGGCCTCAGGCCTGTGGGGTACTCGAACCGGGCTATGTTACAGTTCCAGGGGAGTCACAGTGGTCGAGACCTGGCTCCATGACCCTGGGTGTAGCTGTTAAGGGAATTCTGAGCTTGATAGGAGAGGGGATAATGAAGGGGGTAGTTATTTGTGACGACACCCGTGGTTTGTGGCTATTGATGGCCACTGCTGCTGCAGAACCTCTGGGGATGATAGACGGGCAGCTGGAGGGAGCACCTCCCCACCGGTGGAGCAGATTCCCGGGGCAGTGGATGTAGTAAGGGTGTAGGGTGCAGGTTGGTGGACGCAAAGCAACAGACTCACTGTTTGTTGGTTCCTAAGTCCTTTTACTGGTGCACTGTAATTGTGACTGGTGTTATTAAGCTGAGTCTGTGCACTTGAGAGCAACTTGGGGTTCTTCTCACCCGGCAAGTCCTGAGGCCTCCCTGCTGCACTTTGAAATGGGTCTCTGCTGCTGCTTAAGCTGAGCTGCTGGCCCTCTCTCTCTCCTGCTTGTTGCCGGTATTGCAGGCAACTCATGTCCTTCTCTAGCTCTACGTCTCAGGCGGCTGTTCCTGGGCTCTTTATGCTGCTTTGCATCCAGGTACAGAGTGGCTAGGGGACTTGGAATCCCCCACCTTCTGGTATTGGCTGCCTGGTTGTTAGGCCCTGCACAGCCTCGGACTCTGGTGTCCGTTCCTGGCGCTGTTCCTCCGGGGTGAGCATGACACCGCTCCGCTCTCTGGGCTCCTCTCCACTTCCTCAGACCCCTGCCTTTGGTCCCTCAAGCTATGCTTAGCTACCCTGGAACGAGCTTAGCACTGCTCCCAGTCCACAGGATGTCTTCCTCAATCCTCCTAGGAACTTAACTGGCTAACTCTGCCCCAGACCAAAATTTATAGAGGAGCTCACCCTGAACCCGAGTTTAGGTCTCCCCCTTCAAGCCTGGAGGCAGAAAGGTGTTGTATGCTTTGAGTTTCACCTGGTGTCCCTCCGTTGCTCTCAAGTGTGACAGTACCACCCGGGGGCAATAATGACATAGTGCCACTTGGACCCTGGGGTGCCACATAATGGGCGCATCAAGCCTAATTTATTTCATATGGGACTTGTGGTCATATTCGGCAAATGCGGTTTTGCCGAATTGAGTAGATCCGGCACTTGTGGCAGCTCAAAAAAAACCACTGCTAGCAGCGTTTTTTTGACTCACTGCAAGTGCCGTACCTGGCAAAGCTGCACTTGCCCCACCTGACCGCAAGTCCCATAGGGAATGAATGGGGCTTGCCGCAAGTGTTCCATTACGTGGCAGATGTGGCGAAACAGCCGGATCTGCCGCAAATTTCAAATAACGCTGGTGTGAAAGCTGCCTTAGGCTAAGTTCACACTAGCGTCTGTGTCTGCATGCATCTGGCATGCAGACGCCAACGCAGTATCAAACGCTGCCATACTGATGTGAACGCAGAGGAGATTCTCCGCATGCGTTCACATAGTATGGTGTCCGGCCACCCAATCATCGGTCTCGGCGGCGCCTGGGAGATCAGCGGCGGCCGCCAGGAGAGATTTCAATTTGATCTGCAGCGTTCTCCTGCGCTGTCATGCAGATGACACTATCAATTTACTAACCATTCATTCTTTGTGCGCTTGCAAACACTTGCTGATAAAACAAGCGCCCACGAACGCACAAAAAATCGATCATGTTGCGTTCGAAAGGCGCACAAATTATGCGCATCCGAATGCAACCGCAACCGAACGCAGCCAAACGCAGGTGCTATGCGTTCCCATGTTAAACATAGGAACGCAGTGCGCATGCGTTTGGCTGCGTTCCGTTACTCTCCGTTCACAACGCAATTGTGAACCCAGCTTTAGTCATTTTTTTTACTTTATTTTATCACATTTTCTACTTTTAGCCAATATTTAAATCTTGTAACACCCCTTTAAAATATTATAATTTATATTCAGTTTAATATATAATATTCATGGCTGCTGGGTTTATCCGCTGATGACAATGGGCATCATGACTATTTTATTATACAGTATCTTACTGGTATGAATGATCCTGTCTTCAGATTATGGCAGTTCCCATTATTGACGGATTGAATGAAAACTGTTCTCTTAGTACTCTGGTTTTAGAATAAAAAAAACACAAATATTTAGGCATAAAATAAAAAATGTCCTGTAACTATAACATACTCAGGGAAATAAATAGCACAGGTCAACAAAAAAAAATTTTTTTTCTGGTGTCCAAAATATTTTAATGAATTTGGGTATTTTTGGGGTGCTGATTCTGAATATGCTATCAGTTTTGCCAGATTGGCTCAAGTTTTTGAGATTTTTGGTATCTTATTTATAGCACTTGTTGGTAAATGCGACGCATCATCTCATTAATTTCTTTGGATTAGTACTTGAACTGAGCAGTTCTCAATATAGTTTTGTGTTAATTAGTGTTCTAAAAGTTTGTTCATAGCTTGATTTTTGCACTAACTTTATGTTGTTGTCTGTTTTCCAGTGAAAAGCATGAACTCATCAAGAAGAAGTTGTCTTAACGATCCAGACTCATTCTGTTACATTTGTGGTGAATATACACTGCCAAAACATAGAAGAAACATAACAGACTTCGTTAAAAAAGTGTATTTTGCCTATTTTGGGGTTATGCTTGGGGACCAAGACAAGTTTTGGGCACCACACATAGTGTGCAAAGCATGTATCGAATTATTACGAAAATGGAGCAAAGGACAAAGAACAAGCTTCAAATTTGGTGTTCCAATGGTGTGGAGAGAGCAAAAAAATCATCATGATGACTGTTATTTCTGTGCAGTGCAAGTACAAGGATTCAATAAGCATAAGAAATGAAAATGGGAGTATCCTAACATGGAATCTGCAAGAAGGCCTGTCCCTCATTGTGAAGATGTGCCTGTACCTGTGTTTACCATGTTACCTGACCTTCCCCCACCTGATGATGATGATGAAATGCAGGGTATGGAGCTAAGCATTAGTTCTGGAAGTGAACTAGAATATGAAGGAAGTTTCAGAACACCTACGCAATTTACCCAAGGAGAGCTCAACGATCTAATAAGAGACCTCAACCTCTCAAAAAGTGCATCCGAACTTTTAGCTTCAAGGCTAAGTGAAAAAAATTGTCTGACGCCTGGAACTAAAATGACATCTTACAGGACCAGAGAAGAAGCACTTCTTCCATTTTTCTGTGAAGATGACCTACTTGTATATTGTAAGGATATTCCTGGCCTGATGCTGCAAATGGGTTTACAAGTATATCGTCCTGTAGACTGGAGGCTTTTCATAGATAGTTCTAAAAGGAGTTTGAAATGTGTTTTGTTGAACAATGGCAATCAGTGTGCATCTCTTCCAGTAGCTCACTCAACTAAACTTGCAGAACAATACCAAAATGTCAAAATGGTCTTGGAGAAAGTGTGCTACCATGAACATTCGTGGCTGATATGTGTTGATTTAAAAATGGTCAACTTTTTACTTGGACAGCAAAGTGGATACACAAAGTATCCTTGCTTCATCTGCATGTGGGATAGTAGAGCAAAACATCAGCACTGGGAGAAACTGAATTGGCCTCCAAGGGACACCTTGACAGTAGGAGCATCAAACATAGTGAACGAACCTTTGGTGGACAGGGAAAAAATCATTCTACCACCACTTCACATAAAGTTAGGATTAATGAAGCAGTTCGTCAAGGCATTAGACAAAGATGGTAATTGCTTCATGTACATCTGCAGATCTTTCCCTGGTCTTAGTAGCGAAAAACTGAAGGCAGGAATCTTTGATGGTCCTCAAATTCGGAAACTTATTAAAGATTCAAATTTTCCTAAGGAAATGAATGACATTGAAGCTGCTGCATGGTGTAGTTTTGTGTTGGTAGTGAAGAACTTCTTGGGAAATCAAAAGGCAGACAATTATGAAGAACTGGTACAAAACATGCTATTGAGATTTAGAAATCTGGGTGTACACATGAGCATTAAATTGCATTATCCTCACAGTCACTTGGACAGATTTCCAGAAAACCTTGGAGATTTTAGCGAAGAACAAGGGGAGAGATTTCATCAGGATATTATGGTGATGGAGGAAAGATACCAAGGCAGATGGGACAGACATATGATGGCTGATTACTGCTGGAATCTACAGCGTGACTGCCCCAATAGCTCACATAGAAGGAAATCATATAAAAAGCGCTTTTCCAGCGATTAAATGTAAATCTTTCATGTCTTGTTCATTTTTGAAGATTACTTTCTAAAACTAGTTAAAATAAACTAAAATCAACATTTACTTTGTTAAATTTATTGTATTCATGACAATATCAATAAAGTTAATGCGCGTGTAGCAAATTACGTCTTTTTTTTTTTACACATTTTACGAAAAATCTCAAAAACTTGAGCCAATCTGGCAAAACTGATGACATATTCAGAATCAGCACCCCAAAGTTACCCTAAATTCAATGAAATATCTTTGGCACCAAAAATGCTGTTGACCAGTGTAGTTGTTGCAGCCTTGAATAAAAAAATAGATGGAAAGCTACTTGAAAGGATTGCTGGCATGGGAAATTGCAGGCAAATATATCATAGGAACCTTGTGGCAGAGCACAGATTAAAGTCCGCACTGCAAACATTTGATGTTTTTAAGGTCCACGCTGCAGATATTTGATGTGTTTTTTACAAGTGTAAGAATTCTGTGTGTGTTGTGTAATTGCCAAAGAAAGATTGAAAGAAAATAAGAATACGGCACCAATTTTAAAGTTGGGGTCAGGGAGGATAGTACTTTCCTTTAAAATAACAGATCTGCTCGACCCACACAATCTATTTTTTTCCATAATATTACTTGAAAATACAAGTTGTGAAGGTGAAATCTCAAAGATATATGTTATCAAGTTAGAGACGTAAATTAAATACAACTTGTATGGAAAGATGACACATCCATAAAATGACAGGAGCGGCTGTCACACAGGGATGATTACCACCATTTTAAGAGTACATCCTTACCAGTAAACCATATCTTTTTACAAATCGTTTGCTGACATTCATTTTTAGAATATCACAACCATGACAGATAAAGAACAGAGACAGAAAATACATCATACTGACCAATGCGGTATACTGATGCCATTTACAACACACTCAGGTTCAAAAATGTGCCATTTTACAGTTATTTACAGTTCAAAGACAGTTTATATTATATTAGTTTTATATAGTTGGTCAATTTAAAAATGGTAAGCTTTATGTTGTAATTATGATTTTGCTACCCTGTCTGAGAGTAACATAATGTTTCACTCATTTTGCTGATTGCTGTCATTTTGACAGAATCCCTGTTTTTGCTGCTGCAGATCTAGCAGTCCTCTGAATATTGAACAGTATATAGTAACCCTGCCAACACCACCAATGGGCATCTTTCTGCCCAAGTACAGTGTACACAGAAAGTTGCCAATCAGTGGTGTATGTGGAGTTATAGAGAGCTAATTCATATGCTTGACTTTCTGGAGGAGGTTTAGTAGTCATTAAAATGATAATCTCCTGCTGGTAAAACTATGCTTTTCTGAAAATTACACCAATCAGCCCAGAAAGGGACACTGCTAAAATCAGGGTCTCTTCTGCTACATCAATGTAAGCCTAGTGTCCTTGCACTGCTCTGCTGCTTCATCTTCATAGGGACTCCGATGTCCTCCCCATTCCCCTCTCCATCTCCATCCAGGGAGCTTTCTTGGTTGAAGGTTTCCAGGCTCCAGGGTCTGCGAATGTCGCGCAGGTCTCTTGGCAGGATTCTTAGGATACCCATCACACCGCATGCACCTTAAAATGTCCCCAGCCCATGGCTTTGAGTCAATGTGTATTTAAGGCACCTTCCCCAGTAAGGAAATGCCTTAGCAATTAAGTTACTAGTGTGTCCAAGTTCCTGTTAGTTTTCAGTGTACTGCCATCCTCCAAATACTGACTCCTGCTACTTGCATGGACTCCGATCTGTCAGCCTCCAGTATTGACTCTTGCTTGCTGCTCTGACACTGTCCTGCCTGCCCTCCCATCCCTACATCCCTGGCCCCCCATCATTTGCCACAGTACCTGGGACTGTCATGGAGTGGTACCTGGTGTCTACCGGCAGCCCGTGCCATCCTCACCATTAGAGTCTCTGGTGAAGACTTGGTAGACACTTAGTCATGCCTCTTCAGAGTAAGCCTGACTGTGGCATAGTGGGTCCACATTCACCAGCATGACAATTTGCTCAGGCCATGGACCCTACTGATTCCAATCCTCCTCCACTCTTGGAACTATTTTGAAAGCTGACCCGCCAACATGAACAGCAAGATTAAATCCTTTCCTTCCTGTGGTTGGTGAATATCTGTCTTAATGCAGTGAAGCCTTTGCAGCAGCAACTCCAGCTGTCAGTACAGACTGCATTTTAAACTACTTGCCCACCAGTTCCGTTCTAACTGGGCCAAAGTGGATTTTAACTTTTCATTATATTTCCCTTGAGGGAAGGTTTTCGCCTGTATCAACCCCCTATAGGAAAGTGTCCTCTGCAGCCTCCTCCCTATTCAGGTTCCATTAGGGTAGAAAGAGTGTGGGTCAATATGCGGTTCAATTTAATACTCTTTCCTCCGAGTTAGAATTGCCTATTGAGCGGCTGTTGTCATGTTCTGGGAGGGTCTATCTGGGAATATCTAGGATGGACTGGCTGAATGTGATATTCCCAATAATATAGATAATCTCCTTTCTGGATTGATCTCATGTTCCAGGAATGGACCAGAGAGGTAACACGCAAGAAGAGACCTCTGCACCTGGCTCCATCCTCTTTAATGCTCCTGAGCCAATGCCTGTCGACCATATAGTGCTGACAAAGCAATGACAGGAACACCATTGTGCCAAGGGATTGTGTTTTTATTGTGGAAGCACAGAACATCTCATCTGTTCAGTGTCCATGTGGCCAGGAAACTCCCAAGGATAGGGTCTGTTGGAAAAGTTACCTTTGGTGAGGATAACACCTTTCCTCCACTGACTTTGCTTATATCAATGTTTGGTGGGATCTCTGTTCTTTGAGCTGGTCCTATTGCACTCTGAATCAGAAGAAAGTTTTCTGCAGCAAGCTGTGATAGATCGGTATGGGATTCCAGTTCGAAGTCTCCAAAGTCCTTTGATGGTGTTGTCTGTCGTTAGAAGAGCCCTATCTGAGTCTAGGTGTTTTGCTACTGAACAGGTAGAATAATGGGGTGGAATTTTGCATACAGAGAAGAACTCCTCTCTGGTGCTTCCAAACCTATCTAACCATCTCCTCTTTGGTTACATATCGACAAACCCGTTCTAGACTGGGGATCTGGAGATGTGATCTGTTGGGATCAGTCTTGTCACGGAGAGTGTCTCACTCAGTACAAGCAGTCGAGTTTCCTGTGACATCATTTAGTCTGCCGGGCTTGCCTCATGCCTACTGGTCATACGCTGTTTCCTTTACTGATCACCCAGCGTCATGCTGGTAACCCAGCCTTTCCCTCTTAGCTTCTGACCCGATGGTGGAAGAAAGCGGAACGTGATGTTCTGGACTATGGAGGATTTGCTTCATTAGCTGTGATTTATGACGTGCTTTCACTTCTTGGAAGGGCTGTGAAAGTAGGGGATCCACTTTATGGATAAGAACCCTGGAAAGTGCCCAGCTTGCCCCACTTTCCTAGATGACTGGAAGCTCCTATTGTGATTAAACATGCAAATCATCATTTACATGAATGAACGTGGTACGTTCAAGTGTTTAGAAATTGTTCCAAAGAATTCTGATGTTTTGGCTAATTTATTTGGATTTGCTCATCATGTCAGCTAAAGAGGGTTCAAGGATTTTAAGGCTTTCTGTAAAATACTCCCACGTGTGTATCTCAAGTTATATCAAATTATATCAATTAGCCTCAGAAGTGTCTAAAAGCCAGACATAGTTTTCTGGAATTTTCAAATTATTTTAGGGTTAACATCTGGAATTTTGATACTGATATGTAGTCAGTTATAAATTTTATGATTGGTAAACATTTTTTAGAAAAAAAATTGCTTTTAGGGTGGAAAACAACTTGCTAAAACTAACCATGTTATCATGGAATCAGTACGGGGAGAAGTAGGGTTTTTAATGATTTCAACCTAAGTTTATGTAAACTTATGACTTCAACTGTATACCTCACAGCAAGGCATTTCGGTAATCAGACATCTGCTGATTTACCTGTCTATGTTGTTGGTGGCTGTATATGTATTACTCACGATTCCCTAATTTCTTACTGTGCATTGATCTAGCATAATCTGCTTCCTCTTAGATTTATTTCTGCGCACAATCAGGTTACATTTGAAGGATGAGGCACATACAGCTTGTTCTATGTGGTTGTAAGACAAAGCTTCTCATCATTAGTAATTGGATCAATAATTTTCCTCTAAACAACATGAATTCTAATTTCCATCTCATCTGATCTCTTTTCAAACAAGAGAGAGAAGTTCATTAAGGCGATGTAATTCTGCATGTTAACTCTTATTTCTCTGTCAAGGGCTGCAAAACATTGGGTGGTATAGTCCCATTACACCTATCGAGCAGGATTTGAATCTAGATGAACTACACAATTAAGAGAGATTATTACATGGGCTACTCTGGATTTCTTCAAGTTAATCGAATCATGGAGCATTAAGACTGATATAGATTTTTATACAATACCTGTAACAGAAAAGCAAGAAAATAATATCTTTTAACCCCTTCGTGATCCGGGATTTTTTTCGTTTTTCAATTTCATTTTTGCTCCCCTCAGGTCGGTACGAGTTCGCATATGCCAAAACACGTATATCTTTACTGGTGTTTAAGTGGCGAAAAAAAATTCAAAGGTTTGAGAAAAAAAAAATCACACTGTTTGCACCATAAATTAATACAAGTAGTTGAACCACAAATGGATAGTAGTACATTATAAAAGGGCCTCTCCTATTACAACCTCTCAAATAAATGGACCAATTTGTGGAGAGTTTGTGCCCAAATAATTATTGTACACAGATAGCCAAGTGAAAGTTTTTATTAAACAAAACATAGAATTACAATGGCTCTCACAAACCAATACATCACAATCAATTTTTTAAAAAAACAAGATCGATTCAGAGGATACCTAAAAGTGGTAATTCCAACAACCAGCACAATGTAAAAAAGCCCTAGCAAGGGGGTCTCTTAAAAAGGGGGGGCGACATCCTGCTGCAAAGACCACTAGGGTCAGGTCCCTTTGTCCTACCTAGTATTGGCTGATAATGCCAGCGTCTATCAAGGGACAACTGCTCACCATGTCCTGCAGCTATGCTAAAGCAGCCAAGATTTTCACTCACCCATGCTGGCTTATCTCCAGGCTGATGTCGGATAGGGGACGCCCCCGTTTCTCCCTGTCGGGTTTCCTCAGGGGGCTGCTCTCCCATAGTTGTGGCCCTTCTTATAAAGCCCCCCACCAGGTGTCCGGCATCGCTGGTTTGATTGCCGCACATGCATTGCCGCGTCATCTCCGGGCGTCCGGCCATGCCTCGCCGCCACCGGAAGTGCGTTAGTTGATGCTGTTTCCGGTTTAGGAGGTATCTAAGGCCGTAACCCAGGAGACGCGCACCACGCATGCGCGGACACTGGCCGCCGCCATCTTGGTGAAGGGCAAATGCCCTGCACCAAGCATAAGCTAATGGAGCGCTCCAAAAATAGGAAATCTATCCACCAAGGCCAGAAGTGGCGGAGTACTATAAAGGAAAGTTCAATTCACACTCACCCACCATATACTAACTTTAACTGTCAAATCAAGAACATACTTTACATAGGATCAGATATTGTCATACCATATAGTTGCAAATAAGGCCAGAATAACGTTACAAGATGTACACCTCAAAATTGCAGTATTCAATATGTGTCTATCCAGAAGCAGTTCTAAATGGGTGTTATGTGGGAATTGAAAAAACAACCACATATAGATCTATTGTAAACCACATAATATACATAATATCAAAATTCAACACATCTTAGGGCCCTTTCACATCAGCGTTTTTTTCAAATCGCGGCAGATGCGGTGAAAAAAACACGAAAAAAACGCGGCTGACAGCATTTTTTTTCGCGGCCGCACCTGCCGCAAGTGCCAAAACTGCACTTGTCGCACCTGCCGCAAGTCCGCCTATACCTTGTATGGCGTTTACCGCAACCGCGCCACAACCGTGCCGCAAGTGCAGTCGGTATGCGGTAATCGCGGCAGATGCGGTTTTTTTCACCGCATCTGCCGCGATTTGAAAAAAACGCTAATGTGAAAGGGCCCTTACAAAAATATAAATCAATGAAGTGCACAATAAGATCAGATCTTTTTCCTTGGTTACATTTCATTCAGTCCATGGGGTTCCATATGATGTTGAAAATAAAAGGGGGGGGAAGGGGGGCGAGAAAATCCAAGTATAGTTAAGAAGAGCTATAAAAGAGAGCACAAAGAAAAAATGTTAAAACCAACATATATGAATTAAAAACAAAGGGAAACCCGGTTATTGGGGCTCCCTCAAGGGCAGTGTCTACAATAGTCAGAGGAACGATGTCCCCTATCCGACATCAGCCTGGAGATAAGCCAGCATGGGTGAGTGAAAATCTTGGGTGCCTTAGCATAGCTGCAGGACATGGTGAGCAGTTGTCCCTTGATAGACGCTGGCATTATCAGCCAATACTAGGTAGGACAAAGGGACCTGACCCTAGTGGTCTTTGCAGCAGGATGTCGCCCCCCTTTTTAAGAGACCCCCTTGCTAAGGCTTTTTTACATTGTGCTGGTGGTTGGAATTACCACTTTTAGGTATCCTCTGAATCGATCTTGTTTTTTTTAAAAATTGATTGTGATGTATTGGTTGGTGAGGGCCATTGTAGTTCTATGTTTTGTTTAATAAAAACTTTCACTTGGCTATCTGTGTACAATAATTATTTGGGCACAAACTCTCCACAAATTGGTCCATTTATTTGAGAGACTGTTTGCACCATGTTCTGCGACCTGTAGCGTTCTCATTTTTCGGGATCTGGGGCTGAGTGACGGCTTATTTTTTGTATTTTGAGCTGACATTTCTAATGATACCATTTTGGGTGGATGCGCTGTTTTGATTGCCCGTTATTGCATTTTATAGCAATGTTGTGGCAACCAAAAAAGCGTAATTTTGACGTTTGGACCTTTTTTTTTCGTTAAGCAGTTTACGGCTCTCATTAATTGATTTTATATACCGTCTTTCCCCGATAGTAAGACCCCCCCGAAAGTAAGGCAGGGTAGGGGGAACGGGGGGGTCTGCTAATATAAGGCCCCCCCCCGAAAGTAAGACCGCCTAGGGGGGGCGCTGGGGAATATAAGGCCGCCGCCGCCGCCTCCTGGTACCTGTCCTCTGCTGTGTCCAGGCTCCCCGGTGTGTCCAGGCGCGGCTAGATGACGTTATGAGCGCTGATTGGCTCGTCATCTGGCCACGCCCGCTGGTTCCTGGGAGCCAATCGGAGCTCGAGCCGGGCTGCAGTGACGTCAGGCTGGGCGGAGATGAGCAGGGGGACACAGCAAGTTAGGCTGTGATTAACCCCATCTGCTCCAGCGCGGCTGCACTTGCAGGACACACTGGGGGAGCCTGGACACACCGGGCGAGCCTGGACACACCGGGGGAGCCTGGACACAGCGGGGGAGCCTGGACACAGCGGAGGAGCCTGGACACAGCGGAGGAGCCTGGACACACCGGAGGACAGCGGGGAGCCGGTAAGAAGCGGTGTGTGTGTGTGAGTGTGTGTGTGTATATGTGTGTGTGTGTGTGTATGTGTGTGTGTATGTGTGTTTGTATGTGTATGGGTGGGTGGCTGTGTGTGGATGGGAGGCTGCAGTGGCTGGGGCTGCCAATATAAGACCCCCCCCCCGAAAGTAAGACAGGGGGCCACTTTTGGCCCCCAAAAAAATGTAAGACAGGGTCTTACTTTCGGGGAAACACGGTATTGATAGATCAGGAGTTTCTGAACGCGGCATACCAAATATGTGTATTTTTTATTTTATTAATACTTTTATTTTGAATGAGGGGGGGTAATTTGAACTTTTATGTTTTTTTTCTCATATTTTTAAAAAACTTTATTTTTTAATTAATTCTTACTTTTACACAGCCCCATAGGGTGCCACAGCACTGCAGTGGCTGATCGCTTCTGACAGATACCAATGAGCTGCAGCACATCGCTATCTGTCAGAATTGTGCACGGTGAGTGGTAGGAGCGCTTACCGACCACTCACCGAAAGTGCTCTGTGACAGCTTCCAGGATTAAGCCAGGACCTTGGGCTGTCACGTGAGCACCGGAGATCCAGCAATATTATTGCGGGATCTCCAATGCAGGCAGGGAACAGCGCGTTCCCCGCCACAGCACCTTTGGATCCCGCTGTCAGTGATTGACAGCAGTTTCCAAAGGGTTAACAGCACCAATCGGATTCCGGATCCGATCGGTGCTGTAAGCCCGACATCTCAGCTGATGAAATCATGTACAACGTCATGGGTCGGATTCCATTAGTTCAAATGTAAAAATGTTATTCTCTCATGAATATTTTGTCCAGTTTTGAATAAAGTTTTAATGCAGAATTAGCAACTGAAAATATATTTTAGGTGTTTCTCATTTCCTTAAACAGGTAAAATTGCAAAGTGCTTGTAAAATCCTCACCGTTAAAAAGAAAAGAGGGGTGTTTAACTCTATTGTGTCCTGCTCTTTGCTTAGGTTACTGACTATGGCTGAAATCTTTCATAGATGGTCAGTCTCTGAGGAAAGGAGTCCAATCTGTTATAGAGTATGAAACTGGCCTAATTGCTGGATATAGCCAACTTCTGTACCCCTGCCCTCCTTTGATTCTGCAGAGGCATAATTGAATCTACTTGAATCATTGGAGAGTACACAGCGGCACAACCAAGTTGCTGGTCCACATTGTCAATCCTCAAGAAGGACTTATGACAAGCAAGAAGCTGGGACCCTGGTGAAGGCTTTGCTCTCTGAGACTGAAGATTAAACAACCACTTCTGTAATAAGGCAATATCTATTAAGTTCTGTGGTCATTAACTCTGACTTCAGCCATTTAGGAAGTACTTAGCCTATTTGAATCCTCTATGGGTTGCTGCTATTTGCCAGATACTGTATACACTCTGGTTCACTTGTTATTATCCTGCTTTGTATTATTGATTTTCTGGATTGACCTCTGCTTGATTTTGCACTATTCTCCAGGCTATCGATTTTGTACTTTTCTGACTTCTCAGCTTTGACCCTATTTAGTGACTTTTCTATTCCTGGACAGCAGCCCATCTATAGACAGCTATACAAAGAAAAAAGGGGGTGCAAATGGGTCTTATCGCTTTACGGATAAGGTAGTACCGTCATAGGTGTATGTGCTCACCTGATCCAGTTGTGTTTCCCCACAACTGGTAAATTAGCTCAGACAGCTGCTGCTGGATCCGTACTCCCACGTAACAGTGGTGATGTATCAAAGAAAAAGACCAGAGAGAGATTGTGCTTTAGTGATCCATGCTGCCGTACCACCGTACCCGAATAAATGCCAGGAAAGCCAAGAATATGCAAGGTGCTTCTTTATTCCATCAGTATTTCCATCCAACATGTTTCGGTAAAGACCTTGTACCTTCCTCAGGAATATGATGCATGATTGACCAACTCACAGCCTTATATACTATCTGAATCAGGTTTTCCCGCCCAAAAACAATCACATGTGTCATGATGATGTCAGAATGGGGAGTGCCCACATGACATGGTTTCTCCGACCAAAAACAATCACGTGTCATGATGATGTCAGAGTGGGGAGTGCCCACATGACATACTAAGTAAACAATGAGAAAAAAACACAAAAAACAAAACTTTATCATGTGGAAATTGTAGAACAATCACTGTGTGAATACACAATTCAACAACCAATGCATATGTGGCGCCCCGCAAAGAGTGCGTCACAGGATTGTATTGAATCCCTGACTGAAGATGCATATTCTCTGACTAAGCAATGACATGGTTAACCTTAGAGCTTCATACCCTACATGCATCACTAGCATAGAGGCCCAATAAGGTCCTGGTGGGCGGAGTGTAACAGTAGAGTGTGAAGGAGAATGTAGGAGAAGGAGGAAGGAGAGAGAAGAGGTCAGGAGGAACGTAGGAGAGGGGGCTCTGCACAGTCCAGTGCAGCCCCGTAGACCACCTACCGGTCGGCACCGTCACCCGATGTCTTAACAACCGGACCCTGGGCGAACATCTAACGGGTCAAAATACACCCGCGCCCATCCACAACCGGATCACTGGTTCCGAAGCTAGCAAGTTGTTCACCACTGCTAAGCAAACCAGGAGTGGAGGGACCGCTCTACAGGAGTATCCCACCACCGCCGCAACCAGAGCAGTCTTGCCAGTGGAGTACCCACCGAAAGGACACAGGCTCCCCTCACACTGGAACATACACACCGGCAGGGAAATTTAAGTAGCCCCTTGTACCCGAACTTGGCACACTAAGGCGACATCAGCAACTCATCCAGATCAAGTTTAGAATGGAGGAACACCACGGAGCTCTGAAACAACACCAGTCATTGTTAAGTCCACCCAGTCAGTTACCCGTTACCTGCGTACCATGTATCGTCAATTGGTTGCAGTAAAAGACCCGTTACAGAGACTATTGGTGTCCGTGCTTTTTCAGAACTGTTTAACTCCGCATACTAAGAGTATCTAAGCAGCCTCAGAACATCAAGTGCAGCTCCTGGCTCCGGGGACTCCCACTCATCCTGTGGGGAGCGTCCCATCTTGCTGCATTACATCCCCCGGAGGCCCAAGCAGTGCCGGTGAAATCACCGGAAATCCCGCAAGTGGCGTCACGACAAGAATTAACCCCTTATCTGTTCAGCCAACTTTATTGATCTGGACCACCGGGACTACACAGCCTCGGGCGCGG
This sequence comes from Allobates femoralis, assembly GCA_033576535.1. Lineage (NCBI taxonomy): Eukaryota > Metazoa > Chordata > Amphibia > Anura > Aromobatidae > Allobates > Allobates femoralis. Next base: position 134,073,390 of record JARQOC010000003.1, read on the forward strand.
AACCGTGACAGGGAGCAGCGACAGCCCGAGACGTGCACAACCCGCCTACGGTGAGTCAGATTTTGGAGTCACGAAGAGGATACGAGCAGGCTCATTTCCCAATGGGTATTATGTACTTTCAAGAACTTTAATTTCATCTAAAAGGACTTTGTTCGTCCAAAACAAACTTTTCCCGCCTTTTCACCATTGGGCCAAGATGGCGACCAAGATGGCAGACCCCGCCATGTGAACCACCACGTGGTGGCCCAGGGGTGAGCCTCCGCCCCTCTTCGTGGGAGGGCCCAGGCAGAGGCGCCAAAATCATTGTCCGCCCCGATTGCTGGAAACATCCATGGGGGCGGGCCAAAGACTTCAGCCCACCTATGGACTACAAAAACTACAAGGAAGTAGGTGTGGCAAGGCTTTTCCAACAGCTCTTCTACCAGAACGGTTAACAGGTCGAACGGGTGCGGTTCTTCCAAGAGAGAAAATGGCCAACATGAAGCTTCACGAACTGATGCAGGAGGTCGAGGCAGAGGCTAGAGCAGCCATAGGCCACCTGAGTCCGGGTCCCGTCCTCACTATAGAGGGCAACCCTGAATTCTGGGAAGCGGCGCTGCAAACCTAAGGGTAAAATTGATGGAGACCACCAAGTGGACGATCCGCAGCTGGAGTGCGGGTCTGGCCAGCCGACTACATCGGGCTGTCCAGCAAAGACTTGCGAGTTGTTCCACTCCAGAGCCGGAGTTCAGTTCCTGTCCCGTTTCATCACCGGAGCCCACGACCTGCCCTGTCTCATCACCGGAGCCCATGAACTGCCTTATCTCACCACCGGAGCCCACGACCTACCCCGTTCCAGAGCCAGAGCTTGCAAACCGCTCCATTCTAGAGCCTGATACCTGTTTGGTTCCTGCAAGGGAACCTACTACCGGTCCCACCTCAACTGAACAAGAGACTGTGACCTTTTCATCTCCAGAACCGGAGGCCAGTTCTGAAACCTCTGAGGCCTACCCGGTTACCGGAGCAGAAGCTCCACTGTCCACCAGCGCAGACGAGGAGGCGGGCAGCCTGGAAGCCCCGCAAGATGACCCCGAGGAAGACTCCATAGCCCCAGAGTCCACCATTCCAGATGACTCCAGTCCAGAGTCCCTGCAACAAAGCGAACCCGATGTGCTTGTCGAAGGAGTGAAGGAAGAGGACGACGAGGCCCACAGCAACCCTGAGGACCTCAGCCACACCGGTTCCGAATGGGGGGATGACGCGGAGGATTCGGCCGAGCAAAGAGCTCGGGTACAGTGGTCGGGTGCTGCTGCAGCATCTTCCCCTGAGCTTCTTGTCTGGGTGCCGCTACAAACTTACCGCCAGCTTTAAACCTGTCAACAGCCTTCCCGTTGCTGCAACTACGTGCACACTCCGAGTTGGTTCGACGAAGATGTACTTCGGTGCCGTAGCGCGGAACTGTGGGCGCAAGAACGTGCAAATCGGTGAGCCCGTGCAGTGGCCCGCCGCCAACCCCCGTTAACAGAGTAACTCCGCAAGACAGGTAGAGTCACCTCGTTTAACCTGTCTACCGGGTGGGGTTTCGCCAGGGAGGAGGGTTTCTTTGAAGAAATATTTGTGGGTCGTAGAGACGTTGAGTCGCATCTCCCATTTGGACATCCAAACCGCGACTTTTATCGGGGAGAAAACATAAATTATGAACGCCATGCTGGTTCTGAAGGATGGTATGCACTTAGAGTAAAAAAGTGTTGTCTACACCCTGAACTTCAGTAACTTGACTAAACAGTAGCAATGACTTTGTTGTGAACACTTTTCCCGTTTAAATGCCAGAAGGGCGGCCCGGCGGTAAAGCCTGGACTTATATTAAGGACAGTTACCTGCCCGCCGGGTCTGCAATGGTTAACCCGTTTACCTTTCTTAAGTCTGTTTGTTTTTGCAACGTCCTAAGCCGTGCACCTCCCTTTGGGGAAGAAACAAATGACCGTACCTGTTGTTAATAAAAGTGTTTATTACCTGTTATAATAAAAATGTAAAAATTCTCTGTATTGTTGGGGTTTCGTAACACTTGGGGACAAGCGTAATTTCCCAAGGGGGAGTGTGGCGCCCCGCAACGAGTGCGTCACAGCAGGGTATTGCATCCCTGACTGAAGATGCAATATTCTCTGACTAATCAATGACATGGTTAACCTCAGAGCTTCATACCCTACATGCATCACTAGCATAGAGGGCCAATAAGGTCCTGGTGGGTGGAGTGTAGGAGTAGAGTGTGAAAGAGAATGTAGGAGAAGGAGGAAGGAGAGAGAAGTGGTCGGGAGGAACGTAGAAGAGGGGGCTCTGCACAGTCCCGTGCAGCCCCGTAGACCACCTACCGGTCGGCACCGTCCCCCGGTGCCTTAACAACCGGACCCAGGGAGAACATCTAACAGGTCAAAATACACCCGCGCCCATCCACAACCGGATCACTGGTTCCGAAGCTAGCAAGTTGTTCACCACTGCTAAGCAAACCAGGAGTGGAGGGACCGCTCTACAGGAGTACCCTACCACCGCCGCAACCAGAGCAGTCTTGCCAGTGGAGTACCCACCAAAAGGACACAGGCTCCCCTCACACTGGAACGTACACACCGGCAGGGAAATTTAAGTAGCCCCTTGTACCCGAACTTGGCACACTAAGGCGACATCGGCAACTCATCCAGATCAAGTTTAGAATGGAGGAACACCACGGAGCTCTGAAACAACACCAGTCATTGTTAAGTCCACCCAGTCAGTTACCCGTTACCTGCGTACCATGTATCGTCAATTGGTTGCAGTAAAAGACCCGTTACAGAGACTATTGGTGTCCGTGCTTTTTCAGAACTGTTTAACTCCGCATACTAAGAGTATCTAAGCAGCCTCAGAACATCAAGTGCAGCTCCTGGCTCCGGGGACTCCCACTCATCCTGTGGGGAGCGTCCCATCTTGCTGCATTACATCCCCCGGAGGCCCAAGCAGCGCCGGTGAAATCACCGGAAATCCCGCAAGTGGCGTCACGACAAGAATTAACCCCTTATCTGTTCAGCCAACTTTATTGATCTGGACCACCGGGCCTACACAGCCTCGGGCGCGGAACCGTGACAGGGAGCAGCGACAGCCCGAGACGTGCACAACCCGCCTACGGTGAGTCAAATTTTGGAGTCACGAAGAGGATACGAGCAGGCTCATTTCCCAATGGGTATTATGTACTTTCAAGAACTTTAATTTCATCTAAAAGGACTTTGTTCGTCCAAAACAAACTTTTCCCGCCTTTTCACCATTGGGCCAAGATGGCGACCAAGATGGCAGACCCCGCCATGTGAACCACCACGTGGTGGCCCAGGGGTGAGCCTCCGCCCCTCTTCGTGGGAGGGCCCAGGCAGAGGCGCCAAAATCATTGTCCGCCCCGATTGCTGGAAATATCCATGGGGGCGGGCCAAAGACTTCAGCCCACCTATGGACTACAAAAACTACAAGGAAGTAGGTGTGGCAAGGCTTTTCCAACAGCTCTTCTACCAGAACGGTTAACAGGTCGAACGGGTGCGGTTCTTCCAAGAGAGAAAATGGCCAACATGAAGCTTCACGAACTGATGCAGGAGGTCGAGGCAGAGGCTAGAGCAGCCATAGGCCACCCGAGTCCGGGTCCCGTCCTCACTATAGAGGGCAACCCTGAATTCTGGGAAGCGGCGCTGCAAACCTAAGGGTAAAATTGATGGAGACCACCAAGTGGACGATCCGCAGCTGGAGTGCGGGTCTGGCCAGCCGACTACATCGGGCTGTCCAGCAAAGACTTGCGAGTTGTTCCACTCCAGAGCCGGAGTTCAGTTCCTGTCCCGTTGCATCACCGGAGCCCACGACCTGCCCTGTCTCATCACCGGAGCCCATGAACTGCCTTATCTCACCACCGGAGCCCACGACCTACCCCGTTCCAGAGCCAGAGCTTGCAAACCGCTCCATTCTAGAGCCTGATACCTGTTTGGTTCCTGCAAGGGAACCTACTACCGGTCCCACCTCAACTGAACAAGAGACTGTGACCTTTTCATCTCCAGAACCGGAGGCCAGTTCTGAAACCTCTGAGGCCTACCCGGTTACCGGAGCAGAAGCTCCACTGTCCACCAGCGCAGACGAGGAGGCGGGCAGCCTGGAAGCCCCGCAAGATGACCCCGAGGAAGACTCCATAGCCCCAGAGTCCACCATTCCAGATGACTCCAGTCCAGAGTCCCTGCAACAAAGCGAACCCGATGTGCTTGTCGAAGGAGTGAAGGAAGAGGACGACGAGGCCCACAGCAACCCTGAGGACCTCAGCCACACCGGTTCCGAATGGGGGGATGACGCGGAGGATTCGGCCGAGCAAAGAGCTCGGGTACAGTGGTCGGGTGCTGCTGCAGCATCTTCCCCTGAGCTTCTTGTCTGGGTGCCGCTACAAACTTACCGCCAGCTTTAAACCTGTCAACAGCCTTCCCGTTGCTGCAACTACGTGCACACTCCGAGTTGGTTCGACGAAGATGTACGTCGGTGCCGTAGCGCGGAACTGTGGGCGCAAGAACGTGCAAATCGGTGAGCCCGTGCAGTGGCCCGCCGCCAACCCCCGTTAACAGAGTAACTCCGCAAGACAGGTAGAGTCACCTCGTTTAACCTGTCTACCGGGTGGGGTTTCGCCAGGGAGGAGGGTTTCTTTGAAGAAATATTTGTGGGTCGTAGAGACGTTGAGTCGCATCTCCCATTTGGACATCCAAACCGCGACTTTTATCGGGGAGAAAACATAAATTATGAACGCCATGCTGGTTCTGAAGGATGGTATGCACTTAGAGTAAAAAAGTGTTGTCTACACCCTGAACTTCAGTAACTTGACTAAACAGTAGCAATGACTTTGTTGTGAACACTTTTCCCGTTTAAATGCCAGAAGGGCGGCCCGGCGGTAAAGCCTGGACTTATATTAAGGACAGTTACCTGCCCGCCGGGTCTGCAATGGTTAACCCGTTTACCTTTCTTAAGTCTGTTTGTTTTTGCAACGTCCTAAGCCGTGCACCTCCCTTTGGGGAAGAAACAAATGACCGTACCTGTTGTTAATAAAAGTGTTTATTACCTGTTATAATAAAAATGTAAAAATTCTCTGTATTGTTGGGGTTTCGTGACACTTGGGGACAAGCGTAATTTCCCAAGGGGGAGTGTGGCGCCCCGCAACGAGTGCGTCACAGCAGGGTATTGCATCCCTGACTGAAGATGCAATATTCTCTGACTAATCAATGACATGGTTAACCTCAGAGCTTCATACCCTACATGCATCACTAGCATAGAGGGCCAATAAGGTCCTGGTGGGTGGAGTGTAGGAGTAGAGTGTGAAAGAGAATGTAGGAGAAGGAGGAAGGAGAGAGAAGTGGTCGGGAGGAACGTAGAAGAGGGGGCTCTGCACAGTCCCGTGCAGCCCCGTAGACCACCTACCGGTCGGCACCGTCCCCCGGTGCCTTAACAACCGGACCCTGGGAGAACATCTAACAGGTCAAAATACACCCGCGCCCATCCACAACCGGATCACTGGTTCCGAAGCTAGCAAGTTGTTCACCACTGCTAAGCAAACCAGCAGTGGAGGGACCGCTCTACAGGAGTACCCCACCGCTGCCGCAACCAGAGCCGTCTTGCCAGCGGAGTACCCACCGAAAGGACACAGGCTCCCCTCACACCGGAACATACACACCGGCAGGGAAATTTAAGTAGCCCCTTGTACCCGAACTTGGCACATTAAGGCGACATCGGCAACTGATCTAGAACAAGTGTAGAACGGAGGAACACCGTGGAGCTCTGAAACAACACCGGTCATTGCTAAGTCCACCCAGTCCATTACCCGTTACCTGCGTACCATGTATCGTCAATTGGTTGCAGTAAAAGACCCGTTACAGAGTCTATTGGTGTCCGTGCTTTTTCAAAACTGTTTAACTCCGCATTCTAAGAGTAACTAAGCTGCCTCTGAACATCAAGTGCAGCTCCTGGCTCCGGGGACTCCCGATCGACCTGTGGGGAGCGTCCCATCTTGCTGCATTACATCCCCCGGAGGCCCAAGCAGCGCCGGTGAAATCACCGGAAATCCCGCAGGTGGCGTCACGACAAGAATTAACCCCTTATCTGTTCAGCCAACTTTATTGATCTGGACCACCGGGCCTGCACAGCCTCAGGCGCGGAACCATGACAGGGGGCAGCGACAGCCCCAGACGTGCACAACCCGGCTACGGTGAGTCACATGTCCATAATTATCCAATATAACAAATTATTAAAAATAGTAATATGCAGAAATAAAATAGTGTAAAACAATGTTTCATTATAAGTATTAAAACCTGGTGACAAGAGGAATGATCCAATCGAGATATGATATTCAGTGATCTAACCTGCTTTTTTCCCGTCACCCAGCGCCAACAGAAGAGTAGACATTATTCTTTTTCCATTTTATCTGTATATGAGCTGGTTAGTACAACTCCAGCTCTAGCATCCAGCAAGTTCTGGCATCATGTTCTGACACTTGGTTTAGTCACTAGACTCTAGTGGATTATGGTTCTAGAGGAGTAATATATATTCCCTTATGCCCCAAGTACGATCCATTGTTAAGATACCTTGGTAATTGGTTCCTTGGAAGTACTACCAAAGAGAACCTTTCTTTCTTTCTTTGATAAATGAATATATAGAATACCACTGTAAAACGACCATTCAGTGAAGTCATATCATAATAATGAATTAAAATGAGCCTCAAAAATACAGATAATGTTTTTTTTATAATTTATTAATTAATATATTTTCAGCATTTTTATATTTTTCTTTATTTATAAAGTTTTTTATAATATTAATAATAATTTTTGTAGATGACTTCTGATTCAGAATGATTTTAATTAGCGTTTTAATCAGTGTCTTCACAGTTTTTATTCATTTCCTCAGTCCCAATCAAGCCTCTATTCCATGCCTTTTAATCCTAAAATAAGAACAATTAGACAATAAAAAGTCAGCATTCAGTCACATTTTATTTATATTTTTTTATATTTTCATCTATTTCAGCTATTTATAAATGCCACACATTCATGTCTATGCACCAAGAATTCCCATAATAAGATAATAGAAATATAATATATCCAGATTGGTTCATTTTTCCATAATCCAAATTAAGATTACATCAATATGAGATTGCATTTTATAACTGGGGTAACACACATGTTCCCAATTTGCTGGCAAAACTATACAATAAAGCACAATAGCACAGCAGATTAGATCACTGAATATCATATCTTGATTGGATCATTCCTCTGTCACCAGGTTCTAATACATATAGTGAAACATTGTTTTACACTATTTTATTTCTGCATATATTACTATTTTTAATGATTGGTTATATTGGATTATTCTGGATATACATTGGTTGTTGAATTGTGTATTCACACAGTGATTATACTACAATTTCCACACGATAAAGTTTTTTTTTTTTCATTGTTTGACTTCTGGGGTGGGGAACTCCAGTCCTCGAGGGTCACAATCAGTGCAGGTTTTCAGGATTTCCTTAGTATTGCACAGGTGATAATATAATCACTTGCACTGGTGATGATTCCAATCCCTGTGCAATACTAAGGAAATCGTGAAAACCTGAACTATTTGCGGCCCTCGAGGACTGGAGTTCCCCACCCCTGGTTTACTTAGTATGTCATGTGGGCACTCCCCCTCTGACATCATCAGGATTGTTTTTGGGTGGGGAAACCTGATTCAGATAGTATATAAGGCTGTGAGTTGGTCAGTCATGAATCATATCCCTGAGGAAGGTACAAGGTCTGTACTGAAACGTGTTGGATGGAAATACTGATGGAATAAAGAAGCAGCTTGCATACTCTTGGCTTCCCTGGCATTTATTTGGGTACGGTGGGACGGCAGCATGGATCACTAAAGCACGATCTCTCTCTGGTCTTTTTCTTGCATCTATAGACAGCAACCCCCTGAACTTGGAGTAAAGCCTGATCCCTGTATAGGGGTTAAAGGTTGTCTGGGTATCTCAGGATTCTGCCTGGCAGTGCGGTTTGCATTTAGTCTGTCCGGGATTCCCCTTTTTACCTGTAACTCGGATGGACATTACAATAGTGCTGCATGCAAAATAATTTTTCCCTTCAACTGTGACAAGGTTTGTAACCAAGATACATACTTTATGATTGCAGTGGTGTAAGTGAAAATGTTGGTTGTTTGTGTAATATTTTTTTTAATATTTAGTATTATAGCAACATTTATTCCATGGCGCTTTACATTTAAAAAGGGGCATACATAGACAAGTACAATAATCATGAACAATACAAGACACACACATGTACAGGAGAAGAGAGAACCAGGGTCAGACAAGGACCAAAAAGCAGCCCTGGAAAAAGAGCCCCAGCAGCCCTCATACTATAACACCCATCGCTCCAACCGGTGAATATTGCTTTTAAGCTGCCATGGCCCTCACCACTTACTTAAAGGAGTTATTTGAAGAGCCACATGTGAATGGCGCTGCAGAGGGAATAATCAACCACAGCTCCATTTACATAGTGATCTTCACAGCTACGTTTCTCAGGATTGTGGGGTCCCAGCAGTCAGATCCACAGCGAAAGGAAAGTCATCACGTGTACAGAAGAGAAGTCATACTTCCACCACTTCTCTGTCAACAATACAGGAGATGTGGTACTGTGCAGTGTATATATACAGAATAATACAGATACTGAGGATTACACCCTGTATACAAGACAGGAGAAGTGGTACTGTGCAGTGTATATATACAGAATAATACAGATACTGAGGATTACACCCTGTATACAGGACAGGAGAAGTGGTACTGTGCAGTGTATATATACAGAATAATACAGATACTGAGGATTACACCCTGTATACAGGACAGGAGAAGTTGTAGTGTGCAGTGTATATATACAGAATAATGCAGATAGTGAGGATTATGTCGAGCCCCTGGCCCTGGGGTACTCGAGTATCAGGCTCGGAGGGGCCCGCGGGGATGTCACGGGTGGCGGTGCCTGAGCCAGTGGCCTGGGTGACACTTCAATAAGGGGTTATGTACAGGGGATAAGAGTTATTGTCACGTGACGCCACCTGTAGTACCTGGCTAGGGGCGTTGCTAGGGTCAAAAAACATCCGGGCGATCGGGCCCAAGAGCTGCATTTGTTCGGAAAATATTTAATAGGAGCAGCTGCAAGGGTGGATTCATATTTTTAGAGGATTCTCCGCCTGTCCTTACCAACTAGTTATGCATGGTTGTAGGGTATGAGGGGAAACATCCAGTGAGCCTTGTGGCCAGTGTGCCCTGGCTGGAACCCTTGGATGCTGCCTGTGCCCCTGTGGCACGTATGGTGTCCACTGACCCTTATTTTAATTCCCCAGGTGCCCGCTGTTCTTACCTCATAATAAGGCAGGTCGGCAGGTGTCCGTTTCCTCCTGTGCGCTTGTGCCTATCCCTGCGTCTGTTCTCTTCCATGTAGTATGGCTTCTCCCCGTGTGCGCTGTTTTTCCCTCTTCCTTCGTGCCAGTAGTCCTCCTCTTACACGTCTCTTTTCTCATATCTGTTTCTTCTGGAGAGATGGCGATTAGAGAGACAAAACTGAAGATTACATTAATTTGGTAGTCTGAAAACCGAAATGAAAACCAAAACACACATTATCCGCAGCAAAAAAAAACGCACAGTTTGGCACAACACATTTTTCTTGTGCATTGACAGCAGAGCACACCGGACAGGCAGTGCACAGACAGCAGAGCCCACTGACCGGCTGGAACACAGTGACAGCAAAGAAACCGACAGCAGAGCACAGCAGCAGAGCCCACCGGCGGCAGCAGAGTCCTCCAGTCTACACCTGTGCTCAGTGAAATGCAGCAGCCAGTGCACAGAGCAGGGCTGGTGGGGTGGGATGCAATGCTCTGCAGCCCCTGCCCATCACATGCACACAACTGCAGCAGAATAGCTGAGCACTGGACACAATACATGATCTGCAGAGCAGTGGGCACTAGACATAAACAGCGCAGCCCTGGATACACAGCGCAGCCCCGGGCACACAGCGCAGCCCCGGGCACACAGCGCAGCCCCGGGCACACAGCGCAGCCCCGGGCACAAAGCGCAGTCCCGGGCACACAGCGCAGCCCCGGGCACACAGCGCAGCCCCGGGCACACAGAGCAGCTCCGGGCACACAGCGCAGCCCCGGGCACACAGCGCAGCCCCGGGCACACAGCGCAGCCCCGGGCACACAGCGCAGCCCCAGGAACACAGCGCAGCCCCGGAACACAGCGCAACCCCGGGCACACAGCGCAGCCCCGGGAACACAGCGCAGCCCCGGGCACACAGTGCAGCCCCGGGAACACAGCGCAACCCCGGGCACACAGCGCAGCCCCGGGCACACAGCGCAGCCATGGGCACACAGCGCAGCCATGGGCACACAGCGCAGCCATGGGCACACAGCGCAGCCATGGGCACACAGTGCAACTCCAGGAACACAGAGCAGCCCCGGGGTCCCCTCTGCTGTGAGCCCCTGGGCACTGTGTTTTGTTCCTGACATAGGGACCAGGCTCCCTGTGTGCTGGGGGGCCAGGCTCCCTGTGTGCTGGGGGGCCAGGCTCCCTGTGTGCTGGGGGGGCCAGGCTCCCTGTGTGCTGGGGGGGGCCAGGCTCCCTGTGTGCTGGGGGGGGCCAGGCTCCCTGTGTGCTGGGGGGCCAGGCTCCCTGTGTGCTGGGGGGGCCAGGCTCCCTGTGTGCTGGGGGGGCCAGGCTCCCTGTGTGCTGGGGGGGCCAGGCTCCCTGTGTGCTGGGGGGGGCCAGGCTCCCTGTGTGTTGGGGGGGCCAGGCTCCCTGTGTGCTGGGGGGGCCAGGCTCCCTGTGTGCTGGGGGGGCCAGGCTCCCTGTGTGCTGGGGGGGCCAGGCTCCCTGTGTGCTGGGGGGGCCAGGCTCCCTGTGTGCTGGGGGGGCCAGGCTCCCTGTGTGCTGGGGGGGCCAGGCTCCCTGTGTGCTGGGGGGGCCAGGCTCCCTGTGTGCTGGGGGGGCCAGGTTTCCCTGTGTGCTGGGGGGGCCCGGCTCCCTGTGTGCTGGGGGGGCCAGGTTCCCTGTGTGCTGGGGGACCCTCTCTCCTAACCTGCATGCAGCTATTATGTGGCAGACGCGATCATCACTGAGCTGCTGGAGGAGAAGTACAGGTCATAGACTTCAGCTGCAGGCTCAGTGCAGAAGGGCATGTGATTCACATGCCCATCTGCACTGAGCCTGGTCCTGACATCTATGATCTGTGGTCCTCCAGCAGCTCAGAGCGTCTGCCACATAGCTGCACACAGTGACAGGTTAGGAGTGAGAGGGGAGGGGGCCGTAGGGGGGCTCAGCGGGCCTCCCGGGCCAACTATCAGGGGCACATTAACAGCGCCCACTGTCCCACAGCCATCGGAGGATGCAGGGCAGGAGACGCTGTCCTGCAGCAGATCACCTCCGGGCCCCCAGACAGCTGACGCCGGCGAGATTCGGGGCTCTATGCTTAAGAATCGGGGCTGCAGCCCCGATTCTTAATGCATAGCGACGTCCCTGGTACCTGGTGATGGGTCACCAGCGCCGTCACAGTCCTCCAGAGGCCGATGGTATTGCGGCAAGGATGGCAAAGCTCCCTACAGGGGGTCAGTGAAATGGATTTTTTATTTGTGTATTTGTGTATGTTTCATTTATTGCCACAAGTGGTACAGTATATTGAAGTTGTTTGAGGAGAAATTCTTGCCTGCAGCTGCTCTCATATGATTTCCTAAAGACAAGGTTTACTGCTTAATAAGAGACTTAGTTAATAGTATAATGAGAGGAGAAAAAAAATCCAGTGAGTTAGGGGACATCCAATGCTTAAGGTATAATTAAAATTTCCATTTATTGAAGAAAAAAGTTTAAAAAATTTGCACATACAAACAGTCAAGTCAAACCATGTAAGTCATAGAGTAAAAATTGGTATACGATTCGGCTATTTCTTAATCAGTTTATTTTTATAAAATTTTACAGGCAGGCGATTCGGCTATTTCTAAGCCTTATTCATGGAATAAAAGTCAGAGTACAAATGCAAGGAATATACTAAAGACAGGCAGGCTAACTTAAGGTGACTAATTGGTTGAGTCCAGCAGTCAGCTGTTTCTTCTTAACCATTTAAGTCAGTGGGCTGAGTTCTCCGGTATGTTCGGGATTTCTTTTTTTTTCAGTTTATTATCAAGGTGATAAAGATTAATCCACAACATTTCTGATGGTATAAATAAAAGAGAATTAAGAAAAAAAAGAAAACAATCCTCACCCCTACAACCTCTCTTATATGATCTCATAATCAATCAGTTTCTTCCTGAAAATGATTGCAATCACAAATTCTTTGGTATTTTTATCTTCATTTAATTTGTCTTCAATGAAAAAACACAAAAGAATTGTCCTAAAGCCAAATTGGATCTAATTCTACACCAATCATAAAAAAGGGGGTGGACAAAAGTATTGGCACGGTTAGAAAAATCATGTGATGCTTCTCTAATTTGTGTAATTAACAGCACCTGTAACTTACCTGTGGCACCTAACAGGTGTTGGCAATAACTAAATCACACTTGCAGCCAGTTTACATGGATTAAAGTTGACTCAACCTCTGTCCTGTGTCCTTGTGTGTACCACATTGAGCATGGAGAAAAGAAAGAAGACCAAAGAACTGTCTGAGGACTTGAGAAACCAAATTGTGAGGATGCATGAACAATCTCAAGGCTACAAGTCCATCTCCAAAGACCTGAATGTTCCTGTGTCTACCGTGCGCAGTGTCATCAAGAAGTTTAAAGCCCATGGCACTGTGGCTAACCTCCCTAGATGTGAACGGAAAAGAAAAATTGACGAGAGATTTCAACGCAAGATTGTGCGGATGGTGGATAAAGAACCTCGACTAACATCCAAACAAGTTCAAGCTGCCCTGCAGTCCGAGGGTACAACAGTGTCAACCCGTACTATCCGTCGGCGTCTGAATGAAAAGGGACTGTATGGTAGGATACCCAGGAAGACCCCACTTCTTACCCCGAGACATAAAAAAGCCAGGCTGGAGTTTGCCAAAACCTACCTGAGAAAGCCTAAAATGTTTTGGAAGAATGTTCTCTAGTCAGATGACACAAAAGTAGAGTTTTTTTGGCAAAGGCATCAACATAGAGTTTACAGGAGAAAAAAAGAGGCATTCAAAGAAAAAAACACAGTCCCTACAGTCAAACATGGCGGAGGTTCCCTGATGTTTTGGGGTTGCTTTGTTGCCTCTGGCACTGGACTGCTTGACCGTGTGCATGGCATTAGGAAGTCTGAAGACTACCAACAAATTTTGCAGCACAATGTAGGGCCCAGTGTGAGAAAGCTGGGTCTCCCTCAGAGGTCATGGGTCTTCCATCAGGACAATGACCAAAACACACTTCAAAAAGCACTAGAAAATGGTTTGAGAGAAAGCACTGGAGACTTCTAAGGTGGCCAACAACGACTCCAGACCTGAATCCCATAGAACACCTGTGGAGAGATCTAAAAATAGCAGTTTGGAGAAGGCACCCTTCAAATATCAGGGACCTGGAGCAGTTTGCCAAAGAAGAATGGTCTAAAATTCCAGCAGAGCATTGTAAAAAATTCATTGATGGTTACCGGAAGCGGTCTTGAATGTGGGAAGTCAGATCCTCCATATGCATTAGGTCATTAACCCTTGATATACATACCGAAACAGAGGGGCATTCAGGTTTCTTACAAAGCGTATGTATGCAGGCATGGGCCGCCATAATCAAGAATCTCAAAAGAGAATGCTTGTATATTTTTAAGGGTATCCCACAACAATGGAGCAGAAACAGAGCTGGACCTATCACACCCCTATATCTTGTAAGCTAACGAATGATCTCAGAGACCTCTGACAAAAATATATTGGGAATTCTACACTCCCAGAAAATGTGCACAAGAGTGCCTTCCGCCTTGCCATACTCCAACACACAGGGTTCATCCCCGGGCCCCGTGAACATCCTATGGAGACAAGTGGGGACTCTATACCAGCGTGATAACAGCTTATAACTCACTTACTGAAATCTGGAGCTGATTGAGGCTTTATGTGCAACCAAACAAATTCTGCTTATTTGTTCTGGACTGAAACGTAACCCCAGGTCACCCTCCCATTGTGACATGAAGGTGTGGGACTCCTGTTTCTTGGGGACACCAGTTAAGAGTATATTTTTGATAAGGCAAGCTCTTGAAAAAGTGTCAAAGTGGCAAGCATCTCCAAATTCCAAATTGCAATGGATCTGCCATTGAGCCCAAGAGTTCCAACTAGGGCCATTCCTCTCCCAATTCCAGCTCCTGACTCTACCAAGGCCTATGTCAATCCATGCTCCAAATAATGGGTCGGAAGTAGGGATGGGCGAATCTACTCGCTAGGACTCGTTACTCTGCGAGTAGTAAGGGACTCGCAGGACTCGGTACTCTGCGAGTTTCCCAGCGATTACTCGCACAGTAACGAGTCCAATGCAAACCAATGGCAATCCTAGTTTTGTCAGAGACTCTGACAAAACTAGGATTGCCATTGACTTGCATTGGACTCGTTACTGTGCAAGTAATCGCAGGGAAACTCGCACAGTAAGGAGTCCAGCTGTCTGCTCTGTGTCTGCTCTCTCAGCCTGCAGGCTGCTTAGCTGTTACCTGGCTAGACATAGAAATTGCGCGGATCCCCACGCATTTTTTTTTTATATAATTTCATGAAATTCATGAAATAATAAAAAAAAGGGCTCCCCTAAATATTCTTGTGTCTGGCCAGGTACAAAATAGGCACCTGGGGGTTGGGGGCAGCCCGTCGCTGCCTGCTGGATCCGGCTGGTTCCAGAAATACGGCGAAGCCCACGTCAAATTTTTTTCTGACAAATCCATAAAACAATATAAATAAAAGGGACTGTATCTTTATTAACCCCTGGACCATAGGCGAGGCGTTAATAAAGATGCAGTCCCTTTTTTAGGATTGTTTTATTGATTTTTCAGAAAAAAAATGACGTGGGCTTTGCCGTATTTCTGGAACCAGCCGGATTCAGCAGGCAGCGATGGGCTGCCCCCAACCCCCAGGTGCCTATTTGTACCTGGCCGGACACAAGAATATAGGCGAGCCCTCTTTTTTTATTATTTCATGAATTTCATGAAATAATAAAAAAAAAATGCGTGGGGATCCGCACAATTTCTATGTTGTCACGGGTGGCGCGGGTGACAGGGTGGAGGCCACGCGCAGACGATCTCAGCGTTTGGCCCACCAGCCATAATGGTGGAGGATGGTCCATCTCTTTCAGGGGCATTTACCTTCTGTTTAGATGAAGAGAAGGTGTGATGAGATCTCTCTATTTTGGGGAGACGGCTGTGGAGGTCTTGTGCTCGGTCTGGTTGTATCCACCTGTATTGTAGGTCTCTAGGACCCAGCAGATTCCTTCTACCTTTATAAGGAGGTTCATTACCCTTCCTCAGTGCAGGTGATATTTCCTTGTGGACTCTTTATCCTTGCTCCAGCAGAAGCTGAGGTTGTGAGCTCGCTGTGGTCTGCTGAAAGATAAGTGTTTCTTTTCCCCAAATGTCTGTCTTCCCTGGTGTTTGTCTTTAGTTGTTAGTGGAGGGGTCTAGTGCACCTCTCCATCTGATCCTTAGATAAGATAGTGCTAGGATCAGAGAGGGACGAGGTTCGTGGTCGGCGACAGTTGAGGAGACTGTACAGGGACGTTAGGGCAGACAGGGTCAGCCCTAGTAAGTCTAGGGGTCACCGTCTCCTTCTTGTGCCCTTAGCAGTAGGGACCCCTTATTCCCCCCCCCCCGTCGTTATCCTACGCTGGGTGTCTTCCCCACTCCCAGCGTGACATTATCACCTGCCATAACTGTAAGTGAAGGAAGGGGAGGATTCGATTTTTCTTCCTTTCCTTATGGATCCTGTGTCTGCTTTGGCCCAGCAGCTGCAGACCTTGTCTTTGGAGGTCGCGGACCTTCGGTCGGCGCTGCAGGGACCACAACCGCAAAATGGTGTCTTGGGGAATCAAGCAGTGGGTCTGGCCAGACCGGAACCTAAGGTTGCCCTCCCTGACAGGTTTTCAGGAGGCAGAGATAAATTTACGGTGTTTAAAGAGGCTTGTAAATTATACTTTAGGCTCAGGCCGTATTCCACTGGTGAGGAGCAGCAGCGTGTAGGAATCATTATATCATTGCTGCAGGGGGATCCCCAATCCTGGGCTTTCTCTTTGCCACAGGACTCTACTTGTCTCCAGTCTGTGGATGGATTTTTTGACGCCCTAGGCCTCATATATGATGACCCTGACCGTGTCTCTTTGGCTGAATCCAAATTGCGCCATCTCCACCAGGGGACTCGGTCGGCGGAATCATATTGTTCTGAGTTCCGCAGGTGGGCTATGGACACGAAGTGGAACGATCCGGCTCTCAGGAGTCATTTTTGCCAGGGTCTTTCAGAAAGGCTGAAGGATGCCCTGGCAGTGTATGAGACCCCTCCGTCCCTGGAGGCGGCTATGTCGTTGGCTATTCGTATGGATAGACGCCTCCAGGAGCGGAGGGGTAGACCTCCTGCAACTGGGAGTCCTTCTCGTGGTGGTTCCTTGTTGCCAGGTGGTCACACGGAGGGTGAGTCATTTCTCCCGAGGGGGGAGGAACCTATGCAGCTTGGAGGAGCGGCGGCCTCGAGGCTCTCCTCCGGTGCCTCCCGGGGTAGGGGGAAGGGGGTCTGTTTTTTCTGTGGGAAAGGAGACCATTTTATCGGGGCCTGTCCCTACGCTCCTAAACGGACGGGGGTGCCTGGACCTCATGTGACTATGGGGGGTGTGGGGGTAGTCGAGCGGGAGGTGTGTGTATCCTCCGTTTGTACTTCCCGTTTTCTCCTGAGTGCAGAGGTGGCGCTAGAGAGCAAAACGGAAGGCATTTCTGTGTTTGTGGATAGTGGTGCGGGGGTCAGCATGGTGGATGCTCGCTTTGTACACACTCATGGGCTTAACCGCTGTTTATTGTCTCGCCCCATCCGTATCTATGCCATCGACTCAGCACCTCTTGCTCAGGGTTGTCTCACGCATATCGTACATGACATTAAGTTGACGGTTGGACCCCAACATCAGGAGACGATATCTTGCTATGTTCTGGACGGTCTCCCCGCTCCCATCGTCCTGGGCTTGCCTTGGTTGATTAAACATAATCCCGTAGTAGATTGGCAGTCCCGGGACATTGTGGAATGGAGTGATTTTTGTTCTGAGAATTGTTTGGCTACATCCTTGTCGGTGGTGTCTGCTGCATCCCTGCCCCCATTCCTATCGGAGTATGAGGATGTGTTCTCGGAGAAGGGGTGCCGAGACTTGCCCCCTCATCGGGCATATGATTGCCCGATCAACCTTGTTCCCGGAGCTAAACTGCCCAAAGCTAGAATGTTTACTATATCCGGTCCTGAAAGACAAGCAATGAAGGACTTCATTTCCGAGAGTCTAGAGACAGGTCACATCAGGCCCTCCACGTCGCCGGTGGCGGCTGGTTTCTTTTTTGTGAAAAAGAAGGATGGGGGCCTCCGTCCTTGTTTGGATTTCCGGGAATTGAATCGGATAACTGTCCGTGATCCATACCCCCTCCCTCTGATCCCTGATTTGTTTAGTCAGGTTGTGGGTGCCAAATGGTTCTCCAAGTTGGATTTGAGGGGGGCCTACAACCTGATTAGGGTCAGAGAGGGGGATGAATGGAAAACTGCGTTTAATACCCCGGACGGCCATTTTGAAAGTCTCGTGATGCCGTTCGGGCTCACTAACGCCCCTGCGGTCTTCCAACATTTCGTCAATGATATTTTCCATCATCTGGTGGGTAGATTCGTAGTTGTTTACTTGGACGATATCTTGATCTATTCTCCCGATATGGAGACGCATCAGTCCCATGTCAAACAGGTGTTGCAGGTCTTACGGGACAACAAACTGTATGCAAAACTCGAGAAATGTGTTTTCGCCGTTCAGGAGGTTCGTTTTTTGGGGTACCTCTTGTCGCCGATGGGTTTCCGGATGGATCCGGAAAAGGTCCGGGCGGTGCTGGACTGGGAACAGCCGGACAATCTACGGGCTTTGCAACGGTTTTTGGGGTTTACCAATTTTTACCGTAAATTTATTAAGAACTATTCGGTACTTGTGACGCCTCTTACGGACATGACTAGGAAAGGGACGGATTTTTCTGAATGGTCTGATTCTGCTCGCCAGGCTTTCTCCTCCCTGAAGCGTTGTTTTGCTTCCGCGCCTGTCCTTTGCCAGCCCGATCTTTCTCAGCCCTTTATTGTAGAGGTGGATGCGTCTGAGGTGGGGGTGGGGGCTGTATTGTCGCAGGGCCCTTCGCCTGGAAGATGGGTGCCCTGCGCGTTCTTCTCCAAGAAGTTGTCGTCGGCCGAGAGGAATTATGATGTCGGTAATAGGGAGCTATTGGCTATTAAGTTGGCTTTTGAGGAATGGCGGCACTGGCTGGAGGGGGCTGTCCATCCTGTCACGGTTATTACCGACCATAAGAACCTGTCTTACCTTGAGTCCGCCAGGCGTCTCAATCCCCGGCAGGCCAGGTGGTCTTTGTTTTTTACGAGATTTAATTTTACCGTCACCTACCGTCCGGGGGTTCAGAATGTGAAGGCGGATGCATTGTCACGTAGTTTTCCGGGTGGTAGTACTCAGGAGTGTCCCGTTCCCATCTTGCAGGAGGGGGTGGTTGTTTCTGCTCTTTGTCCTGATCTAGAGGGGGAGGTGTTGAAGGTTCAGGGGGGCGCCCCTGCCTCCTGTCCTTCTGGGAGGCTTTTTGTGCCGTTCTCTTTGCGTCTCAGGGTGCTGTCAGAGCATCACGACTCTGTGCTGGCAGGGCATCCGGGCGGCAGGGCCACCTTCGATCTCTTGTCTCGACGCTTTTGGTGGCCGGGGTTGAGGAGGGACGTAGCGGAATTTGTATCCGCCTGTAGTGTGTGTGCACGTGCTAAGGTTCCGCATACCCGTCCGTCTGGGTCTCTCATGCCATTGTCTATTCCTGAGAAGCCTTGGACACATTTGTCAATGGATTTTATCACCGATCTCCCGGCGTCTGCGGGCAAGACGGTGGTACTGGTAGTAGTAGATAGGTTCAGTAAGATGGTTCGCTTTGTGGCACTGCCCGCACTTCCTAATGCTCGGACTCTGGCACAGGTGTTTGTAAGTGAGATTGTGAAGCTTCATGGGGTTCCCTCCGATGTGGTTTCTGATCGCGGTACTCAGTTTGTCTCCAAGTTTTGGAAGGCCTTTTGTACACGTTTGGGGATTACGTTGTCTTTTTCTTCTGCTTTTCATCCCCAGTCTAATGGTCAAACCGAACGTGTGAATCAGAACTTGGAGACTTACCTGAGGTGTTTTGTCTCTGACCATCAGGAGACTTGGGCAAGTTATTTGCCCTTGGCCGAATTTGCCCTTAATAATCGTCTTCAGGAGTCCACTGGCAAGTCACCGTTCTTCGGTGCATATGGGTTTCATCCTCAGTTTGGTACTTTTAGTGGTACGAGTCCTTCCGGAGTTCCGGAGGAGGACCGTTTTACCTCGTCCCTCTCCTCGGTTTGGCGGGGTGTACAGAGTAGCTTGAAGCTCTTAGGTGACAGGTACAAACGTATGGCTGACAGAAAGCGTGCGCCAGGTCCGGACCTATGTGTGAATGACTACGTGTGGTTGTCTACCAAGAATGTGAAGTTGAAGGTGCCCTCTTGGAAGTTGGGGCCCAGGTTTATTGGCCCCTATAAGATAACCGCCGTGATCAATCCCGTGGCGTTTCGTCTTGCGTTGCCTCCTGCTCTTAAGATTCACGATGTGTTTCATAGGTCGCTCCTCAAGCCGTATGTGCCGTCGTCTGACCCGTCTCCTTTGCCTCCTGAGCCCATCTGTGTGGCGGGGAATTTGGAATTCGAGATCTCGAGGGTGGTTGATTCTCGCATGTCGCGCCGTTCTCTTCAGTATTTGGTGCACTGGAGGGGGTACGGTCCTGAGGAGCGGATGTGGGTGCCGGCGTCGGAGGTGTCCGCCGCTAGGCTGGTCCGCGCTTTTCACCGTTCCCATCCGGATAAGCCTGGTCCTGAGTGTCCGGGGGCCACTCGTAGAAGGGGGGGTACTGTCACGGGTGGCGCGGGTGACAGGGTGGAGGCCACGCGCAGACGATCTCAGCGTTTGGCCCACCAGCCATAATGGTGGAGGATGGTCCATCTCTTTCAGGGGCATTTACCTTCTGTTTAGATGAAGAGAAGGTGTGATGAGATCTCTCTATTTTGGGGAGACGGCTGTGGAGGTCTTGTGCTCGGTCTGGTTGTATCCACCTGTATTGTAGGTCTCTAGGACCCAGCAGATTCCTTCTACCTTTATAAGGAGGTTCATTACCCTTCCTCAGTGCAGGTGATATTTCCTTGTGGACTCTTTATCCTTGCTCCAGCAGAAGCTGAGGTTGTGAGCTCGCTGTGGTCTGCTGAAAGATAAGTGTTTCTTTTCCCCAAATGTCTGTCTTCCCTGGTGTTTGTCTTTAGTTGTTAGTGGAGGGGTCTAGTGCACCTCTCCATCTGATCCTTAGATAAGATAGTGCTAGGATCAGAGAGGGACGAGGTTCGTGGTCGGCGACAGTTGAGGAGACTGTACAGGGACGTTAGGGCAGACAGGGTCAGCCCTAGTAAGTCTAGGGGTCACCGTCTCCTTCTTGTGCCCTTAGCAGTAGGGACCCCTTATTCCCCCCCCCCCGTCGTTATCCTACGCTGGGTGTCTTCCCCACTCCCAGCGTGACATATGTCTAGCCAGGTACAGCTAAGCAGCTGGGGGCTGGAATCCGCAGCGCAGGGAGGCCCAAGCTTTCTGGGCACCCCCCGCTGCAAATTGCAGCCCGCAGCCGCCCCAGGAGATGGTGCGTTCATTGAAGCGCCATCCTCTGGCGCTGAACCCCGATCTTTCAGCGGCCCTGGTGGCGGTGGCACGCTGGGTAATAAAGGGGTTAATACCAGCTTTGTTATACAAGCTGGTATTAAGCCCGGGATTCTTAATGTCAGGCCAGGTTTGACCCGGCCACTAAGAATCTCCAATAAAGGGTTAAAAAAAACACAACACAGAGAAAATGTTTTATTAGAAATAAAAAAAAAAGCCATTAGGGACTCCATCTTTAATAAAAAAAAATCCTCTTCCGTCCGACATAGTCCAAAACGCGATGTCCTCTCTGCTACATCCCCTGTGCATAGATATAGATGTCTATGTACAGGGAATGAGCAGACTGAGAACAATCTCAGCTCTGCTACATCAGGCAGCAGGCGGGCTCTAGGACCCTGGAGCTGCAGCAGCCTGCAGGACCCGAGGGCACAGAGCAGACAGCCAGACTCATTACTGTGCCAGTTTCCCTGCGATTACTTGCACAGTAACGAGTCCAATGCAAGTCAATGGCAATCCTAGTTTTGTCAGAGTCTCTGACAAAACTAGGATTGCCATTGATTTGCATTGGACTCGTTACTGTGCGAGTAAATGCTGGGAAACTCGCAGAGTAACGAGTCCTAGCAGATAGAGCCTGAAGCTTCCGAGACACATCTGCGATTTGTAAATCGCACATTACTTGCTATTACTCGCTTCCCCATTCATTAACATTGGACTCGCTAGACTCGCAACGAGTAGCGAGTCCCGGGCTCGGACTCGCTAGAGTCAAGCGATTCCGAGTAATTTAGGACTCGCCCATCACTAGTCGGAAGCACTGGATATAAACTGTAGCTGGCTGAGTATCGGGGTCAGTATAGAAGAGTTAGGGATAGCTACTGCTCATATCAATTTGATACAGAAGATGTGTAAATTGGGTCCTAAGGTTGGATGATTTTGTAAACCCTTTGGTATGGCAGTAATGGCCCAGGGGAGGGTGTACAAGAGGGATGGAACAACGTTCTGCTAAATCTGAACCCAGATCTTATTTTTCCTATTCCTACACCAATCAATAATTTGAGTGAGATGGTTTGCCAGATGATACAGTTTAATGTGAGGGAGACCCCCTCGCCCCTTCATCTTGGGACGTCAGAGTACAGTGCGTTTTAGTCTGGTACTTTTTTGGACCAGATAAAGGCATTTTGTATCATATTAATCATCTTGAAGAATGAAGAAGGAATCCTGACAGGGAGGACTTGCAGATAATACAAGATTCTAGGGAGTACATTTTGAAAATATGGCAACTGCCAAGCCATGTGAATGATGCTTTTGTCCACCTATCGCAGTCGACTTGAATAGATATGACAAGAGATGGAAAGTTACATTTATCAAGTGTCTGGATATGCAGGGATATGTAAACCCAGATAATTTAATAACTGTGAGTGCCACTTAACCGGTTTCCAGATGATCCACAAGAGAGGAAGGTAAATTAATTTTCAAGGCTTCAGATTTAGTCTGATTATCTTAAAATTATAGAGGCAAGAATAGATCTCCAGTTCTTTCCTAAGATAGGAGAGAGATAGCAGACCTCGTTACAAAAAATAATAGATCGTCAGCATAAGTCGCAATTTTATGCACAGTGGAATGAATCCTAACTCCCTCTATATCATTATGAGCTCTTATGCACCTAAGCAAGGGCTCTAGGGTCAGAATAAATATTAACAGAGATAAGGAACACCCCTGGCGAGTACCATTTCTTATCTCAAAGGAATCTGATAGATTATAGGGATGAGCGAGTACTAAAATACTCGTACTAGACTCGTAACGAGTAGGTCCCGATACTCGTTACTTGTTGCGAGTCTAGCGAGTCCAATGTAAGTCAATGGGGAAGCGAGTAATTGCAAGTAATTTCTCTGCTGCTGGACCCTATAAAGAGGTCTTGCAGCAGAGGAAAAACCTGCAATTCCCCATTTCATTGTTTAAAAGCCAGTGGTAAAAAGCCGGTTCACTCACCATCCTCCGCGTCTTCTTCTGTGTCTTCCTTGCTTTGCGACAGCAGCAGCAAAGAACGGCGGCGGCTGCAAAGCACGGCTGCTGTCCCAACATTCAATGAAGCCCTTATTTTTTATTATTTCATGAATTTCATGGCACTGAACCCAACTCCTCCAGGGCCCTGGTGTCGTGGCTCACAGGGTAATAAAGGGGTTAGGGCCAGCTTTGTATTATCAGCTGGCCCTAAGCCCGAAATTCATGGCGGTCACGCCAATAGTAGACATGACCACCATGAATTTCTAGTGAATTTAAAAAAAAAAAACACAACACAGAGAAAAAATATTTTTATTTGAAAAAAAAACAAAAAGACACTTAGGGACTCTATTTTTATTTAAAAGAAATTCTCTTCTGTCCGCTGTAGTCCATTCCAGGGTTCTTCTTTAGCTCTGCTACATCTCTGGTAGAGAACCTCCACCAGAGATGTAGCAGAGCTGTGCACCCTAGTAAAGTTCATGTGAGTTCATGCAGGCAAGCATGAACTCACATGAACCCTGCCAGCACTGCTACTTCAAATGAACAGCTGACCTGAGTCAGCTGTTCATTTGAAAATCCAGGCGGGAAGGTCAAAAATAGAAAACCGGATTGAAAACCGGATTGCCTGCAATCCGTGACCATAGAGCCCCATTTATGGGCGCCAGATTGCACCGGACCGGTACAATCTGGGAGAATCCGGTTTTCACTGAATGTTGTGACAGCGGCCGTGCTTTGCGGCCGCCGCCATTCTTTGCGACTGCTGTCGCAAAGCAAAGAAGACACAGTAGAAGACGGCGGACGCGGAGGATGGTGAGTGAACCGGCACCCCCCCGCACAATAGTGACAGTCGGCCACTGCTGACAGCAGGATCCTCCGCTCCTCCCCTGATCCTAAGTTAGAATAGGGTGGGGAGGCGGTGGGGGGAGCGGAGGATCCAGCTGTCAGGCAGCGGGGAAGCTGTCAGGGGCTGTCAGCATTGTTTAAAAGCCAGGCTTTTTACCGCTGGCTTTTAAACAATGAAATGGGGATTTGCAGATTTTTCCTCTGCTGCAAGACCTCTTTATAGGGTCCAGCAGCAGAGGAATTGCATTTCCTTTAATTTACATTGTACTCGTTATTGTGCGAGTAATCGCTAGGATACTCGCAGAGTAATGAGTAGAGCGAGTACCATACTACTCGGCGAATACCGAGAAAGTAAGGGAGTATACTCGCTCATCCCTAATAGATTACCATTCACGAGCACTTTAGCCGAGGGATCGAATATAGGGACAGCACCCAGTCAATCATTCTACTCCCCAATCCTATATGTGCTAAAGTCTGCTCCATAAAAATCATGCCAGTCTTAACGATAGGAGGGACCTCATCCTACAATACAATTAATATCAGAATTGCACATCCAATATTTCCCCTCTGCATCCAGGGATCTCTGTAGTGCAAGATTCCCTTTTTGCTTGGTCCACTTTTCATTCAGGTAATGCTGAAGTAGCATGGGACATACATATATTTGTAGCAAGGTGAGGTATAGTTCAGGTTTTCAACAATTATCTTTATGAATGTGATATGGTGATGTGATATTTAGAACAATTCACCCACATCATTTTCCAGGAAATAGTCAGCATGATATGATCTTGTGTCAAATAATTTTGTAATCTAATGAATAACATTTCTTTTTATTTCAGACTAATTAGTAGAAAGGACAAAAGTTTATTTCAAGATTCTCAGATAAAGTCACTATTGTTTCTATCTTTATTAACAGCTATGGAAACTACGTAGTACGAACTTATGGTGGATGAAACATATGTGTACTTATGGGAGAACTTTATTTTCTTCTATTATGTGGATATGGTTTATCACTATTTTAATGATTTATACTGCTTGTATAGTCCCTATATTCTATAGACAAAAATAGAACGACATAGCAATAACTAATTGTAGGCAGAGGAATAAGATTTTTATTTATTATGCGATAATATAAGAGGGGCTGTAGGAGTGGGATTGTTTTTCTTTTTACTTAATCCTCTTTTATTTGTACCATCAGAAATGTTGTGGATTAATGTCTATCATCTTGCTAATGAAGTGAAAAAAGAAATCCCGAACATACCAGAGAACTCAGCCCACTGACTAAAAGGGTTAAGAAGAAACAGCTGACTGCTGGACTCAATCAATTAATAAGTCACCTTAAAAGCCCTGTTACATGGCACGACAACGTTAATGATACCGCTTAAATGTCACGGGTTTGGAGTCGTTCAAGCACAATGTTAGAACATCATTGCGTTTAACACCAAGATTCAAATACGATAAGTCATTGGATCGCTGATCGCAGGTTTGAGAAAATGTTCTCAAATCACACGATCAACGATCAGCCAACCTCGTATATCGTTGTGTGTGACACTGCGATAACGATGTCATTTGCAACTTCACCCATTCACAGCAATGAGCAGGTATCGCTCGCTGGGTTGTGCAAACGATACCACCTCACAACATCGTTGGTGAGTCGTCTACCATATCTAGACGTGTGACATCTCACCAACGATGTCAAAATGATGTCGG
Organism: Allobates femoralis; assembly: GCA_033576535.1. NCBI lineage: Eukaryota > Metazoa > Chordata > Amphibia > Anura > Aromobatidae > Allobates > Allobates femoralis. The sequence continues at coordinate 134,098,842 of JARQOC010000003.1, forward strand.
AAATGACCGCGCGCCCATGAGATCATTGCCGATATTGTTCCAACGTTGTGCCGTGTAACGCGTACCTTAAGTTAGCCTGCCTATCTTTGTATATATTTCTTGCTTTTGTCCAACTATGGACAGTCTGTGGTGCAATGTGACGTTGGTGGATGGAGCGAGACATGATGTCCCAGATGTACTCAATCGGATTCAGATCTAGGGAACGGGCATGCCAGTCCATAGCTTCAATGCCTTCATCTTGCAGGAACTGCTGACACACTCCAGCCACATGAGGTCTGGCATTGTCCTGCATTAGGAGGAACCCAGGGACAACTGCACCAGCATATGGTCTCGCAAAGGGTCTGAGGAACTAATGGCAGTCAGGCTACCTCTGGCGATCACTTGGAGGGCTGTGCAGCCCTCCAAAGAAATTCCAACCCACACCAATACTGACCTACTGCCAAACCGGTCACGTCGGTCACATGTGCTCAGTGTGAACCTGCTTTGATTTGTGAAGAGCACAATGACTAATTTGCGCCAGTGACAAATTTGCCAATCCTGGTGTTCTGTGTCAAATGCAAAGTGTCGTGCACGGTGTTGGGCTGTGAACACAACCCCCATCTGTGGACGTCGGACCCTCATTCCATCCTCATGGAGTCGGTTTGTAACCGTTTTTGAGGCCTGCTGGAGGTTATTTTGCAGGGCTCTGGCAGTGCTCCTCCTGTTCCTCTTTGCACAAAGGTGGAAGTAGCGGTCCTGCTGCTGGGTTGTTGCCCTCCTACGGCCCCTTCCATGTCTTCTGGTGTACTGGCCTTTCTCCTGGTAGTGAATCCAGCCCCTGGATGCTACGCTGACAGACACAGTAAACCTTGCCACAGCTCACATTGATGTGCCATCCTGGATGAGCTGCACGACCTGAGCCACTTGTGTGGATTGTAGAGTCCGTCTTATGCTACCACGAGTGTGAAAGCACAACCAACATTCAAAAGTGACCAAGACATCAGCGAGAAAGCATTGGTACTGACATGTGTTCTGTGGTCCCCACCTGCAGAACCACTCCTTTATTGAGTGTGTCTTGATATTTGCCAATAATTTCCATCTGTTGTCTATTCCATTTGCACAACAGCATGTGAAATTGATTGTCAATCAGTGTTGCTTCCTAAGTGGACAGTTTGATTTCACAGAAGTTTGATTTACTTGGAGTTATATTCTGTTGTTTAAGTGTTCCCTTTATTTTTTTGAGAAGTGTATATCCCTCATAGACAAATAACAATCAAGAAATAGTTTAATATGAATTTCCTAACTCAGCTTGGACACTTGTTTCTACTGCATATGTGCTCCTTAAACCCTTTACACCCTACCAAGGTTATCAGGAGTTACAATGATTATACATCGTTACCTTTCACTTGTAGTACAAAGAGAAGTTTAAAAACTGAGTTTACATACCTAAGGGGATATATCCCTCGTAGACAAATAGCAACCAAGAGATAGTTTAATATGAATTTCTTAACTCAGCTGGACACATATTCTAAAGGTTTCTACTGCATATATGTGCTCACAGATAATGATATTCGCTCATTAAACCCTTTACACCCTACCAAGGTGGTAAGGAATTACAATAGTTAAAGGGAACCAACCACCCCCAATGACCCCCCCGGACTATTAATATCAGTCCCTACACACAGCACATACATGTGCTGCAATGATTTTTGCTAAAAAAACTGGTTTTTAAAACTTAAGATAATGCTTTTGAAAGTTTAAAACGAAGGGACGGGTGGGCGTTACTTATCTGTGTCAAAAGCCGGGTTGCAGCTCTCAGTCATCCCCCCGTGTCCCGCAGCAGAAGTAACGGCCAGCCCTTTGCAGCGTCACAGCATGGTGCACGGGCTCGCATGCCCGTGCACACGTCATCATCTACAGCCGGGTTGCGAGCGCGCGCTCTGACTTCCACAGCCGAGCGCAGGAAGTCAGAGCGCGCGCTCGCAACCCGGCTGTAGATGATGACGTGTGCACGGGCATGCGAGCCCGTGCACAGGGCTGTGACGCTGCAAAGGGCTGGCCGTTACTTCTGCTGCGGGACACGGGGGGATGACTGACAGCTGCAACCCGGCTTTTGACACAGATAAGTAACGCCCACCCGTCCCTTCGTTTTAAACTTTCAAAAGCATTATCTTAAGTTTTAAAAACCAGTTTTTTTAGCAAAAATCATTGCAGCACATGTATGTGCTGTGTGTAGGGACTGATATTAATAGTCCGGGAGGGTCATTGGGGGTGGTTGGTTCCCTTTAAACACTGTTAACTTTCACTTGTGCTTTATTCAAAAACCGCTTCTTTTAGACTATATGCACACATATGTGTATTACTTCAGAATGCACAAGAAAAATGTAATCCCAGAAATATAATTCCAATGTTTTTGTTCTACATATAGTACACAAAACATTAACACTGAATTAAGTGTGATGAATTATTATCCTGCTCTTGCAGCTTTAGTAGGCCACTTTTTTGTCTATGGAGTTATGAAACCCACACACATGGGCTCAGGGAGCCCCTTACCCGAACCAAAGATATGCTGAGGGCATATTCACTTCTCCTTTCCTCTGTGTACTGAGGGTCCACATTGCTTAAAAGGCTTAAACTACTTGCTGGTAGATGGAGGTCGATCCTCCACTACCCTAAAATACAGGTGACCGGTCTTGAGCAGCACCAGTGCTGGGTGCCTCGGCTGTTCGGCACTCACAGCAACAAGTGTGGCACAGAGGAGTGGGGATTAGCGGTTCTCTGCCCCCTGTGACGTCAACGCTAAGCTCCGCTCCTCTGTGCTCAAGACTGGACACCTGCATTATTAGGTAGTGGAAGATTGAACTCCAACTACCAGCAGGCTGTTTGTATCCCCTTAGGTGTGTAAACTCAGTTTATGCACTTCTCTTGGTAGTAATACAATTTGCACAATAGCAACCCAAAAATTCAGTTTTGTTATAATTATAAGTTAAGCATTGGATTTCCCCTCACTCGCTGCATCTTTTCTCCTCTCATTCTGCTTAACCGCAGACGTCTGCTGCAATCCGTGCTGAGGAAAGAGGAGGACAGGGAAGGAATAAAAAAGCCAAAAAGCCAGCGCTGCCTGTGGTTAGCACTCAATTAAGCAGAGCCTATGGGCAAGGTGTGGCCGTTGTATGTGTGTACAGCAGCCTAGATTAATCACAATAAAGACAGATAGAATGTCATGCATCACCAAGCGCGCATGGCAAAAAGTGGTGGTCAACGACAAACCAACAACAATGTTCTGCTTTTAATGCATTCAGGAGGCCGTAATGGCACAGCCTATATAAAAAACGTAGAGTAGGACTGCCCCATCTGAGAATGCCGTTACGTGGCGGGGTAGCTCAAAGCATTGATCAATTGTTTGCTAAATGTCTCTGTTTTAAGTACAGTTAGAAATTAATATGTGCATATGCACTTATTGTATTGCGTGTTATTCACAGGTAGCGCTGGCTTCTTGGCTTTTTTTGACAGGAAAGGAACTTACAGGTGAGCGGACAATTCTTTTTCATTATTGTATAGCTTTTTAATAGTATAGTTCCTGTATATAATTCCTTTCTTTCAGCTAGCTAACATATAATATTTAGCCACTTGGCTAGTGACTAGTTTTATGTTCAGCCATAGGGGCTTTTCACATGGGACCTATCCTACTGTGCAAGTTGTGCTAACATGTAAAAGAAAAAAATATTCATGGTTGGAATTAGGTTATATTCCAAGTATTACAAATGTCATGACAGAAACCATATCTTTGGTGGCATAAATATACAGTACTGATGAGTAAAAGTCTAACAATGTTTTGAAATTTTGACTTTCAGGCTCCATATATCACCATTTTATAGACAATTATCTTGGTTATCTCATACATATTTTTGACTTGCAACTATTTAGCATATAATTAGTTATGCAGATTCTTGTCATATCACTGCATTGTTACTGTTTTGCTACTAAATATCTAAAAATGTATTTTTATTTATTTTGTTAGTATTTTGTAAATTCACCTTTGGCTTTCAACACTTCCTGAATCCTTCTGGCCATGTCCTCGATCAGCTTCAAGCACGTCTTGACCAAAATCTCATCTTTGCTACACGTTCCCAATGTTGGTGCATACTGGCTTACTCACTCAGGTATGTATACAGCTTTTTCTTCAACTCTGCCCACCAGTATTTGTTTGGGTTGAAGTTTGGGGACAGTGGAGGCCAATCCAGCACCTCTACTTTATTGTCACTGAACCATTTCTTTACCAATCTCGATGTATATATGTAAACTATTTTTATAAAAAGATAGTGCAGCACAGAGCAGAAATCGAGATTAAGGCTCATTGAGACATCATTTTTTTTCACAAATGAAAAAAAATGGACCTAGTTTCATCAACATTTTTGATCAGAGTTGTATTAAAATTTCAGCACAGTGTCAGAGTTTGTCTGTTTTTCTCGTATGAGAAAAAAAATATTTCTCCCATGACCAAGTCTGCGAAAAATGATGGCACATGTTTGGCATCCGAGTGCTGTCCAATATTTCCATGGACTCATAGTTTGGATTGTTGAGTTTGGTCCAACACTCGGATCAATTTCGGACAAGTCTCCAAGATATTGAGCCGACGACACAATCCAACAAAAAAATTGGTTATATGAATAGCCCAATAGACTATACTAGGTACATGTGTTATCTGTGTAAAGCACAGATAGCTTTCACGTTGTCCAAATTAACACTTACAGGAAAGGAAATATATAATAATAATTCTGACTAATCCAAAATATAAATTATGCAAAATTAAAAAACATTTCTGCATGATGATATCAGCACCATTTGTTTACCATCATGCCCCATAACACTGTAGGATTCAGTATTAAAGGGGAACTCTAGTGAGAGAAAACTTTTTAGTACAGTCCCTGCCCTCCTACATGATGAAGCAGAGCTGGGCACTGCAGTTCTCGGATCTATAGATCTCTTATAAATCGATAAAATCATACCTGCTCCTCCGCTCTAGCCCACACCTCAGGGAACCGAAATCTCTGTCTGAGAGCTTCATGCAGAAGCAAAAAGCAGGATGTGTCAGGGGCGTGGATGCTGGTGGCTGCAGGATCATCCTATATTCCAGCCCCCTCACACTTCTGTATGGGGAGGTGGCATGGCAGGGGGTGTGACTGCCTGCCCCATGCTCCCCACATACACTCCAGCCCCTGATATACCATCCTATGTGACAGCACAACACTGCAAATAAACACAGCATGAATGCGGAGAAGAATGCAAAAATAAAAATGCAAGAGCTGACATCCTGCAGATCTGAAGACATGCTTTGTAGTTTGATATCTGCAAGGAAAAATAAGCACCAGCAGCGAGACCATAATATTGTAGGAATCTCAGTCAGGGCTGCCACTAGGAATTTCGGGGCCCCTTACTGCCAAAATTTTGGGGGCCCCCTGAGACTCCGCCCTCCATGTACAAGTCAGGACCTTTTTGTCTGGGCTACGTCTTTCTCTAGCCCTCTTTTGAAGCCCCCTTTCTCTCTCGGGTAAGCTCCCATTCTCCGTCTTTCCTCGGGGAAGACACTCCTGAAGATTCCCCGTGTGTTCCACCTTGCTCCTCTCACACTTTCTACTCTCACTAACTCTGGGACCTCCCCTGGTTGTATTGGTGGGTGTGTTTTGGGATCAGATCCTTCCACAGTGTTCTGCATTCTACTTGCGACAGGGACAACCACACACTCATCTTTGGGTGCAGTACCCCACTTGTGACGCCTGACCAGTGAGGCGCCACACTCAAAAGTTTACATACTCTGGCAGATTTTTTGCTTTCTTTGCCTTTTTTCAGAGAATATTGAATGATAACACAAAAACATTTTTTTCCACTCCTGGAGTGGTTGGGTGAAGCCATTTATTGTCAAACTATTATGTTTTCTCTTTTTTAATTATAATGACAAACAAAAACATCCAAATCACCCTGATCAAAAGTTCACATACCCTGGTGACAGGGCTGGCGTCAGCACCCGGCGTACCCGGACAAATGCCAGAGACCCTGAACAGAGACCCTGTACAGGCAGCCTTGATAGTCAGGGCCTCATCAAGGACAGGCAGCCCTGACTACAAGGGGCCAATCAGTGACACTCAGCCAGCAGCTGAGTGTTCCCACAGTGCTGCCAGTGCACATGGCTAATTTGCATTTGCAATGCAAATTAACCCTGTGCTGGCTCCTCGGCTGAGGAGCTTCCTCCTTTGCAGACTGCATCAGATTGATTAGTCATCACCCTGCAAATTAATCACACTGTTGCAGTCGTGCAGGAAGGAATCACAGACTGGAGGGGACAGCATCTGAGGATTACTGAGGCACAAGTGCCCGAAGGGGAAGTCCGCACAACCTGACAGCTTCCCAGCGAGCTATGATAAAACTGTCTCGAATGAACTTAATCCACATATACTCGATATGTGTAATGCTGTTATTCAAGCCAATACTGTCACGTACTGACTGCAGTCCTGGAATTCTGCTGCTGTTTAAGGGGAGGAATGCGGAGGAATAGAGGAGGCGGTGTCTGGAGGCCAGAGGAGGATGATGGACAGTAAGCGAGGCATTTAGGTCCTGGGGAAAGAATGTACCTCCTGAACCTAAAAGAAGTATTAGCATACACGGCTGCAGGAAAAATAAATTTTTTCTGGTTTGAATTCAAGCGCTACCAGAGGGATCACAGGGATGGCAAATTATTCCAAAATAATTTCTTCTTTTATTACGCGTTTCGGCTTAACATATAACAAGCCTTCATCAGATAAAATCACAGACATTATAAAAACATACTCTTATATACAGAATCACAAGACACCAGAAAGGTGAGCACAATACCTAAGAGCAACTGGTGCTACTAATACACTGCACTTAGATCTGCGCCTTCTCTTTTCTCCTCTATCCCTAGTCTTGCTGACCTCACAGTCTTTGAAGACACTATTTGACTAGCATACATGGCTGGAAATTTATAAAACTCTTAATTACAGTGTCTCTGGGGGATATAGTGATAAGAGCCACCTTCACAGAATGCAGCTTTAATGCTGCTGAAGGTGGCTCTTTTACTTTAATAGGCCCTGGGGTGGTGACAGGTTCCCTAGAAATCAGAGTTTTTTGTTCCTTTGACTCAGTCTGGGTTGATATCAAAGCTTCAGTTGCTGAATATGTTGTGTGGCTCTGCAGGTGGGGAGTGAGTCATAGCTCAGGTGGAGGTGAAGGGTGTGTTTGAGCTTTCGACTCTCCACCCCTTCAGTCTTAAGTAATTTTCTTTCCTTCCACCAGATGTCGCAGAAAGAGTTTATTCCTCTTCTTGGACCAGTCTTGTGCAGTTTGTTTGCTAGAGCTGCTGCTTTTCACTTCTATTGGAGTGGTAGTCTTTTCCCAGTCAGTGGATGGAGGTACGGTCTTTTAGTCTAGGGCTGCTCAGGAGCAAAGGGCTAGGGTGGCGGCCTGAATGCTCTCACCTTTAGAGGTAATTTCAGGATCAGGGTGAACCAGGGACCCCAGTCTAAGGGTCAGACTACTTCCCCAGTTCGCCTAGCCCATCTTACCATCTTGCCTCCAGATTCCCTTTCCACTACACCACCCCGTGACAGTTACATGGCCACCCCAAGCTCTGGAAGCCCACATATTTCTTATATATAAAGAGGGCAAAGACCCTGAACGCTGTGGGTGCTATAGGCCTATATCCTTGCTTAACGTGGATTTGAAAATTTACGCTAGCCTGATTGCAAAACGATTAGCAGGGATCTTACCTCAAATAGTCTCCCCCTATCAAATGTGATTTGTGGGTGGTAGAGAGAGGAAAGACAATTTGTGTAGAATACTACTTTTAATACAAAATACCAAAATTCACAAGCTCCCACTAATCCTACTTGGGACAGACGCCAAAAAGGCCTTTTGACAGGGTGGACTCGATCTTCCTATGGGACATTCTATCATCATTTCATTTCCCTAAGCCTCTCCCTCATTACAACAATATTTGGGTGTACTTGTTCCCTATGGCAAGAATTAAAATCAACAACTCCCTATCCGCGTTTGTGGACGACCTGTTGGTGATTATATCCAAACCGGGAAAGGGCATCCCTGACTTCATGAGCTTACTAGAAAATTATAACACACTAATTATAAAACAAATCTGCCAAATCGGAAGCGCTGAGTATAAATATCCCCAAAAATGTAATTGATCGATTCTAGAGACTATACTCGTTCCGATGCCCCCCAAACACATACCTTATCTGGGAGTAAGAATTGGGAAGAATACAAAATAATTTATTGGACCTTAACATCATACCTTTGCTAGATAAGGCAATCAAAACATCAAAACTGTCACAGGTCAAGAAGGAGGAGGATGGAGAAGTGTCTGTTAGCTTTGGCGGTAAGTAGGCCGTTAGTAATTTTGGTTAAGGAGGTTTCAGTGGAGTGGTGGGGTGGAAGCAAGGTTGAAGGTTGTCAAAAAGAGAGTTGGATGAGAGGTGGGATGGGAGTACAGTGTGGACATGCTTTTCAAGAAGTTTGGAGGTGAACGGGAGCAGTTCTGTGCATCTTCTAACTGTTGATCCTGATTGACAGACTGTGTGAACTGCTATGAGGAATTAAAAGAATCTGCCATCCTCAGATGTAGAAGTTGGAGTGGCCATTCTATAAGCACAATCAACATTTTTGTATCTGACTCATGTTTATTTTTGTGGATGTGTTTGGGACTAATGTCAATTCCTCTTCTGTCTGAATCAATATATTATAGTAATGTATTGGGAAAGATCAACAATACATGTAATGGTCTTAACCCTACTAAAGTAACAATATCAGTAATTCAGTATGTTTCTTACTCACTACAGAACAGACTGTAACGTCTGAATTTGTGAATGTAATCATAGAAAGGATATGGTATTATTAAACATGCATTTCTCTGGTGGAATACACTGTAGGTATTAATATGCCTTTTTTTGATTTATTGATTTTCTCCCATGTATTGATTAATATTTAATTATGTTCTATAATGCATAAATAAATTGATAAATACCATATAAATATACCAAGGTATCATCCCAGACACAGGGATCCTAGATAAATGATGTATGGACAAGATGGCTGCCTAGTGCATTTATGGGAATTGTAGAGCTGCGTTGGTGGACATGTTTCATGTATAACATATGTACATTGCCCAGATTCTAACTCAAAATACATTATGAAAAGATATAAATATGTCATCTGCATCTACACATCAAGTAATCATGTGTTTTGGTCGATGATTTATAGCTCTTGTACAACCGACCCGTTAGGGATTGTATTTCAGAACAACAAATCAGCTGCACATAACATAAATACAATTATGGGAACAGCGAGCGGAATAAAAATCCCACAGCAGTAGATTTCAAGACAGCAGGACACTGTTTGCCTTGTCAATTAAAACGTGGAGGCTTCAGATTGAAGAGAGGTCGAGAACTCAAGAATAAAACATAGCAGTCCGATGGATCCAGGGTAGAAGTGATATGCCATGTGCTACACGGTAAAGTTCTTTCCAAATGTTTTTTATGCTTCAGCTCAGATTTAGAAACAGTTGGGAACTCATTAACTTTTCTAATTGACCCCTGTATATTAAGGGGTTTTGTTTCTACTAATCTTTTCTTATTCATCACTATAATTGTAATGAGGGTGTACACTGTGTGCAGAATTATTAGGCAAATGAGTATTTTGATCACATGATACTTTTTATACATGTTGTCCTACTCCAAGCTGTATAGGCTTGAGAGCCAACTACCAATTAAGTAAATCAGGTGATGTGCATCTCTGTAATGTTGAGGGGTGTGGTGTAATGACATCAACACCCTATATAAGGTGTTCTTAATTATTAGGCAAATGCCTTTCCTTAGGCAAAATGAGTCAGAAGAGGGATTTGACGGGCTCTGAAAAGTCCAAAATTGTAAGATGTCTTGCAGAGGGAAGCAGCAGTCTTGAAATTGCCAAATTTTTGAAGCGTGATCACTGAACAATCAAGTGTTTCATGGCAAATAGTCCACAGGGTCGCAGGAAGCGTGTTGGGCAAAAAAAGTGCAAAATAACTGCCCATGAATTGAGAAAAATCAAACGTGAAGTTGCCAAGATGCCATTTGCCACCAGTTTTGTCATATTTCAGAGCTGCAATGTTACTAGAGTATCAAAAAGCACAAGGTGTGCTATACTCAGGGACATGGCCAAGGTAAGGAAGGCTGAAAAACGACCACCTTTGAACAAGAGACATAAGCTAAAACGTCAAGACTGGGCCAAGAAATATCTTAAGACTGATTTTTCAAAGGTTTTATGGACTGATGAAATGAGAGTGACTCTTGATGGGCCAGAGCCTGGATCAGTAACGGGCAGAGAGCTCCACTCCCACTCAGTTGCCAGCAAGGTGGAGGTGGGGTACTGGTATGGGCTAGTATCATCAAAGATGAACTTGTGGGACCTTTTCAGGTTGAGGATGGAGTGAAGCTCAACTCCCGGACCTACTGCCAGTTTCTGGAAGACAACTTCTTCAAGCAGTATAGGAAGAAGTCGGTATCGTTCAAGAAAAACATGATTTTCATGCAGGACAATGCTCCATCACATGCATCCAACTACTCCACAGCGTGGCTGGCCAGTAAAGGTCTAAAAGAAGAAAAAATAATGACATGGCCCCCTTGTTCACCTGATCTGAACCCCATAGAGAACCTGTGGTCCCTCATAAAATGTGAGATCTACAGGGAGGGAAACCAGTACACCTCTAGGAACAGTGTCTGGGAGGCTGTGGTGGCTGCTGCACGCAATGTTGATCATAAACAAATCAAGCAACTGACATAATCTATGGATGGAGGCTATTGAGTGTCATCATAAAGAAAGGTGGCTATATTGGTCACTAATTTTTTGGGGTTTTGTTTTTGCAAGTCAGAAATTTTTTTTCCTAAATTTTGTGCAGTTATATTAGTTTACCTGGTAAAAATAAACAAGTGAGATGGGAATATATTTGGTTTTTATTACCGTATATACTCGTGTATAAGCCGACCCGTGTATAAGCCGACCCCCCTACTTTTGCCCCAAAAATCTGGAAAAACCTATTGACTCGTGTATAAGCCGAGGGTGGACCCCAGCACAGGTATACAGCCCCCAGCAGTGTGGTATACAGGCCCCCCCCAGTGGTATACAGGCCTCCCCAGTGGTAGTATACAGCAGCCCCAGTGGTAGTATACAGCAGCCCCAGTGGTACTATATAGCAGCCCCAGTGGTAGTATACAGCAGCCCCAGTGGTAGTATATAGCATCCCCAGCAGCCCCAGTGGTAGTATATAGCATCCCCAGCAGCCCCAGTGGTAGTATATAGCATCCCCAGCAGCCCCAGTGGTAGTATATAGCAGCCCCAGCAGCCCCAGTGGTAGTATACAGCAGCCCCAGTGGTAGTATATAGCATCCCCAGCAGCCCCAGTGGTAGTATACAGCAGCCCCAGTGGTAGTATATAGCAGCCCCAGTGGTAGTATATAGCAGCCCCAGTGGTAGTATACAGCAGCCCCAGTGGTAGTATATAGCAGCCCCAGCAGCCCCAGTGGTAGTATACAGCAGCCCCAGTGGTAGTATATAGCATCCCCAGCAGCCCCAGTGGTAGTATACAGCAGCCCAGTGGTAGTATATAGGAGCCCCAGCAGCCCCAGTGGTAGTATACAGCAGCCCCAGTGGTAGTATATAGCATCCCCAGCAGCCCCAGTGGTAGTATACAGCAGCCCCAGTGGTAGTATATAGCAGCCCCAGTGGTAGTATATAGCAGCCCCAGCAGCCCCAGTGGTAGTATACAGCAGCCCCAGTGGTAGTATATAGCATCCCCAGCAGCCCCAGTGGTAGTATACAGCAGCCCCAGTGGTAGTATATAGGAGCCCCAGCAGCCCCAGTGGTAGTATACAGCAGCCCCAGTGGTAGTATATAGCAGCCCCAGTGGTAGTATATAGGAGCCCCAGCAGCCCCAGTGGTAGTATACAGGAGCCCAAGCAGCCCCAGTGGTAGTATACATCAGCCCCAGAGGTATATACAGCCCCAGTGGTAGTATACAGCCCCAGTGGTAGTATACATCAGCCCCAGAGGTATATGCAGCCCCAGTGGTAGTATACAGCCCCAGTGGTAGTATACAGGCCCCCCAGAGGTATATACAGCCCCAGTGGTAGTATACAGCCCCAGTGGTAGTATACAGCCCCAGTGGTAGTATACAGGCCCCCCAGAGGTATATACAGCCCCAGTGGTAGTATCCAGCAGCCCCAGAGGTATATACAGCCCCAGTGGTAGTATACATCAGCCCCAGAGGTATATGCAGCCCCAGTGGTAGTATACAGCCCCAGTGGTAGTATACAGGCCCCCCAGAGGTATATACAGCCCCAGTGGTAGTATACAGCCCCAGTGGTATATACAGCCCCAGTGGTAGTATACAGGCCCCCCAGAGGTATATACAGCCCCAGTGGTAGTATACAGCCCCAGTGGTAGTAAACAGCCCCCCCCCTCCTTAATATGGGTCCCCCAGTATTAATAAACAGCCCCCCCCCTCCTTATCATGTCCCCCCAGGCTGCGGCAGCTGTCAAAATAACAAACAGTTTATACATCACCTTCCGGCGCAGCTCTCCGCTCCTCCGGTCCTCCGCTCGCCGGCTTCTTCTTCTTCTTGTGCCGACTTCTGTGACCGCGCGCAGGAAATGACGTCATCTCCTGCGCCCGGTCACATGACACCGGCACAAGAAGAAAGAAGAAGCCGGCGAGCGGAGGACCGGAGGAGCGGAGAGCTGCGCCGGAAGGTGATGTATAAACTGTTTGTTATTTTGACAGCTGCCGCAGCCTGGGGGGACATGATAAGGAGGGGGGGCTGTTTATTACTGCTGGGGGACCCATATTAAGGAGGGGGCTGTGTAGTGAAATATGCACGGCATCCCCCCGCCGTTGATGGACGGGGGATGCCGTGCATATTCATTGCACTAATGAGGTGGCCCCACGTGACCGCCTGCGGTCACCGCGGCCCCCTCCTGCCTCCTCCAGCTCCCGGTCACAGCCCCCCCCCCCCACAGCATACCGTATGACCCGTGTATAAGCCGAGGGGGGGACTTTTCAGCCCAATTTTTGGGCTGAAAAACTCGGCTTATACACGAGTATATACGGTAAGTTGCCTAATAATTCTGCACAGTAATAGTTACCTGTACAAACAGATATCCTCCTAAGATAGCCAAATCTAAAAAAAACACTCCAACCTCCAAAAATATTAAGCTTTGATATTTATGAGTTTTTTGGGTTGATTGAGAACATAGATGTTAATTAAAAATATAAATAATCCTCTAAAATACAACTTGCCTAATAATTCTGCACACAGTGTATATCCAACGCTATGCCATGCCATTTGTCAGGAGCATCATGATGATTTTCAGAGAAATTTTTTGTAAGGGAGGAAGAGGTTGTCTTACAATCCAAATTATTATTTATCCAAAGAATAGGTGATAACTTGTTGATTGCTGGTGCTTATACCACTTGCACCCAAAGTTCAAAAGGAAAATGGTCCCATGTTCCATGTTTGAATGGTATGGCAGTCGAGCTTGCATGGCACCCTATTAAAGTGATAGAGTTTGGCTGTCAGTCCCATGGACAATGGGAAAAGAAAAGTTGGTAGGAGCATTGTGACTCTCAGAGCAGGGGCTTCATTCAGGGCCAGCACGCCTAATCATAAGTGATTTGCTCTGGAACTCTAGTGCTGTGATTTTCAATTTTATATAAAGTTTCTGTGTAACTAAGCAGCATTGCCACACCGGCCCTCAGCATGCTGTTTTCCTTCCACATCTCACATGGGGTGGCAGTGCGTATCTCCTGTTTTCATAGATCTTCTCCCTAGCTCTTCCTGTCTGGTGCCAGTTGTGATATCGCACCCTGCTCCCTGCACACATTCAGTCTGTGCAGAACGGCGTGTGCACAATCAGGAAAAAAGTCACAGCTACAGGTGCATCTCAATAAATTAGAATATCATTAAAAGTTGACTTTTTTGTCAGTAGTTCAATAGAAAAATAAAATGCATATATTATATAGAGTCATTACAGAGTAATTTATTTCAAGTGCTCATTTCTGTAAATATTAATGATTATGGCTTACAGTTAATGAAAACCCAAATGTCATTATCTCAGAAAATTAAAGTAGGGAGGATAACTGCATTGCCATATTTCACGAGACATCAAAGGGTGAATATAATATAGATATATTGTCAATGTGTTTCAGGACTCCCTGAAGTGCCCTAAAATATGGCAATATGTTATTGATTGTCCCGAGGAATGGGCCAGGAAGTTGTGAAATGCGTTAACTAATAAATCAATATTATATTATGATTATGAAATATTATATAATGAATTACTAAATAAATCACCTTTTTGATGATATTCTAATTAATTGAGATGCACCTGTATGTTCAGGATCTCACTGACATAATTACTTCAACCAGAAGAGGAGGTAAAGGATGGCCGGGAACAGTGCCGTAACTTGACGTTTAGGGCCCTGATGCGAAAACTCCAACAGGGCCCCCCAGTTCTTGCAAATTTTAATAGCAATAGTCTTTTTCTATAGGCCAAAGGGACTTTTGGGGACCCCTAGGCTCCAGGGCCCGGTGCGACTGTAACCCTTTCATCTGTTGTAGTTACGCCCATGGCCGGGAATGTGTCTCATTGTTTAGAGCAGTAATAACAGGAGGAGGCAGTCAGTGATTAAAAGGGGTGATTACTGACAGTGATCCAAGAGCTCTTCTGTTGGTCCAAAATCAGGGTTCCCATCCACATACAGTACCGACCAGAGAGCTCAAAGATCTATTACCTGTATTCATTGACAGATCAGCCTCCAGTCATTAAGGTTATATCACGTCCAGGCTGGGACTGAACCCTGACCCCATTCCCCAGTGGAACATATGGTAATATTTACTGTACCAGTTATGTAAATACACACAGGTACAATACATCTCCACATATAAAGGTATGTATAGATGCGTATTATACATGGGCTTATTCTACCTGCGTATTATATATATAGGTATGTACTTCATGAGTGTTTCATGTATGGCTATACACCAATGCATTGATATGAGCACCTACAACACTTTTGCCTTCTACTAGCGTAATTTTGAAATATTTCCCAAGAGTATTTAACTCCTTACCAACACTTGATGTACAGTTATGTCATACTTGACTCCATAACTTTGATGCAGGCCTGCAGGCCAATCTCGCATCTTTTGCAACAGACGACGACTGTGTTATTCAGCGATCATCTGCCTCTAACAGTCACAGGTGGAGCAGAACTCTGCCCGCAGCTATTAAAAGGGAACTTTTGGGAGCTAAAACATTTTTGTATGGTCCAAACACTCCTAGACCATAATGATTAGCTGCCTGTTACAGGGAGTCACGAGGTTAAATACCAACTCCAGGGGAAGGGAAGCCTGATCTGGTGGTGAGGCCTGAGCCATTACCATAATTCTATCTCCTGAGAAGAACCTGGAATAAAACTCTCCCTCCCCACCCAAAGGAAAAGGAAAAACACAAAAGTGCAACTACTTGAATCTGCTGCTTACTACTTGAATCTGCTGCTTTAGCTCTTACTGCAACCCTATCTCCTGAGAAGAGCCTGGAATAAAACTCCCTCTCCCCACCCAAAGGAAAAGGAAAAAGACAAAGGTACAACTGCTTGAATCTGCTGCTTAGCTCAAGACAGCAACAGATGAAATGGCACCAGGTCTGCTGCTCTTCAAGCAGTAGCTCCAACATCTCCACACTGCAGGCTGGTCAGGGCAAGTATGAGCTATCACTGACAACAGCTGAAGGATCCCATGGCTACTTCAGGAGAGGTGGGAGTGGACTCATACTACAGATCATCTTCCTAGCACTACTAGCAAAGGAACAACATTAACTCTCGATGGTACTGAAGAAATTAACAGCCAAAGTAAAAACAACTCAAAAACTGTCACAGACCCGTGACAGTCACACTTGTATAATGTTTAGAAATAATATAAGACACTTATTCACTAACTGCTTCTTACCCATCAGCCCTCCCATAGGGAACAATATTTCACGCCTGATTCAGCAGCTTTCCCCCCTCCCTCCATCATAATCAACACTTCCTTATTCAATAACATAAAAATATAAAAGGGTGGGGGACAAGAGGTGCAATAGTGCCCTATCACTAGTGACACTGATGGTAATGGGGTGATGCCGAGAAGCCACTCACCTGGTGCAGTTGTGATCCCCCCAACTGGTTTGAAGGCGTTTTGGAAACATTATTCCAAGCTGCTGCAGGACCTCCACTGACCACTGAACAGTGGTTTAATCCAGAAAGATGATGGGAGTGTAGGTGTGCCACGGTCCGCGCTGCTCCAGGGCTTAAAAAACTCACCAAAGAGACAGTCAGATTTCCATCCTTTATTCTCCTCCTCCTACGCGTTTCGGCGCCTAGCCTGGCACCAGATCCCTGATGAAGGTGCCAGGCTAGGCGCCGAAACGCGTAGGAGGAGGAGAAAAAAGGATGGAAATCTGACTGTCTCTTTGGTGAGTTTTTTAACCCCTTCCCGACCCTTGGCCCACCGTTTGGGCCATGAAAACCAGTTCATTCCCGACCCTTGGCCCACCCCCTGGGCCATGGAATGAACTGGCTCCTGCAGGTCGAGTGAGGGTCTCACTGACCTGTCACTCGGCCTGCAGGTACATGGGGAGTTCTACTACACCCCAGGGGGGGTCGATTTGCCCCCACCCCCACCCCCCCGGCTACAGGCGCGGTGATTGGCGCTCAAAAGTGAAAGTGAAAATCACCGCGCCTGTAATGTTTCCCTGCCTGCCGCTGCTCTCCCTACCCTCTGATCTGCTCCCTGTCATCCTCTAACTGCCCCCTGTCCCCCACCTCTCTTTCCTGCCCCCCCCTCATCTTTCTACCCCCCCTTCCTGTCCCTGCCGCCCGCTTCCTGTCCCTGCCTCCCGCTTCCTCTTCCTGCCGCCCGCCTCCTCCTGACTGCCCCTGCTTCCTCCTAGTCCTAAGTGCCCCCTCCCACATCTACTGCCAGCCCCCCCACTGCCCCCTCCTGCCCCCCAATCACCGGAGCGGCGATCGGCTTCTCCCACTCACCTCTCCGGCGGCCCGGCTGTCAGCGCTGCGTCCCGCTCCTCCTCCTCTTCTGCTGTGAGTATCGCCGCCTCCGATCTGAGCTCTGTGCTGGAGCTGCCAGATCACTTCTACAGCTGGATCCTGAGGATCTAGCTGCAGGAAGTGATCTGACAGATCCAGCACAGTGATCCACAGTGACCATTATGTGATCACTGTCGATCACTGTGCTGGAGCTGCCAGATCACTTCTACAGCTGGATCCTGAGGATCTAGCTGCAGGAAGTGATCTGACAGATCCAGCACAGTGATCCACAGTGACCATTATGTGATCACTGTCGATCACTGTGCTGGAGCTGCCAGATCACTTCTACAGCTGGATCCTGAGGATCTAGCTGCAGGAAGTGATCTGACAGATCCAGCACAGTGATCGACAGTGATCACATAATGGTCACTGTGGATCACTGTGCTGGATCTGTCAGATCACTTTCTACAGCTGGATCCTGAGGATCTAGCTGCAGAAAGTGATCTGACACCCCGGGCGCAGTGACCCACTATGTGCATCACTGCGCCTGGGCTGCCAGATCGCTTTCCGCAGCTCGATCCCTATGCATGGGGATCGAGCTGCAGAAAGCTATCTAACAGCCCGGGCGCAGTGATGCACATAGTGGGTCAATGCGCCTGTGCTGCCAGATCGCTTTCCGCAGCTCGATCCCCATGCATGGGGATCGAGCTGCGGAAAGTGATCTGGCAGCACAGGCGCAGTGATGCATATAGTGGGTCACTGCGCCCAGGCTCTTAGATCGCTGCTCTGCAGCCCGATCTCCCTGCATGGGCATCGAGCTGCAGAAAGCAATCTGACAGCCCGGACGCAGTGATGGACATAGTGGGTAAATGCGCCTGTGCTGCCAGATCGCTTTCCGCAGCTCAATCCCCATGCATGGGGATCGAGCTGCGGAAAGTGATCTGGCAGCACAGGCGCAGTGATGCATATAGTGGGTCACTGCGCCCAGGCTCTTAGATCGCTGCTCTGCAGCCTGATCTCCCTGCATGGGCATCGAGCTGCAGAAAGCAATCTGACAGCCCGGACGCAGTGATGGACATAGTGGGTCAATGCGCCTGTGCTGCCAGATCGCTTTCCGCAGCTCGATCCCCATGCATGGGGATCGAGCTGCGGAAAGCGATCTGGCAGCACAGGCGCAGTGATGCATATAGTGGGTCACTGCGCCCAGGCTCTTAGATCGCTGCACTTCAGCCCGATCTTCCTGCATGGGCATCGAGCTGCAGAAAGCAATCTGACAGCCCGGACGCAGTGATGCACATAGTGGGTCAATGCGCCTGTGCTGCCAGATCGCTTTCCGCAGCTCGATCCCCATGCATGGGGATCGAGCTGCGGAAAGCGATCTGGCAGCACAGGCGCAGTGATGCATATAGTGGGTCACTGCGCCCAGGCTCTTAGATCGCTGCTCTGCAGCCCGATCTCCCTGCATGGGCATCGAACTGCAGAAAGCAATCTGACAGCCCGGACGCAGTGATGCACATAGTGGGTCAATGCGCCTGTGCTGCCAGATCGCTTTCCGCAGCTCGATCCCCATGCATGGGGATCGAGCTGCGGAAAGTGATCTGGCAGCCCAGGCGCAGTGATGCACATAATGGGTCACTGCGCCCGGGGTGTCAGATCACTTTCTGCAGCTCGATCACCATGCTGGCGGATCGGGCTCCAGAGTAGCGATCTGAAAGCAAAGGTGATCGAGCGTCGTGGGACCTTCGTTGTGGACTACGTCGGAGACAATCAAATGTCGTGGGACCTTCGTTATGGACTACGTCGGAGCGATCGAGCGTCGTGGGACCTTCGTTGTGGACTACGTCGGATCTTTTTATAATAAAGATGGAGTCCGAATTGTGTCTGTGTTTTTTTTTCAAATAAAAAGATTTTTCTCTGTGTGTATTTATTGACTATTTACCGTACTAGAGATTCCTAATGGCGGGTCTAACATTGGCCCTATATTATGAATCTCGGGCTTAGTGCCAGCTGCCAATAAAAAGCAGTTATTATTACCCAGTTAGCCACCGGCACCAGGGCAACTGGAAGAGCGTGGGTACAGCGCCAGAAAATGGCGCTTCAATGAATGCGCCATTTTCTGGGGCGGCTGCGGGCTGCAATTCGCAGCATGGGGGGCCCAGAACGCTTGGGCCTCTCTATGCTGAGGATTCCAGCCCCCAGCTGCCTAGTTGTACCTGGCTGGACCAAAAATATGGCGGAGCCCCACGTAATTTTTTTTTCTAGAATTAGTTCTAGAAATTAAAAAAAAATGGGCTTCGCTGTATTTTTGGTTCCAGCCAGGTATGACAAGGCAGCTGGGGGTGGGTGGCAGTCCTTAGCTGCCAAGTTGTACCTGGCTGGACCAAAAATATGGCGGAGCCCTATGTCATTTTTTTTTCTAGAAATATTTCTAGAAATAAAAAAAAAATAGGCTTCGCTGTATTTTTGGTTTCAGCCAGGTATGACGAGGCAGCTGGGGGCTGGTGGCAGTCCGTAGCTGCCAAGTTGTATCTGGCTGGACCAAAAATATGGCGGAGCCCTATGTCATTTTTTTTCTAGAAATAATTGTAGAAATAAAAAAAAAATAGGCTTTGCTGTATTTTTGGTTCCAGCCAGGTATGACGAGGCAGCTGGGGGCTGGTGGCAGTCCGTAGCTGCCAAGTTGTACCTGGCTGGACCAAAAATATGGCAGAGCCCCATGGGTCCCCTATGCTGCGAATTGCAACTACTTGACTAGTATGTTTTTTCACAAAAAGTTTCTTTATTCATTAATACGTCTCAATTTGTGAAGCACATGGTGGTTCAAAGTGCTCACTGTGCATCTAGATACGTTCCTTGGGGGGTCTAGTTTCCAAAATGGGGTCACTTGTGGGGGAGCTCCAATGTTTAGGCACACAGGGGCTCTCCATACGCGACCTGGTGTCCGCTATCAATTCCAATTGTTGGCAAACACCAGGTTGCGCATGGAGAGCCCCTGTGTGCCTACACATTGGAGCTCCCCACAAGTGACCCCATTTTGGAAACTAGACCCCCCAAGGAACGTATCTAGATGCATAGTGAGCACTTTGAACCCCCAAGTGCTTCACAAATTGATCCATAAAAATAAAAAAGTACTTTTTTTTCCACAAAAAAATTATTTTTTCATTATTACAGATCAATTTGTGAAGCACCTGGAGGTTCAAAGTGCACACTATGCATCTAGATACATTCCTTGGGGGGTCTAGTTTACAAAATGGGGTCACTTGTGGGGGAGCTCTAATGTTTAGTCACACAGACGCTCTCCATACGCAACATGGTGTCCGCTAACAATTCCAATTGTTAGCGGACACCATGTCGCATATGGAGAGCCCCTGTGTGCCTAAACATTGGAGCTCCCCACAAGTGACCCCATTTTGGAAACTAGACCCCCCAGGGAACTTATCTAGATGGATAGTGAGCATATTGACCCCCCAGGTGCTTCACAAATTAATAGAAATAATTTTTTTTTGCGTAAAACAAGTACTTTTTCATTTTTACAGATCAATTTGTGAAGCACCTGGGGGTTCAAAGTGCTCACTATGCATCTAGATACGTTCCTTGGGGGGTCTAGTTTCCAAAATGGGGTCACTTGTGGGAGAGCCCCAATGTTTAGGCACACAGGGGCTCACCAAACGCGACATGGTGTCCTCTAACAATTTGAGCTCATTTTGCATTCAAATTGTTAGCGGACACCATGTCGTGTTTGGAGAGCCCCTGTGCGTCTCCACATTAGAGCTCCCCCACAAGTGACCCCATTTTGGAAACTAGAGCCCCCAGGGAACATATCTAGCTGCATAGTGAGCACTTTGAACCCCCAGGTGCTTCACAAATTGGTCCGTAATAATGAAAAAAGAAAATGTTTGTGGAAAAAAAAGTGCTTTTTCATTTTTATGGATGAATTTGTGAAGCACCTGGGGCTTCAAAGTGCTCACTATGCATCTAGATACGTTCCCTGGGGGGTCTAGTTTCCAAAATGGGGTCACGTGTGGGGGAGCCCCAATGTTTAGGCACACAGGGGCTCACCAAACGCGACATGGTGTCCGCTAACAATTTGAGCTCATTTTGCATTCAAATTGTTAGCGGACACCATGTCGTGTTTGGAGAGCCCCTGTGCGTCTCTACATTGGAGCTCCCCTACAAGTGACCCCATTTTGGAAACTATACCCCCCAGGGAACATATCTAGCTGCATAGTGAGCACTTTGAACCCCCAGGTGCTTCACAAATTGATCCGTAATAATGAAAAAAGAAAATGTTTGTGGAAAAAAAAGTGCTTTTTCATTTGGATGAATTTGTGAAGCACCTGGGGGTTCAAAGTACTCACTATGCATCTAGATACGTTCCCTGGGTGGTCTAGTTTCCAAAATGAGGTCACTTGTTGTGGAGCCCCAATGTTTAGGCACACAGGGGCTCACCAAACGCAACATGGTGACAGCTAACAATTTGAGCTGATTTTTATTCAAATTGTTAGCGGACACCATGTCGCTTTTGGAGAGCCCCTGTGTGCCTAAACATTGGAGCTCCCCCACAAGTGACCCCATTTTGGAAACTAGACCCCCCAGGGAACATATCTAGATGGGTAGTGAGCATATTGGACCCCCCTGGTGCTTTACAAATTGATCTGTGAAAATGAAATAGTACTTTTTTTTTCACAAAAATTTTCTTTTAGCCTAAATTTTTTCGTTTTCACATGGCAACAGCATAAAATTCATCCTAAAATTTGTTGGGCAATTTCTCCTGAGTACACCGATACCTCATATGTGGTCATAAACCACTGTTTGGGCGCACGGCAGGGGTCAGAAGGGAAGGAGCGCAATTTCACTTTGAGGTTTTCCTTTTTAACTGTGTGTCCTTTTATCTGAATTCCAGCACTCAGGGGGTTCACAGACATCAGTGCCCGTAGCCTTCAGATAGTAGTGAGGACCTTCATACACATGAGACTAAAGTTGGCTAAACCTGCAAGGACAGCCTAATTTGTATGGGGGCTCTAACTGATGATTGGTCAGGTGAAATTAGGATCCAGCATGTCCGATTACAGGCTGTAGATCCTTCTGTCCTCTATGTCCTCTAAGCTGCAGCCAGAGAATTCTAAGACCGCTTTCACATCAGTGGTTCTGTCCGGATTCGGCCGATTCGGCAGAATTACCGCACCTGCTGTCTAACGGCTGACTTATGGTAGACTTGCGGCAAGTCTCCATTCATTCTCTATGTGGTTTGCGGCAATTGTGGTTAGCAGCATTTTTTTTTTGCCGCAGCAAGTGCCAGATCCGGCAGAACTGCACTTGTCGCACTCGCTGCAAGCCCCATAGACAAGGCATGGGGTTTAACGGATAGATGCCGCAAATCGGCTGTTAGGCGGCAGATCCGGCGTCATCTATTGGATCAGCCGGAAACATCAGCAAACCGCTAATGTGAAAGGGGCCTAACAGCAGCTTCCATAAAGTATACAGGAACACTGGGAAGAATGAGTGATCCTGTATATGGTAGACAAGAGAAAGATCACTGCCAGCCGAGTGACTGGACACCTATCTATAGTGTTTAGGGGCTTCAGTGAATTGTTTGGCTGACATTCAGCTGTATTTTTAGTCAAGCACACTTGCGCTATAATGTTTTAGGATCAAGTCTGTTGAATTAAAGACTACAACATCCACATGATTACATTAACAGAAGCACCGGCAATACAATAATACCTCACCAGAACCGCTGTTAATACAAGAATACCTCACCAGAACCATTGTCAGGGCGGGGTGAGCCGGATGACTGAAGTGGGGGGGGGGGGCAACCCGACCCCGGAGACAAAAAAGACAACTCTCAGGCGCTGCCCTAGACATGAGCCTACAAGTGCCTAAAGGCCAAATACGGCCCTACTCATAGCCTACTTTGGGGGACTCAGCACCTTTCTTTGTTTGAGGGGTCTTGGTTTTGCCCCTCTTCTGCTTTTGCACTAATTAAATAGCAATTCAAATGCACCCTTAATAAGACTTAAAGGTACCGTCACACGCGGCAATATTGCTAGGCAATTTCACTGGCAATTTGCTGGTTGCAGTTAAATCATGGACATATTGTTCTATTTTGTTGCTGTGTACAAATGGAACAATGTGTCCATCATTTCACTGCAACCAGCAAATTGCCAGTGACCGCTAGCACCCGGGAGCCGGCACCAGGCGGCAGCCGGCAGCACCCGGCAGTCACAAGCACCCAGCACCAGATGGCAGCCGCCAGAACCCGGCACCAGGTGGCAGCCGCCAGCACCTGACAGCCGGCACCAGGCAGAACCCGGAGGCAACCGACAGCCGCTAGCACCCTGGAGCCAGAACCTAGCAGCCGCCAGCACCCGGCACCAGGTGGCAGCTGCCAGCACCCGCAGCCGGCACCAGGTGGCATCCACCAGCACCCGGCACCAGGTGGCAGCCGCCAGTAACTAGCACCAGACGGCCGGCTCCAGGTGGCAGCCACCAGCACCCGGCAGCCACCAGCATCTGGCAGCCGGCACCAGGTGGCATCCGACAGCACCTGGCACCCACTGGCACCAGGCGGCACCCGGCACCCACCAGCACCCGGCAGCTGCCAGCACCCAGCACCAGGTGGCAGCCACCAACACCCGGCAACTGTCAGCACCCGGTGGCAGCCACTAGAACCCGGCACACACTGGCACCCGGCACCAGGCGGCACCCGGCAACCACCAGCACTCGGGAGGCGGCAACACGCGGCAGCTGGCAGCACCCGCACCAGATGGCAGCTGCCAGTACCTGGCAGCCGCCAAGCCGCCAGCACCCGACACCAGTTGGCTGCCCCCAGCACCTGACAGCCGGCACCAGGCAGCACCCGGCAGCCGCCAGCACCCAGCAGAAACCAGCAGCCGCTAGCACCTGGGATCCAGCACCTAGCAGCCACCAGCACCAGGTGACAACCGCCAGCACCCAGCACCAGGTGACAGCTGCCAGCACCCGCAGCCAGCACCAAGTGGCAGCCGCCACCACATCGCAGCTGGCACCAGGTGGCAGCCGCCAGCAGCCAGCACCAGGCAGCAGCAGCAAGCATCCCTGGCAGCCGGCACCTGGTGGCAGATGGCACCAGGTGATAGTTGGCTCCAGGCGGCAGCCGCCAGCACCCATCATCCAGCACCGTGCCGCCAGCACCCGGCAGCCGACACCAGATCACAGCTACCAGTACCAGGTGGCATCCGCCAGCACCCGGCACCAGGTGGCAGCCGCCAGTACCCAGCACCAGGTGGCAGCCGCCAGCACCTGGCAGCTGCCAGCATTCGGTAGCCGACACCAGGTGGCATCCACTAGTACCAGGCACCCACCGGCACCAGGAGGCACCCACCAGTACCCGGCACCCACGAGCACCCACCAGCATCAGGAGGCACCCACCCGTACCCGGCATCCACGAACACCCGGCAGCCGCCAGCACCCGGCACCAGGTAGCAGCCGGCAGCATCTGACAGCTGGCACCAGGAAGCTCCCGGCAGCCACAAGCACCCATCAGCCGGCACCAGGTGTCAGCCGACAGCACCTGGCATCCGGCACCAGGTGACAGCCGGCATCAGGCAGCAGGCACCAGCTCCCAGCAGCTGGCATCAGGCAGCAGCCGGCAGCACCCGGCAGCCGGCACCAGGTGGCGGCCGCTGTCACCTGGCACCAGGTGGCAGCCACCAGCACCCGACACCAGGTGGCAGCCGCCAGCACCCGGCAGCCGGCACCAGGTAGCAGAAGCAAGCACCCGACACCCGGCTCCAGGTGGCAGCCGCCAGCACCCGGCAGCTGCCACCACCCGGCAGCCGGCACCAGGTGACAGCCACCAGCACCCGGGAGCCGCCTGCACCCGGCACCAGCCGCAGGTGATGTGCTTCCCGGCTGCGTGGGAAATTCAAATCTC
>JARQOC010000003.1:134790015-134852641 GCA_033576535.1 Allobates femoralis
ACATGGATCCCTGTAATCGGATGGCAAATAGCTATCCGATTCTATACAGGATCCGTGTGGATCCTGTTCTCCCTGCCTGTCCCTGCTTCTTCTCTATCTGTCCCTGTCTGTCTATCTGCCCTCTTCTATCTCTGCTCTCCCTCTCCTCTATCCTCCCCCATGTCCTCCACCCTGTCCTCTCCCCCTCCAGTATGTTAAAAAAAAAAAATCCTCCCTGAGGATACATTACCTTTGGACGGCTTCATGCGACAGTCACCATCTGGTGGCTGAAGGACCTGTGATGATGTCACAGGCTGGTCACCTGACACGTCAGCTGACCGGCTCTCTGACATCACCACAGGATCTTCTGCACTGATGGTGACAGTCTGGATGCGCTGGAAGGTAATGTATCCTCAGGGAGGGATTTTTTTTTTTTTTAAAACAAACAGAGGGAATCAGAATAAGGAAAAGGATAGGGAATAAGACAGGGAAGAGGTTAGAATAGCGGGGGGACAGCATAGAATAGCGGGGGACAGGATAGAGAAGTAGAGGAAGATGCAGCGAGGCAGGAGCAGGGAGGACACAGAGCCGACATCAGATTCAAATTCAACTCGGATCTGATGTCCATAGATCCCATGTCATCGGGCTCAGATCGGCTCAGATCTGATCCTGTCCGATTTCATTCTCAGACACAAAATCGTAGCAGGTTTTTTGTGTCCGTGCTTAAATCTGAGAGGATCGGATGGTGCCAAAATCGGATGGCAAAAGGCACACATCCGATCCCGAGCCCTATAGGGATACATGGGATCCAATTTTGGATCCGAGTGTATCCGTTTTGAAACGGATACACTCGGATGCCTTGAAATTGTGATGTGAAACTGGCCTTAGCCCTTGTACATGAATCATCTCTTTTGGGGGATAAGCACAGGCAAGCAATGCTAGCCATGAATCTGGTGGATTGGTCTATGCATATTGGATCAATTTGGAAGAAATGTTGCTTTAACAGAAGGGACTGGAACCTGCAAATAACATGCTAATTAAAATCATTGAGCAGCTATCTGAATTTATTACAACCGGCAAAGAATTTATTTATTTATTTTATTGTTCATTACTCCACAGGGGATTAATTAATGAATGCTTAATGATATTAGTCCACAATTAGCTCACTTATGTTTAACCACATGCTTTCTATGCATACACATATAAATATAAATTTTGGGCAGATAGATAATTGTTCAACACTACAGCAATTAAACAGCTGTAGCTTGTCTCATGTGTTAAGTGATGGAGCTGCGGGCAAGTGCATAGCAGATGGCCAGGATACACCCATTTCAATGTTAAAAACTATTTTTTTCCCATTATTAAAAAAAAAGAGGTGTTGACAAATCAGAATATGGCAGATTTTGCTTAATGCAAATGTATCCATTTGCAATTCAGATTTATTTTTTTGTCTATTTCATGGATTAAAAGGCAGAGTTCAAATATGTTGCAGCGACGTGAATTTGTATTTTTCTCGAATACTGTAGACCTCCAGCATAATTATTTGCTAATGTCATACAATGAGGAATGCAAGGAGACGCAGCTGGTAAAGAATTCATGTGTATGGGATTTGTTTGTCTCACAAGAGAAAAACATAAGATACATCTAGAGTTACATATGTTTCTGGGATTAACATATAAAGGAATTTGTAGTCAAGGAGAAACAGCTATGAGAACCATGCAAAGGCAGATTTGTATGGGGCTTCGTCTTCAAGTCCCTAAATTCTCGTGAAGAGCAGGGGAGTAACTGGAAGCTTGTGGGCCCCAATGTACAATCTGAAGTCCTTGATTGGACTGGTCTTCTTACATGTTTGAAAGGGACCTTTTGGCTGGCTTCGCACCACGTTTTTTTTGGATCTGTGGCTGTCCGGTGTGAACTAGATCCAATTTTGCCCCAATGTGTCCGTATGGCACTGTATTGTGCCTATTTGGTTTTGCTGGTTTTCCGGGAGGATCCGGTTTTGTCCGATTTTTGCATCGGACACAAAACCAGAGTCTGCATCATTTTTCGAGTCCATACAAAATCGGACAATACCGGATCCTCCAGGATACTCTCGGATCCAGCGTCCATAGCACGGGAGTCTATGGGCACCGGATCGCGCCGGATCCGACATAAAATCAGACGAGTTCCCGGATGCCAGGTGCTGAAAGAGCGGCGGCTGCTTTTAACAGCACCTGGAGAGGTCCCCGGTTGAAATTTCAGCACCGCGGCTAGCTCCCCTCCAACTGCTATGCTGAAATTTCAGCACCTGGACAGCGGCAACCGCGTGCAGGGGGGATTCCGGCACAAAACAGGATCAGAGGGCATATTTGCCCTTGGTTCTGTTTGTCTGGGGCTGTCAGGTTCTGTCCGATGCATCTGCAAAACACCGGACAGAACCTGACAGTAAAGAATCATGGTGTGAAGCCAGCCTTTGAGTGCTCCTTGGCTCCTGGGCCAACCTGCGAATCTATTATAGTTACACCTATGGTGAAAATGGTTGAGGACAATACTGGCAAGGACCGATCAGTCGTTAAGTCTTTACCATGAGGTCTGAACTGTCCCCTTATATCCCAGACTAAAGTCACTTTAGCAGATCGAATACTAAGTGTTCTAATAGCAAAGTCACCAGACCTAATCAGAACTTAGATGTTCTACCCCCTCATATAGGCATATTTTCTTGTGTTATACCTATTTACAAACATGTACATTCTTTCTAACAATAAGAGAAAACTTAAAGTGTAAGGCTATGTGCCCACTGGACGTTTCTGATAAGTTTTAGGTGATCCATTTCTGCAGCAAAAACAGATCACTCACAGTATTTACATTCAAGTTATGCAATTTTAAAACTAGAGGTGTCCACATGTGCATTTTTAGGTGGTCCATTTTTCCTGCAGAAATCGGATGTTCTCACCTGGCTGTGCTTTCACCACTTACTCCATTCTAACCCCCCAAAAAAACATCACAAATGGATTGGTATTCATACAGCCAATTTGTAATGCTTTTTCACCTGTGCTTTCCAGTGCAACAATGCTCAATTATTACCCTCCCCGGCAATCTGACGGTAAGCCCCAGCTGTCTACCTTCCGTTCCCGCTCAGGATCTGTGCAAAGTGACTTACAGGACCTGGACATGTGGCTCAGCCTAAGTCACATGGGCAGATCCGTCGCTGGCTGCCATGAAAGGGAGGCATTGTCGGGGCTCACCTTGCGATCGCTGGGGAGGGAAATAAAGTGTGTGTGTCTCTGTCTGGGTGTCTGTCTCTCTGTTTGTGTCTGTCTGTATGTGTTCCCTACATACCCCATTTTTGAGATGCATTTACCCATAACTACAGCAGAAAAAATGGTGCACAAATGCTGCACAAACGCAATATGTTTATGCTGCTTTATATTAACGCAACTGCATTTGTGCAGCTGAAAAACGCAACAAAAGCGCAGCACAAATAAATAGCAGCACAAACATCCAGTGGGTACATAGTCTAAGAGAGGATTGAATTTTTATTCCATAAATCAATAATATATGTGAAAATAAACAACTAGGTCTTGTCAGATAAATATAGTTCTATCTCCCACAGGTCTGATCTTTCATTTTTAATATTCTCAATTTACAAATAAAATCTGTCTTCAGTGAACACAGATTGTTACATTACCGAAAGAGAAGATCAGAGAGGAAGGGAAGAGCTTAAAGCGGAGCTCCTCCTCCACCTTGTGTCTACATAGAATCCCCTATATCAACAATGCAAAATCAGTATTCACTCAACACAGATTTTACTCATAGATTGAGAATGACTGATCAGTCCAACAGAAGAAAGAAGTAGACTTCTCTGATAAGATACATTACAAAGTTTCTTATTTTCATATGTACTATTTAAACTATTCAATCTGTCCTAGACCACCCTTAATCTGGTAAGATCTAAAATTATCCTTAAATAAATAATATCATAAAATCCACTTTATTTCATAATAAATGTCTTGTAACTCGGCCTCTTCTTTTGACAAAATATAAGATGAAGTTCAAACATCACATTCAAATTGCAGTTTTTAACGTAATTTCTGCAAAATCTTTGCAAAATCAGAATGACTGATATATCCCCTCATATTATAGACTATTAACTGTGGATTATTTGTTCTGCTTTTAAACATTATTTATTGTGAGTCTACAGCAGGGGTAAACAACCTCAGTAGTTTTTATTCTTATATAAAACCAATACATGAATTCTGAAATATATTATGGGCTTTAAATAGAATTTTTCATCTTAACAATAGAGATGAGTGAATTGAATCAAAACAAATCAAATTATCGCCAAATTTCTCCAAAAATTCAGATTCACCAAAATCCAATTTTTTTCAGTGTGTGATTAATCAAGCAAAATATATGGCTGCCTGGATTCTCCTGATGCCAAGGAACAAGTTAAGAGAAAAAAAAACAAAAACTTTTTAGCTCTTTCTCCCGTGTTCTTAGGCCGGCTTCACACCACGATTTTCTGGATCTAGGGCTGTACGGTGTGAACCAGAGAGCCCCGGATCCGATTTTGGCCCAATTGTATCCCTATGGGGTCGGAAGGCAGGTATTTGCCATCCGGGAGGATCCGGCAGATTTCATTTTTTTGCCCGGGACACAAAATTGGAGCTTGCAGCATTTTTTGTGTCCCATGCAGAAATCGGACAAAGCCGGATCCTCCTGGATCTGGTGCCCATAGCATGGGAGTCTATGGGCGCCAGATCGTGCCAGATCCGACATAAAATCGGACCAGTACCCGGACGCTGGGTGCTGACACAGCGGTGGCTGTTAAAAGCAGCCACCGCTGAATTTGAGCACCTGGAGAGCTCCCCTCCAGATGCAATGCTGAAACTTCAACACTTAGACAGCGGCAGCCGCATGCAGGGAGGATTCTGGGAGAAAAACAGGATAGGAGGGAATATTTGCCCTCCGGATCCGTTTTGTCCGGGGCTGTCAGGTTCTGTCCGATGCATCCTGCAAAATACCGGACAGAACCTGACTGCAGAGAATTGTGGTGTGAACCTAACCTTAGGCTCTTTCCATTATTACTCTTCCATTTTATAATCACCTCATTCCAATGCTGAGTCCAATCTCCAGGCAATCATGATGGGCATCTGTTCCTCCCATTGATTGCATGAGGTTAATCTGAGGCTTTAAGGCCAGCTTAAATCACGGTTTTTAGCTGGTCAGGTGGATTCTGTGTTTTGCAGGACCACCCGGACAGAAAAGGTCACAAAAAAATTGGTGTAAAAAGAATGTCAGTTGTGCATCCGAATCATGTTTTTTACAGTATTCGTTTTGCTCATAGTATACAATACGAGAATGTGCTGTGTCGGTGCAGAGCGAGAGATTTCCTGAACAGATTTATCATTTCAGGACCATGGAAAGCATTCTGAGCAGGTGCAATGCAAAAAAACAAATAAGTTAAATGATTCTGCAATTTTCCCAGATCTGGCGTCCATAGACTTCCATGTTATGTGCGCCAGACCACGACGGATTAATTTCTGTCCAGTTTTAACCGTTTTTTCTCACCAAAGTCCAAAAATGGTGCAGTCTCCGATTTTGGGGAAAGTAAGGCTAGGGCCACACTTGTGTCATGCATTCGCTAACTGGATCCGTTTTTGACATGTAGAAATGTGTAAAAACGCATCTGTTAACGCACTCATAGACTCCAATGCAAAAAATGCAATGCAAAAGTGCATTGCGTTTAGCGCAATGCATTTTTGCTAGTATCACTAAAAACATATATATATATGTACCATGCGTTAACGCATGCGTTAGCGGTAGCGTTAACATTAGGTACATAAATGTACCTAGCATTAATGCAAACATTGACTGAGGCAAAAATGACATGAAAATGGCAACTTAAAAAACAGGATTCATTAATGCATCCAGTAAACGGATGCAGGCTCCCAAGTGTGACCCTAGCCAAACAGGACAGAAATGAATCCTGAACTGAAATAGCAAAACCGGATGGCCAAATATAACCAATCTGGCACCATAGGGATAAATGGAGGCTTAACAGGATCCTGTTCTGTCATTTGCAAAACGGACAGAACAGGATTCCAAAAACTGTGATGTGAAGCCAGCCTAAGGGTGCTTTCACACGCTGTGTATTTGCTGCATTTTTTTTTTACGTGCGAGCTCATCACAAACCTGTCACCCCCCTGGTGCTTTCCAAATTGAATGCACCACTGAATTCACCGTGCCTGCTGCATTCAAGGAAGGGGTCTTCCATGTTTCTACCCGCCCTGTAAGCTGTAAAAAACACTTTGTAAAGTTTCGAGATAACGAGTCCAGAGGGACTTACTAATTATGCAGTTCTCGCTGTTCCCGGGGTTCTCCCCGGCCCCTTCCTCTCTGTGCCGCCTCCTGCATGTGACATCAGCGCCGGAGCAGCCCTGCTCCAGATTATACTGTATGCATACAGCAAGGCGGACTCCGGCGCTGACGTCACATGCATAAGGCGGCACAGAGAGGCAGGAGGCAGCAAAGAGAGAAAGGAGGTGAGGAGGACCCCCGGGAACAGCGAGAACTGCATAATTAGTAAGTCACTCCGGACTCGTTATCTCTAAACTTTATAAAGTGTTTTTACAGCTTACAGGGCGGGTAGAAACATGGGAGACCCCCTTCCCTGAATGCAGCAGACATGCTGCATTCAGTGGTGCTTTCAGTTCAGACGCCTGGACGCTGGTAAGTATGAGCTACTGTTTAATCACTACTTTTGCTTTTTTACAGCTCCCCCACCCTCGAACTGAAATCAAACTGTAACACAGACATTTGAGGCAAGTCTGCGTTCGGGGTCCTTACTCGAACACTAGGTGTTCAGTACAGACCCCCAACTTTACAGTTTGAGTTCGCCCATCCGTACTCCTCAGGAATTTAGTAAGGGCCCAATTCTCAAGCAGTGGGGCTCGCACGTTTTAGATATATGTAACTCATTCTTTTGATATTCCTCAAATTCACAAATAAGAATAACCATTTAATGTAAGAATTAGATAGATGCGTTTGGATTTTAAGACTAAAAGTGGATACACAAACACTAAAGAGAGTTCATAGACAAATTCAGCTCTGCTACATCTATCCAATAATAGGCATCACTGATGACTAAAGTTCCAATATAATATGTTCTACTGTGGGATTCATAATAAAACTGCTTTAGCATTTCCCCTAACATATGGCAATAAGCATAACTCACGGCAAACATTACGTCAAATGAAAATTAGGATAATCCCTTATGTGTTGGAAAATCTGGAGAATGCAGAGAAGTGGCATCTCACCTGCCTCATAATTCTGCCCCCCACCCCAAGGCATGAATAAGAAATCTTAAATCATATCCTACAGATGCTATATTAACCCCTAAGTTGCAAGCCTCAAATGTTACAATTACTTAAGTGACCAAAAAATTTCTCAGCTTTTCAGTTATGTCTTACTTTTCGGACTACAAGATGCACCCAGGTTCTAGAAGAGGAACATAGGGAAAGAAAGATTTGAAGCAAAAAATCTGGTGAAAGCTATGAGGGGAAGATGGTGCCGCAGGACCTGAGCGATGTCAGTAAAGCACTGTATGAAAATGCCAGAAGGTGAGTATAAGAACTGGGAGAGGGTTTATTTATTCAAAGCGCCACTCAAACGCTGAAGGAAAAACACTGGAGTGCTGCTTTAAGATCTCATAGGTGCTATTCATGTCAAATTAAGGAGAACTAAAACTCCAGCATGTCCTGCAGATTCTTTGGCATGCTGGAAGTTATAGTTCACCATAGGAGTTGTAGAATGCTTGCATATTCATAGTACTTTATTATCAATTAATTCTTAGGTTTTACATGGTGTGCTCAAATTAAATTGCTTTCAGTCTGGTCCTACTATGCTAAAAACAAGGAAGTCTCTTATCTACAGGACCTACAGTGACGTAATGAAAAGGCAGGGCTGACGCAGCACATAAGAGCACAGAACCCTCCCTCTTCATTACATCACTGCAGGTCCTGTAGATGAGAGACTTCCTTGTTTCTAGTGTGGGAAGACCAGACTAACAGCATTTAATGTAATCACTCAGCGCACTGTGCTCCTAATGTATGCTGTGCTCTGATCCTGTCACTGCAGTGACACTTCCTCCAGGACAGGCATGACTGCAGTGATTCCCTGCTCTTGCCTCCTTACTAATGATCTCCCCAGCTGCTCTAGTAATCCAGCAGCTGTGGCAACCACGTGTGTCTGCTGTTTAAAGTGATGGAATTTTCATTTGCCGCTCCCCACTGAAGCCAGCGCTGAGAGGTGGGCATTGAGAGCCTCCAAACAAGCAGTTGAATATTAAAGTACATTAAACTGCAAGCCCACATTGTTTCCCTAGCAGCCGCATTCCTGCAGCGGTGACCTTATCCAGCCTCCTGTGATCCCACTCCATCGCTGTCCCATCCCCACAGCAAGACTAAATTGTACATTTGGACTACAAAAGCACCCCACACAAAATTTGGAGGAAAAAAGTGTGTCTTATAGTCCAAAAATACAGTAAAAATATAGATATACAAAATGTGACTATCAGTATATTTACAGATTGTGCATTTGCAGTAGTTTTTTTCCAAGATCATTTAAATGCAGAAAATAAACAGCAAAATATCGTAACATCCAAGATTCCAAAAATATCATTCCTGAAAATGTCCGCACTGTAATTGACACGTGGTGCGGATTTAGAATCTACAGCTTGTGAATTCTTTGAGTGGAGTTCATAGCAAAAAAGGTGAAAATTTAAAAACTGCAAGAAAATCCACAAGAAAATCTGCACATAAAAAATGCACATTTAGCTGCGGTTACCCTGAAAAGATTCACAGCAATCTGCTATGTGCCAAACCTCTCTGGATGGTCCTCATGATACACTAAGCAGAAATATGTTAGACATTAGCAACCTGGCAACATCAGGTAACAGGCTACAAACCCCGTCACCTCCTACGCGTATCGCCTACATTGTAGATTTATTGCTATTTTAGGCCATGTTCAGACATAGCGCTTTTTACAGCAGGAGAAAATAAGCTGCATTTACAGAACCAGCAAAAGGTATGAGGTGTCAGAAATCTCATGGAATTTTGTTTTGTTTTTTTTTGTTTCCAGAATGAATTTGAGAACTGCAGCATTTCTGACAATTGGAAGATGTAAATGATTGTATTATGTATTTAAAGCATTCTTTCACCCTAAGGCTGGGGTCACAGTTGACATGAGTTTTTTTTAGTGATTTAACAAAACTCATGCGTTTTTCCATGCGTTTTTTCATGTCAGCATGAGTTTTTTAAGGTGTGTGATGGCTCCCTGCGTTTTTGGGTGCGTTTTTAAATCTGCACCCAAAAATAGTGCATGTACTATTTTTTTGTGCGTTTTGAAAAACGCAAGCGTTTTGTAGAAAACGCATGCGTTTTTATAACAGGGCCTCTATGAAAACGCATGCAAAAACGCATGGTACATTAGTACCTTTTAGTGCCATTCAAAACGCATGCGTTTTCCATAGGAGCCCATGTTAAAAAAACGCATGCATTTTTTAATGGCACTAATTGTACATGCGTTTTTCCATGCGTTTCCCATAAGGCCCCATATTAAAAGCGCATGCGTTTTTGGAAATGCACCAAAAACGCATGGTACAGTCACACATGCGTTTTTGCTATTAGGATATGCGTTTTTTTAACATGAGGACCTATGGGTGCATTTTTACATGCGTTTTTGAAAACGCAGGTCTCCAAAAACGCTTGTAAAAAATGCTACTGTGACCCCAGCCTAAGAAAGCAATGAGAAAGTGCAAATATGTTGTACAGATGCAGCGAATGGGTCTTTTTGCATTTTTTAGGTGTTTTAATTGATAAAACCAACTTTATTAAATGTGCTATGGACAAAGCAGACATCGCACACCAAAAAAACCTGCTAAAAAATGCTGTAAAAATGCTGCAAATGCAGCAAAGATAGAGTTTATACAACTCACCCCATCAGGCACGGCATGCAGCGGGCCTGCGTCCTGGAAAGTCACAATAATAGTATTGAAGAAAGTGGCCCAACTTCCGTTCAATAATTGCAAAGAATCTGTTTACTAAAGATTCAGCATCTTCCCAAATCCACAGCAAAATGCATAAACAACATGTCGGTTGGTATGGCAGAAGAGGACAGGCGTCTACAGGCGATGCATTTCGGACTTGTTTGTCCTTTGTCAAGCCAGGTTTGATAAAGGACAAACAAGTCCAAAGCGCATACCGCTATCTCAGGTGCAATCTTATTGAAGATACTGTCCTCCTACGCCTGGCTTGTCAGATGCTTGTTCCGTACAGCCGCACGTCGCATTCAAAAGCTGTTGTGGACGGTCACCTTTTCTATTGTGACTGTGCGTGTTCCCATGGTGTAGATGAAGGCCAAGGATGCAAGGCTGCATGCGTAGCCCATGACACAAGCATCTGGCAAGTCAGAAGCAGGGGGACACTGTCTTCTATAAGATGATGCCAGAGATAGTGGAATGTGCAGGTGCTGACTGACGCCATTATATTGAGGAGTTCCTGCAATACTTCAAGATTCTACTGCATTCGTGCAATATAATGGTGGTGATGAGGGGGAGAACATTACATACAGGCTATCCAAGCACACAGGGGAGGAATATTAACGCAAGACCCAACCCAAATAGTCCCGCCCAATGCTCATGTCCCTCCTCCAATGATGTCATTTTTGAACCTTTGATAACAGATTTTTCTTCAATCAAGCATCCGATCTTTAAATGGAAAGTATGATTTGATTCAGCACCCTAGCACCAATATGGCACTGCCTTTACTTTATATGGGAAAATCTTACAGGTTGGTTCCCTTTAAAACAACAATCTACTAAAAAATAATCAGCTTAGCTAGTTGCGGCTAAAGCTTTTGTCGCTGTTCTTTTCCATTCTTACGGCATGGTGTTATTATTTGTCATCTACCAATGCTCAGTACACACAAACTAGAAGGCAGTGGGTGTAAAATGAGAGCTAATAGTGCTGTAGGCAAGCCTCAATTTAACCTAAGGCACCATCAACAGAGATCTGTGACTGCAGTCATTCATGACAGACCAGCAAAGTGTGGACAAAATACAAAGCCACATCAGCAATGCTGTTTTACATTTAGGAAACGAAGTGACAAACACTGGAGCCAATGTGGAGAATTACACTGAGAAGACTCAAGCGGCTGCACTTTCCTAGCAATACTTCTGCTCACAGACATCAGCATCACCTAAAGCATTCGTAATGTCAAAAAATCAGGCAGTCGCCTATGAGAATTCAAAATTCTTAAAATTAACGATGTATTTAGAACAATGCAGAACAACACTTGACTGCAAAGTATGGTCTCAGCTATGTGTTATCATGACATTGGTGAAACAGGACCATTTATATAGGTAGTTTACAAGTGTAATTTGATGTCATAACCTATGGCTCTTCATTCTTCTTATGGTAAATCAGATGTATTTTAAGCTGTTTTGGAATAGTCGAGTCAGCAAAGTAAAATATCATTTTGGTGCACAGGGAGGACAAATAAAAGAAATTGTCATGAAACAATTAATTACTGATGTAAGGTCTGAAATCTGTTGTATGTATTACTTGGGTTCTGTACATGGATCATTTGGAAAATAAGCTGAATATTTGTCTATAGTCTCAATGGATGTGTAACTGCATCTTGTTGCCCTGTTTTTTGGGATTACAAGACTGGTAAGAGTTGTTCAGGAGTGGTGAACTGACAACCCTTTTGCTATAAATTATTATGGGTCTCCCCCAACTGGTGACCTAAGGGGGTCCTTTACTACACCTAATCTAACTACTTTAGAACAGATGGAATGGTAAAATTCCCCATATTTCCACATTTAAGTCTGCTTTCACATCAGCGTTTTTTTTAAATCGCAGCAGATGCGGTGAAAAAACCGCATCTGCGCGATTACCGCTTACCGGCTGCACTTGCGGCACGGTTGCGGCACAGTTGCGGCAAGCCCCTTACAATGTATATGCGGGCTTGGGCAGGTGCGGCAAGTGCGGTTTTGGTCACTTGCGGCAGGTGCGGCCGCGAAAAAAACTGGGGTCAGCAGCGTTTTTTTTTCGCGGCCGCACCTGCCGCAAGTGCCAAAACCGCACTTGCCGCACCTGCCGCAAGCCCGCATATACATTGTATGGGGCTTGCCGCAACTGTGCGCAACGTGCCGCAAGTGCAGCCGGTATGCGGTAATCGCGGCGGATGCGTTTTTTTCACACATCTGCCGCGATTTCAAAAAAACGCTAGTGTGAAAGTACCCTTACTCTACAGAAATGTTTGTAAATGAATGCAACAGCAGGAGGGCAAGACAGTTGTCAACGAGTGCTGGACTCCCAATAAAGATAGCCTTCCAGATTGAGGTACATGACACTCAGTGCTGTATATGGATCAGAAAGTGGCAGTTGATCTTTCTGTTTCAGTCAGCATATGATTCCCAGGGTAGCTGCAGAAGCTGATACGTTTTAGCAGAGTCAGAACAGCTCCACAGTGCCATGAGAAGGCTGTATTCAACAACAAAATGATGTCTTGTGAAAATGCCCCAAATGTTTCTTCAATAGTAAAAAGGGAAACATGGATAATTCTGCTGGTGAAGAAGATATCCAATGGAAATGATTTTGTTGAACAAACAGCAGTTTCATTAATCTACACATTTCAGAGTTATAAAGACTCCTGTCAAACTCCTTCTGAGGGGATAGGGTAACAGGATGGCAATAATGAGCAAAGGTAATTGGGGTAACTAGTCTGACCTTTAAACTGGGGGTTCTTAGCTGACCCTGTTCCCAGAATTACCTCTGAAGGTGAGGATGTCTGGGCCAAAACGCTTTCCCTGCTTCTGACTAAATCCTGGGCTAA
Organism: Allobates femoralis; assembly: GCA_033576535.1. Lineage (NCBI taxonomy): Eukaryota > Metazoa > Chordata > Amphibia > Anura > Aromobatidae > Allobates > Allobates femoralis. The sequence continues at coordinate 134,802,873 of JARQOC010000003.1, forward strand.
CACCCCCTCACCTCCACCCACGGATTGGGACAAAAACAGCAACTCCCACACGAGATGGCTATCTCCAAGGTATAAAGCTTTTGGAAGGCTTCGGGAAGAACTGCACTCAGTGTCTACACAGCTCACGGGTCTGAAAGGAGAGTGAACTCTATCAGCGACATAAGGTCATGGGGCTATTTTAAGGCTGGAGGAGTGGTCAAACCACATCACCTGATACACACACATCAACATCCACTAATGCTGCAGAGCCGCAGCTACTGATGTTAACCCTTAAGGTACAAAAGGAAATTTACTCCATTTAAACTACTGTGGAGCAGCTCACAGAGACTGCAGAGTGGTCCACACATGACACCTTCATCAGGAGAAAATGATAGGATATCTTCTTGACCAGCAGCACAATAGATTTATCCATATATCCCTTTCTATTACATTTACTGCTGGTTGTATTCCCGCATAAAGATCAGCAGCAGCTGGTATCTATACCTACATAGGAATTGTGCCTGACACAACCCAGACTGGTGAGCAATATCATACAATCTACAATGTTTATTGCCAGGTTATGTCTTTTTGTGCATTTTTTTAGCTATACCACAATATCTAATATAACTTTATTGGAGGGAACTATGTACAGGAAATAAAATGATTAAACATATACAAATGAAATACAAAAAATAATACCAAAAAATGGAGTAGCACAAATCTTAGTTACTGCTCTACCTCTGATAATCAGAACCTATATAAAAAAAAAACCTACTGGACTGTAGTGGATAGGGGTTTGGTCAGACGGTGCAGCCAGCTTGCTGTACTATTTACAATCATATAGTGGGTGCCACAGTTGCAGAGAATGTACTATAATTAGAAAAGGCTCATTTAATCAAAATGCCCCAATAATAAAACTTTACAAGCCACCATGGCTGAACTATGGAAATATGCAAGACTAAAGATACCGTCACATAGAGCAATATTGCTAGGCAATTTCACTGGCAATTTGCTGGTTGCAGTGAAATCATGGACACATTGTTACATTTGTACACAGCAACAAAATAGAAAAATGTGTCCATGATTTCACCGCAACCAGCAAATTGCCAGTGAAATTGCCTAGCAAAATTGCCACGTGTGATGGTATTTGCAAATGTCTATACCCCATTATAGAAACCATATCACATAATTATTAAAAAAAGGTCTGACAGAACATATTATAAATAACATACACCTCCCAATAATAGATAATGTGACCGAGTATATAAACCAAGGGATTCAATTTCCCTATCAGGTTTCAAATTACTGCAAGGTCTCCAGAGTCGCAAAGGCAGTAACGCTATAATTGCAAGAAAAAAGTAGTCAAACCATACTATACTATATTCCCTAGGGGTCAACTGGTTTAAAAGCCAATAAGTTGGGTTGCCAGCCTGAAAGGAACCCAATATGTGTTGCTGCCAACCACTTCGTCGGGAGTTCTTGGATGTGAATAAAGATCGACATTGTTGTACTATATACTGTACAGACCAAAAGGTTGGACACACCTTCTCATTCAAAGAGTTTTCTGTATTTTCATGACTTTGAAAATTGTAGATTCACACTGAAGGCATCAAAACTATGAATTAACACATGTGGAATTATATACTTAACAAAAAAGTGTGAAACAACTGAAAATATGTCTTATATTCTAGGTTCTTCAAAGTAGCCACTTTGTGCTTTAATTACTGCTTTGTACACTCTTGGCATTCTCTTGATGAGCTTCAAGACATAGTCACCGTAAATGTTTTTCACTTCACAGGTGTGCCCTGTCAGGTTTAATAAGTGGGATTTCTTGCCTTATAAATGGGGTTGGGACCATCAGTTGTGTTGTGCAGAAGTCTGGTGGATACACAGCTGATAGTCCTACTGAATAGACTGTTAGAATTTGTATTATGGCAAGAAAAAAGCAGCAAAGTAAAGAAAAACGAGTGGCCATCATTACTTTAAGAAATTAAGGTCAGTCAGTCCGAAAAATTGGGAAAACTTTGAAAGTGTCCCCAAGTGCAGTTGCAAAAACCATCAAGTGCTACAAAGAAACTGGCTCACATGAGGACCGTCCCAGGAAAGGAAGACCAAGAGTCACCTCTGCTGCGGAGGATAAGTTCATCCGAGTCACCAGCCTCAGAAATCGCAGGTTAACAGCAGCTCAGATTAGAGACCAGGTCAATGCCACAGAGAGTTCTAGCAGCAAACACATCTCTACAACAACTGTTAAGAGGAGACTTTGTGCAGCAGGTCTTCATGGTAAAATAGCTGCTAGGAAACCACTGCTAAGGACAGGCAACAAGCAGAAGAAACTTGTTTGGGCTAAAGAACACACGGAATGGACATTAGACCAGTGGAAATCTGTGCTTTAGTCTGATGAGTCCAAATTTGAGATCTTTGGTTCCAACCACCGTGTGTTTGTGCGACGCAGAAAAGGTGAACGGATGGACTCTACATGCCTGGTTCCCACCGTGAAGCATGGAGGAGGAGGTGTGATGGTGTGGGGGTGCTTTGCTGCTTTGAAGCTCATCAAGAGAATGCCAAGAGTGTGCAAAGCAGTAATCAAAGCAAAAGGTGGCTACTTTGAAGAACCTAGAATATAAGACATATTTTCAGTTGTTTCACACTTTTTTGTTAAGTATATAATTCCACGTGTTAATTCATAGTTTTGATGCCTTCAGTGTGAATCTACAATTTTCATAGTCATGAAAATACAGAAAAATCTTTGAATGAAAAGGTGTGTCCAAACTTTTGGACTGTACTGTATATATATATGTATATATATATATATATATATATATATATATATATATATATATGTATATATATATATATATATATATATATATATATGTGTGGCTGTGTGTGTGTGTGTGCTGTGTGCATTGTTATATTGCAGAGATTTTTTTCTTCTTTTTCTAAGGGTGCGTGCACACGATCAGTGTACGCAGCGTTTTGGACGCAGTGTCTTGCCGCTGCATCCAAAACGCTGCGTTGTACAGTACTAGCATAGTGAATGGAGATTCAAGAAATCCCATCCTCACTATGCGTAACCCGCCCAACAGCGTCTTTGGAGCTGCGGTGCGGGTTGCCGGGAGTCCGCTCCTCTGCAGCATGTTCATTTCATGTTGCGGAGTCGGACGTGGCTCCCATCGGGTGATTGCAGGGAGAAGTCGGCCCGCACCCGCCGCACATGGTGAGTACAGGGCGGCTGCGGTCTCCCTGCAGCCACCCGCGGCTTCCCTCAGATCCAGAGGAGCTGCGTCCAACACCCAGTTCCTCCGAACAGTGTGCACGCACCCTAACTGTAGTGAAAAGGGGAACACAGTTTACATATGCATTTAGTGTCACTTTATGTTAATAGGAGAAATTGAAGAAATTTAATATAGAAAAATCTATAATGGCGGGTTTACACGTCGCGATATCGTACTACGATTTCAATAAAAAGTCACGTGGTTCAATCGTTGGAGCCGATATCGTTCCTGCGTTGTATGGTGTGAACGTCCAATACGATGCAGGAACGATGTCAATGCGATATCGGGGATTGAATGAGCGTGCTATTCAATGCCCCGATATTGCATAGCGATTGAAGCCGGATCGTGCTGTGTAAACGCCCAATTACGATGCGATTTCATACGTCACCCATTCACTCCCATGTTAACTATGCGATCCTGGGTTGGGAGGCGGAGACATCGCACGGACGTTGTATTCCGATATCGCAGCGTGTAAACATTCAATGCGATGCGGGAGGAACGTGCACTAATTGCGCGCTCCCGCGCCATTGAACTGCGATATCGGAACGATATTGCAGCGTGTAAACCCACCATAATATGTTCCCTAAATTTCAACAAGGAAAGCATATAAAAATTTCCTAAATCAAATCAGTTTATTATAATTAAATATATTCTTTTTTGCCTTAGAGGATTAAAATGAAAACCTAATAGTAAAACTCAATCTATGAGATAGGGCAGAGGTCCCCAACTCCAGTCCTCAAGGCCCACCAACGGTCCAGGTTTTCATTATTTCCTTAGAAATTTGACAGTTGGTAATTCAGTCTCCTGCACAGGTGGTGATTCCAATTGTCAAATGCCAAGGAAATCCTGAAAACATGCACTGTTGGTGGGCCTTGAGGCCTGGAGTTGGGGACCTCTGAGATAGGGGATACATTACTTTTCACGGGGTCTATACAGAACTTGGTTCCAGGGATCCAGAGACCCATTTATGAGATCAGCAGATGGATCAGAGATGATTATATTATACATCATAAATCGGGTTTAACTTACAATATTGGGAAAAACTCCTTTAACCCCTTCATGACCCAGGAATTTTTCGTTTTTCATTTTCGTTTTTTGTTCCCCTGCTTCCAAGAGCCATAACTTTTTTTTAATTTTTCTGTCAATATAGACATATGACGGTTTGTTTTTTGCAGGGCGAGTTGTACTTTCAAACGCAATAATTTATTTTACCATATAGTGTACAGGGAAATTGTGACCCATAGCGCCCTCATTTTTTGGGATCTGTGACTCTGTGATGGCTTATTTTTTGCGCCTTGAGCTAACGTTTCTAATGATTCCATTTTTGGGGGGATTCGCAGTTTTGATCGCCCGTTATTGCATTTTATAGCAATGTTGTCGCAACCAAAAAAACAGAATTTTGGCGTTTGGACCATTTTTTCCGTTACGGACTTTACGGCTCTCATTAACGGATTTAATATGATGATAGATCGGGCGATTCTGAATGCGGTGATACCAAACATGTGTATTTTATTTTTATACTTTTATTGTTATTGGGGAAAAGGGGGGTGATTTGAACTTTTATATATATATTTTTTTTACAGGTTTTTAAAAACTTTATTTTTTTATTCATTCTTATTTTTACATTGCCTCTCTAAGAAGCACCTTGCTGCCCAGTCTGATCGCTTCTGGGAGATACAGATGAGCTGCAGCTCATCTGTATCTCTCAGAATCGCGGACCTGTTGTGGTTGGCAGCGCCTGCCAACCACAACATGGAACTGTGAAGTGACAGCATTCGTGGTCTAGCCACGACCCGGGCTGTCACGTGAGCACCGAAGATCCCGCGATACTATCACAGGATCTCTGGAGCAGGCGGGGAACTGTGCGTTCCCCGCTGCGGACGCCTTGGATCCCGCTGTCAGTGATTGACAGCGGGATCCAAGGGGTTAACAGTACTGATTGGATCCCGGATCTGATCGGTGCTGTTACCCTGACATCTCAGCTGATGTGATCAGCTGAGATGTGGGGGCTTCAATGTGAGCTCCGCGCAGGCCCATGACATCCTCCTACATCATAGGTCGGGAAGGGGTTAATTTAAAAAAATGGCAAGGCTCTTATTGAACATTTGACAAGGGCCTTTACCAACACTTGCTATCTGGTCTTTGGAGGTTTTTATAATGTACTAAAGGGGTATTTCCAGGTTGTCTGTTGAGGGCTTAGAGCAATGCTGTCTCCTTAGCTTCCTCACTTCTTGGTTTCTGTCAGGGCTGGCCCTCCTCTGTGAATGAAAAGTAGTACAACTGTAGTATTAGAAGACCAATAAAACAAAAATTCTGTTATAAAACATTCAGCTATTACTTAATTTTTTGAAGTGTACATTGCTATTACTATGTTAATGTATAGAGAATCCAAGTAATTTGAACAGGCAGGTAGCTCAGGACAGCAAGAGCTGTAAAGAGCAAACCTACTCTTAAAGTTGCAGCTCTAGTGATTTAGAACTGCATCTCTTCAGAAGATGAGACGGAGGGGGAGAAAGGTGAGCAAATAACTGCTGTATAGAAATTAAACCAACCAAGAAACAGCTGACTGGGATGTTAAGAGTTAACTCCTCTCCTTCAATATAACAACTGCACACTGTTGGCCAGTATCTGATGGCCAAGACATACACTAAAAAAAAATAAAAGCTGTCATTGCCGAAGAAGGACAGCAGATATTAAAAGCAAGTTATTTGATTATACTTGATTATTTTCACTCTGTTTATCTATTTAAAGCAATTTAAGAACTTGAGAAAACCCCTTTAAGGAACTAAAATACTATGGAGCTGAAGTAGCTATCCAAGCATTAAAGTGTTATATTTGGTTTCATATACACAATATAAACCCATGCTAAATGTCAACTTTGCTTTAATTTTGAATTTCAGACAGTACTATTGTTTATCCGTACCTATAGTTAGATGTATTTAGTTAAAGAGGACCCCAGGTTAACTAACCTAACACCATATGTCAAGTTCATTTAGGGCAAACCTCTATGTATGATTTAAGAAATTAGAGCCTAAGAAAATACAGATTACAATCTCCGGGCAGGAAGCCTATGAAATATAAAGTTTACCTCTATCTGATTTATATATGCTAGGGGTCAATAATTTTTCTATTTTATCATAGTAGATTAGGAGATAGGCTGTCAGCAGGGACGTAAGGGAGGTATTATTAGCTGTACATAAAATTATCAGGTCATTACACTAACAAAAGAGTAATGCGATACCATGTAATGAGCCTATCCAAGTAGGATGGACATGAAATGGCCCCAGGCATTTCCATAACTTACCAATTGTGCAGTGTTCTCCATTCCAGCCCTGGTTACATTCACACTTTCCATCTTTGCACGTGCCATGTTCCAAGCAGCGAGGGTGGCAAGCTCTTTGATTGCAGGAAGGTCCTGTCCATCCATCCTCACATCGGCACGATCCACCCATGCAAACTCCATGTGAGCCACAGTCAACTGGACAAATTTCTATATAATAATGAAAATAAAGGTGAAAACTGTAATATAAATCCAACAAGGCTTGATCTTCTAAACTCTAAACAACAAGAACAGTAGAGATGTGAAAACCAGAGAGGATGAAAAACGTTATATAGAGGGCAGGACACCTTTAGAATGGTCTTTTAACAAGCATGTTTGATTCCACTACGTTAACAAATCTTTGTACATGGCTGTATTGATGGGTAAAGAACTGTGATAAAAGGCATCAGTAGCTAATACAAAGCCGTGCTTTACAGGTCCAAGAGGGATACAGGAACTTTGAAATGCCTATTATTCATACTACAGCCCTATGCTCATTTACTTCAATTGGCTCCATGTGGACCTGCACTTTTGAATTGATTTGTTTTGCAGGTAAGCCTTTACACACACTTTAATAAGGATTGTGACTTCATCTAATTTATTGCAATAACAGACTCACAAAGTTAAAGCTTACAAAAGCCATGCTTATGTAATTACAGCTCATGGGTAGATCCTGTCACCTTCAAAGACGAATGGCCGAGACCTCTGCATCATTACAGTGTAATAAGCTGGTAAGTAGAGATTAACCTTTTACTCACAGGGAGCCCCGGTCACACACAAGTCACTTTAAATAATATATACAGAGAGAACCTGTAGAATTGCTCATTAAGTGTGACATATGATGAGCTGTGCTGTGATAGTATTTATCCACTGTGTGCAGTACCAGCTCCTGCAATACCCAGATTATAGTATCTGTATAAAGAACATTCAGAATGACTTTTTCTGACAATTAAACCAATTACTGCATGTTTTAGTTAACACAATACTGGGAAAAGGATGGCCAATGCGATCCTTCCTGTATATGGTATGAATGTCAACATTGAACAAAAACAGATAAGAATATACAGTTGGGCTCAAAGGTTTACATAGCCTGGCAGATTTTTTGCTTTCTTGGCCTTTTGTCAGAGAATATGAATGATAACACACTCATGGTTAGTGGTTGGGTGAAGCCATTTATTGTCAAACTACTGTGTTTTTTCTTTTTAAATCGTAATAACAACCAAAAATATCCAAATGACCCTGATCAAAAGTTCACATACCCCAGTTCTTAATTCCACGTATTGCCCCTCTAACATCAATGACAGCTTGAAGTCTCTTGTGGTAGTTGTGGATGAGGCTCTTTATTTTCTCAGATGGTAAAGCTGCTCTTTCTTCTTGGCACACAGCCTCCAGTTCCTGTAAATTCCTGGGCTTTCTTGTATGAACTGCGCGCTTGAGTTCTCCCAAAGAGTGGCCCAATGATTTTGAGGTCAGGAGACTGAGATGGCCACTCCAGAACCTTTACTTTGTTCTGCTGTAGCTAATGACAGATCTGTCTGGATCCCAGAAATTCATTCTGCTTGTAATCAGTGTGTTTGTGTATAACCTAACAGGACACAGGTGAGGATGTTACCATTATTAGCCATTTAAACCACTTGTGTCAACTTCTGTGCATGTTCCCTCGTGGACAGGGTCCCTGCCCCTTCTGTACCTGTACGTCCTGATCGCCTAGATTTAGTGTACTTGTTCTTGTCTCCCTCATCCTCATGTAAAGCGCCATGGAACCTAATGGTGCTATATAAATAAATAATAATAATAATAAATAATAATAATGTTATCAGGCCAAAATCACCAGGTTAGGTGAACTTCTGAGCAGGGTCATTTGAATGTTTTTGGTTGTCATTATGATTTAAAAAGAGAAAACACAGTAGTTTGATTAAAATGTTTTCACCCAACCACTAACCATGAGTAGAAAAAAGTTTTTGTGTTGTCATATTCTCTGAAAAAAGGTCAAGAAATCAAAAATAAATCTGCTGGGGTATGTAAACTTTTGAGCATAACTGTATAAAGGGTATGAAAACTGTATACCAAATATTACAAAACCTGTCAAGATTATTTTTACTACTAAAGCTAGAAATATGGCTGTATAGGTCATGATACTAGTATGAAAGTAATGCTTCTAATGTAGTATTCTGATGTGAAATGACAGAGAAGCCACAATGCTAATTAGCCTGAATGTGCACAGGGGTATCGTCAATGTCCTTTGAGTGCATTAGAACAACTCCAATGCACTTCCAGAATAATTTACAAGAGGTTTCAAAACTTGATTTTTCAGCACTGACCTATCGGTATAAAAGAGAGGAATCCAATTTTATTCTTCTACCAGGACCTGTATAGCCTTCATAAGATCACAAGTGAAAATAAAAAAAAGGGTGTGAAATATTTGATTGGTTCATATCCAAATTATAGAAAACCAGGGAATACACATTTAAGGGAGTTATCTGGGACTTACACATTGTTACCTTTCTTTAGGAATAATCACCATTTTTTGATCGTTGGTATTAAGCCTTTACAACCCAGTTGTTAATGGTGGATTAGTTGCAGTAAATTCCTACTCTTGCAAGACATGTCAAAGGTGATATATACTTATTGGCTGAAGTATGGAATGAATTAATTTAGACAGAGAGGACTGTTCATATATATAACTTTGGAAACATGAAAGAGGCAGTTGCAGACTTAATGAGGTGGGAGGAAGAAAGGCCCATAAAAATGATGTGGTTAGGGGTTTGTTCTGCTGAAGTAGTGCAAACTGCTGATAAGATGGGGCAAAGACAAGGGTATGTCGAATTGTGCTTTGGCTCCAAAATTGAAAGTGTCCTGAGACTGTGTGATGCATCTGGAGATTTAGGAAGGAAGGAATTTCATGAATTAACTCACAATGTTTGACATCCTATTAGAGTGACTTGCTTGAAGTCAATTTATACATACAAACATACTGAATGTGGCAATAGAACTGAGTGAAAATCCTGAATTCAATGATTAAGAAGTGAGTCCCAAAACAAGGTTAGAAGAAGGGAATGGAAGAGGTCTGATCCTTTCTTTTCTTGGAGTGGTCAGTTCACGTCCTTGCTATCTACTTGTGATAACGTTCTACTTCTCCAGTGTTACTGAAATCAGCCAAGAAGGCAAACTCATATGGAGTTAGGCAAGAAACACACTATCAAGTGGGTATTTATCTAAATATTCAATACATTTATTTATCTAGAAATTCAACCACTATAAGCCCCATACACGTTACACTAACATTGGATGAAACTAATGATATTAACAGGTTCAGCCAAAAATATAATGTGTTTGGGGGCATTTAGTGATTATTAAGCAGTAGTAGTATTATTAATTTAATTAGTTGCAGGTGATGAAGGGAAATATAGGGATTTGGCATATCCAATTTAGAAATTTTAGTCCTTTTGTTATCTAAGAGATAGCTGTCATCATAGATGTCTGGCAGTGTCACTCTCGCGGAGAATACAGGAGGGTTCAGCAGAAAGAGCACTTCTGTATATGTGAAATATGTATATATGTATGTTATATAGCTGCCAGGTGACTGATTAATAGATCCTAGGCAGATTAGAGGTGATTCAAACGTAATCACACACTCCTTAGAGTGATTCCCAACATGTTTTTTTACATGGCATCATCAGGGAAATGGAAAAATGGCAATAATGGTTCAGCAGACAACTGTAAAAGTTATATGGGGAGCTTCATGCCGACTTCAGACGTCCATGAAAAATGCACTGCAAACTCCAATGTCCAGCCCATAGGCCGGTCTCCTGACCATGACTCAACAGTCTTATACTGCGTTCACACATAGCGTGTTTTGTTGTGCTTTTTTGCTGCGTTTTTCAGCCGCGTAAAAAAGCGCAACAAAATACGCAGGGGCTTTCACACACTGCGCTTTCTTTGCCCTAGAAAGCGCAGTGATGTCACAGAGGGGAGGAAGAATCCTGCTTCCTCCTCCCCTCTGTGACAGCCCCAATAGATTTCGCAGTGTACAGTCATGGCCAAAAGTTTTGAGAATGATACAAATATTAATTTTAACAAAGTCTTCTGCTTCAGTTTTTCTTCTGGCAATTTGCATATACTCCAGAATGTCATAAAGAGTGATCAGCTTAACAGCAATTACTTGCGAAGACAATATTTACCTGAAAATAAACTTTAACCCCCAAAACACATTTCAACATCATTGCAGTCCTGCCTTAAAAGGAGCAGCTAACATCGTTTTAGTGATTGTTCCATTAACACAGGTGTGGGTGTTGATGAGGACAGGGCTGGCGATCAATTAGTCATGATTAAGTAAGAATGACACCACTGGACACTTTAAAAGGAGACGAGGGATTGGTATCATTGTTTCTCTTCAGTTAACCATGGTTATCTCTAAAGATACACGTGCAGCCATCATTGGACTGCACAAAAATGGCCTAACAGGGAAGAGTATCGCAGCTAGAAAGATTTCACCTCAGTCAACAATCTATCGCATCATCAAGAACTTCAAGGAGAGAGCTTCCATTGTTGTCAAAAAGGCTCCAGGGCACCCAAGAAAGACCAGCAAGCGCCAGGACCGTATCTTAAAAACTGTTTCAGCTGCAAGGTCGGACTACCAGTAGTGCCAAGCTTGCTCAGGAATACCAGCAGGCTGATGTGAGTGCTTCTACACGCACTGTGAGGCGGAGACTCTTTGAGCAAGGCCTGGTTTCAAGGAGGGCAGCAAAGAAGCCACTTCTCTCCAGAAAAAACATCAGGGACCGACTGATATTCTGCAAAAGGTACAAGGAGTGGACTGCTGAGGACTGGGGTAAAGTCATTTTCTCTGATGAATCCCCTTTTCGATTGTTTGGGACATCTGGAAAACAGCTTATTCGGAGAAGAGGTGAGCGCTACCACCAGTCTTGTCTCATGCCAACTGTTAACCATCCTGAAACCATTCATGTGTGGGGTTGCTTCTCAGCCAAGGGAATCGGCTCACTCACAGTCTTGCCTAAAAACACAGCCATGAATAAAGAATGGTACCAGAATATCCTCCAAGAGCAACTTCTCCCAACTGTCCAAGAGCAGTTTGGCGCCCAACAATGGCTTTTCCAGCCTGATGGAGCACCTTGCCATAAAGCAAAGGTGATAACTAAATGGCTCAGGGAACAAAACATAAACATAGAGATTTTGGGTCCATGGCCTGGAAACTCCCCAGATCTTAATCCCATTGAGAACTTGTGGTCAATCTTCAAGAGACGGGTGGACAAACAATAATCAACAAATTCTGCCAAAATGCAAGCATTGATTTTGCAAGAATGGACTGCTATCAGTCAGGATTTGGTCCAGAAGTTGATTGAGAGCATGCCAGGGAGAATTGCAGAGGTCCTGAAGAAGAAGGGTTAACAATACAAATATTGACTTGCTGCATTAACTCATTCTAACTGTCAATATAACCTTTTGGTACTCATAATATGATTGCAATTATATTTCTGTATGTGATATAAACATCAGACAAACACAAATAAAAACCAGAGGGCAGCAGATCATGTGAAAATTTAATTTTGGTGTCATTCTCAAAACTTTTGGCCATGACTGTATTAATATACACTGCGAAATCTAAATTAAACAAAAGCAAGTGTATGAAAAATAATAAAGAATGAATACTTTACCTGTCCGACGCCTTTTCCCGGTGTTCGGTGTCCTGTGCCAAGCGAGATGTCTTCTGCCAGGACCTGTGGTGACGTCAGAGGGGCGTTCCCAACGCTGATTGGGCTGCTCGCGGTCATGTGATACATATCACATGACAGCGAGCAGCCAATCAGCGCCTGGAACGCCCCTCTGACGTCACCACAGGTCCTGGCAGAAGACATCTCGCTTGGCACCGGACACCGGGAAAAGGCGTCGGACAGGTAAAGTATTCATTGTTTTTTATTTTTCATACACTTGCCTTTGTTTAATTTAGATTCCGCAGTGTATATTAATACACTGCGAAATCTAATGGGCGGTCACACATGTCACAGAATCCTGCTTCCTCCTCCCTTCTGTGACGTCACAGGGAGAAAACGCAGGAGCAGCTGCGTAAAGAATTGACATCTCAATTCTTTACACAGCTGCATTTTCTCCCATAAACGCACTGCGTATTTTTGCGCAATGTCTGCACTGCAAAGGGAATTTCACATTCACTTTGCTGGCAGACAAAAGGCACATTGCGCATTTTGAAAAAGCCCGTGTAAATAGCGCGGCAAAATACGCAATGTGTGAACGCAGCCTTAGGCTGCTTTCACAGTGCAGTTTTTTCCTGATCTGTGTTCATCAGATTTTGTGTGCCAAAACCAGGAGTGTCTCCAAAACTCAGAACAGGAGTCAATCTTTCAGTTATACTTTTTCTCTGCAAGTTCTTCTCCTGGTTCCTCTCTTGGTTTTGGCACACAAACCTAATGAACACTGATCAGGAAAAAACTGCAGTGTAAAAGCAGCCTTTTAAAACATATAATTTGGGACAGAAGATCCACAGCAAGTGTAAACATCACAGTCCAAACTCCGTTTCAGAGATGTCTGAATTCAGTCTAATGTAGAGAGGGGTCAGGTATGGACTTTAGAAACCAATAGTTTTACGTTTGTTTTGAAAAAGTCGTCTGAGTGCTAAATGAAATACAAATGGAATATAAAGTTCACTATTCTGTTGTTGAAGTAATGATATGCACGCCCAATCATCTACAAGATCATTTGTGGTCATTGTACTCTGGTGTTCCTTTAGTGAATTTTTTACATTACTCTACAAAAGCCCCCATTTCTTTGCATTTACTCAGGATAACAATGCCTTTGTTTTTTTAAGACATCTGACTGCTTTGTTAGCGAATGACAATTCACAAAAGTCTTTGAAGTTAAAAGCATGTATAAATAATGACCGCCTTTGCTACAGATGAAAACGTTTTTTCCAATCTCAAGGGATAGCCCTTGTGTCACTGGCGCTGTCCGGAGGAAGAAAATCTCCTTGGAGATTTATCAGAGCAGACTTTGAAAATATTTTATTAAAATCATCACATACAGACCTTCCCCTTATCAGATCTACACTACTCAAGGTGAGATATTTTGCACATTTTTATGTAGTTATTTCTGTGGACTATAGAGGAATATCATTGGACCAATATTCAATAGTCATTGGGCAATTACATGTCTATTGTAGGGAAAGTTATTGAGAGGACATCATCTTTCCCTTCCTTTTATTTCATACGGTTGATGACTTCACTATCATGTGGTCCAACATCGGAGACCACTAACGATTAATGTGATAAAGGGTTTGAGCATTAGTTTAGCACAGTATCATCTTTTAATTCTTCCTCTGCACAGCACCTCCAGGCACCAGGTCTTTAAAGAGGACCTGTCACCCCCCCATGCATGCTGATTTAATAGCAGCACTGAATGTAGCATGTCTGCTGCATCCAGGCAAGGGGTCCCCCATCCCTTGACCCCCCCCAGTACCCCTAGATAATAGACTTTGAAAACTTACAATGTGGAGCCAAATAGGAGGTGGCTTGTGGCTGGAGCCAACGCTCTTCAGAGGGCAATTTCACGCCCCCTGGATATAATATCCTCCCTCCGCCGCCTCCTCCTGCCAGTCATGTTCTCCCTCACCTGCTTGCCTGCTGTAGGAGACGCAGAACGCAGGTGCCGAGCCAGGGATCACATTCCTCAGTGCTGCTTGGCTGCCCCGCCTCCTGTGGTGACGTCACTGCCTTTCCCCGCCCTGCTCCATTGATAATATGGAGCAGGGCGGGGATAAGCTGTGTAAGTTTTCAAAGTCTATTATCTAGGGGTACAGGGGGTCAAGGGATGGGGGACCCCTTGCCTGGATACAGCAGACATGCTGCATTCAGTGCTGCTATGAAATCAGCATGCATGGGGGGGGTGACAGGTCCTCTTTAAACTTGTAAAATTGGCAGTGTATCAAATACCTATTTTCCCCACTGTATATATTTGAAACAATGAGTCCAGATAATCAAAATGATTATGGCAGAAATCTATATAACCACATTAATTAGTTGTAATAACTTGGGGTAAATGTGAAAATATTATGATTTTCATTGTTTACACGCCAGTCCTGGTCAGATACACCAATATGGGTGTGGATTGGGCAGATGAAAAGTGGTCATGAATGGCACATAATAAATTAGGTTAGTGTACACCATCAAGCACTTCATTAGGACTGGCGTGTGTTAATGAATTGCCCCCAATATCTCCTCTATCTATTGCTAGGTACAGGAATTCATTTATATATATATATAGTAACACAAGTTATATAGTATGATAATGAAAATGGTCTGGAATATTGAGGTGTTGTTATTAGTTCCTAGATATACCAGAGGTGATTAAGACACAAGCACACATGTCTAGAGTCCCTGAAAAATGTTTCGGGTCATCAGGGAATGGGAAAATTCTCTAGTAGCTGTTCGATTCCAGGCATAGTTTTACAGACACTGCTCACTACACTGGAAGCGCATTGTAATCACTCCCCAGCACTTTATACCAGCTTTGCAGAGTTTGTGCAGTGTGTTTGTACAGAGGCTATCAATCAATATGTTGAGAGTTAGGCTGGTTTCACACTGCGTATTTTTTCCTGTCCGTGGGATCCTACATTTTGTAGGACCCCACGGACAGGAGCGGATCTGACTTGGCCCCCATGTTATTCTATGGGGGTCGGATCGGATCGGATTTGGCCTAATTACCTCCGATTTTGTGGGATCCAATTTGTGGCCAATTTTTTGCTGGACCCAAAATCAGAGACTGTTCCGATTTTGGGTACAGAAAAAAATCGGATCACACAAAATCCGGATGGCAATAAGGCCAAATCCGATCCGATCCGTGTCCTTTAACATGGGGGCCTATGAGCGCGGGTCTGATTTTAGTGTACTGAGCTTGCTCAGTACACTAAAGATGCTCCAACCCTTCTAATTACACTTCTGCAATGTATAATATACATTGCAGAAGTGTAATTAAAGTAAAAGAAAGAGTTAAAAATAAAAAATCACTATGCTCACCTATACTCGATCCACCGCTGCCTCCAGTAAGGTCCGGTGATGATGTCCCAACCAGGAGCGTTATCGGGTCACATGACCGCAGTTACCGCGGTCATGTGACCCGATCAGCTGATCGGCTTGTGACATCACCACAGGTCCTGTAAGCACCCGGACATTGCTGGGAGGCAGCGGTGGATCGAGGATAGGTGAGCATAGTGATTTTTTATTTTTAACTCTTTATTTTACTATATTTCACTTCTGCTATGTATATTATACATTGCAGAAGTGAAAGTGCCCCACTGTGTCCGGATCCATGATA
This sequence comes from Allobates femoralis, assembly GCA_033576535.1. Lineage (NCBI taxonomy): Eukaryota > Metazoa > Chordata > Amphibia > Anura > Aromobatidae > Allobates > Allobates femoralis. Next base: position 134,818,791 of record JARQOC010000003.1, read on the forward strand.
ATCACGGACCCGAACACAGAATAGGTCACCCCCTGTGGTGTGCGTTCCTGTCCGTGGGATCCTACAAAAAGTAGGATCCGCGGACAGGAAAAAATACACAATGTGAACCCAGCCTAATAAGTATAGCTGCACTCGTGCAGTAAGTGGTGCCTGTAATAGCTCCCTGCACCACTCTGATGGCTGGAAGTGAGCAGCTGCAGGGAGAATAAAACTTCATTCTCTCTCTGTAGATGCTTTTCCAGCTAACCACTAAGCAGATTTTGAATGCTAATTTCCTGCAGATCAGCCTTACATCTGTAGGTAAACACTGTTTTTGGATGTGACCGGTTCCCTTTAACAACTGCATAGGGTGATACATTTAATAGGGAAATGGCCGAAAAATACCAGTAATAGGTCAATTTATTCCCATTCCATTTGGTATGCTTCACAGAATCGTAGCAACTGATTATCAATTAACCTCAATCTATTAACATTGGACAATGGGCGCAGATGTTGCTACAATTGAAAACATGTTCTGCAAATAAATTTCTATGATAATGTGCTCTCCATAGCACCTGAGCAAATTGGGATATCTACATTTTTCTCCATTATCACATTGCTTGCCATTGTTATTATCTGTAGATAATAATAAGGTGAACCAGACACTGCTGGTTATCCCTCACATTCATATTTGTATGATATAGGATCTTTTAACTATTTCCTGTCAATACTTATTCAATAGGAATTTGCCAATTAAAGAAGAAATGGAGTAAAATTTATACCATTGTACTTTTTACCTGTCTAAAGTAATCTTAACTCCATCTATCAACCCATTTCTGTCACTGTTCTGTCACCATTAATTTATGCCGGGAGCTCCAGGGTGACAATGTATGGAAGGTACCTGCATAAATGTAACAGATACCATGTAGAAGACATGTAAGGACAATGTGATAACATACTGACAAGAATCTGGATAAGAGACAGGGTCTTGCTTGGCAGAGCTTGTGGTCTGTAGAGGATTAACCTTCCTTGGGATTACTATATTTCAACACGGTCTCTGAAGTATTCGGTACAAGGAGGCAGTAAGAAATTTCATAGGCAGGGGTTACAAAATGGAAAGGTTGCATGTCTGATGTATGGTCCTACCTTAGATACATAAAAATATGAACACTATTTTATTGACTATTTGCCATTTCAATTAGATGAAACATCGCTCATAAAGCTCGAAATGTAAAAGAAGAAACACAAGACAATACACAATACCTATGCAATTACTGTATATGATTAAATGAACCAGAAAGAGCCATTCTTCAGATATTTGGTTCATATTCTAAAAAAACCTGAAGCAAATATTATATGGGTGCATTTCACCAGATACCTGGAAAAGTAAGCATGGCCAGGGGCATTACATGTCACTGACTGGTTACTGGGTGTCTCTTGTGGGTGCAGTGGAATAGGCTGCTGTACAAGTCTTGCCATCCCCACGGACTGTGAGTAAAACCTCTGTATGTAGCAGTTCCTCCAATGCTTGTGCCTCCTCCACCTCCTATAAGGCCTCAACCTGCACCAAAAATCTATGTGGTGATGTGACATGCATTCCAACTGTGCAGAAGGAATCCAGCACACCTCTTTACCATGCTTCCAGCAGTGCTCAATGGCATCAGACTGTGTTAACGTTAAAATGCCTGGTAAATGTGAGTCACACAGCTCAGGAGTTATGGCCAGCTTTGGAGACAGAGTTTCATAAATAGCTGTCTCCACTAAACCTGCAGCCAGGGAAGGCTGTGTGAGACAACGCTGTAAACCTGGGTGCAGCCCTATGCTGGGGCATGGTGATACACGTGCCGTGCATGGGTCATGTCTTCAACCTGGTCATCCAGCAATTTCTAGGCCACCATCTTAGCCTTGGTGCGCTGCTACAGAGAACACGGTCGCTGTGTGCTCACTTCTGACATTTGCACTCCGCGGCACAACAACTTGCACTGCTACAGAAAACTTTCGGCATGCCAGTTGATTGCCTGATATGCGATGTGCCTTATTCTGTCTACACCTGTTCCTTAGGTAAATGCATAGATCTAAGGCTGCCTTCACACGTGCGTTACCCTCCGCAGTGTCCTGCTGCAAGGAACTGCAAGCTGAGCGCATACACCGCGAGTCCCTATGTTTAACATGGAGATGCGGGTGTATGCGCTCGGGTGCAGATTGCCGTGCGCACCCCGTCCGCAGCCATTGCCCGCCATGTATGATGACATGTCGCGTTCCTGGTGCGGACGAGAATGTCTGTATGAGTACAAATCATACATGGCGGGCAATGGCTGTGGACGGGGTGCGTACGGCAATCTGCACCCGAGCGCATACACCCGCGTCCCCATGTTAAACATAGGGACTTGTGGTGTATGCGCTCATTTGCGGTTCCCCTCTACAGGATGCTGCGGAGGGGAATGCAAGTGTGAAGCCAGCCTAAGAGATCTATTTAATAATGTATACAGTTTTCATTGTGACAGATCAACTTTAATTAATTTGAAAAATACAGATTGATATGAAAAGTTGTTGCTAATTATCTAATGATGACTTCTATTAGGATGCTTGGAAACATTGAGACCTAAACAACAATATCCTGTATAAATGTTGTTCCAAGTTACATTTGATCAAAATAAAGATCAAGAACAATAATGTTTGGGTGGCGTGGCAGATCATTGATAAAGAAATGGCCAATTACTGTTAGGATGGAGCAAAAGCTGAATCCTAGTGTGGCGCCCCTGCGGGTATTAGCCACAGTATAAGATCATAATAGCTGCACTCACTTAGAAAGCCATGCCACTGCACTACCACCTTTGGCCAGTAGGGGGAGCTCAAGAGACACCAGAGACTTCCCTAGAGATAAAACACTGGTCTGAGGTAAATTTTCAGACAGTTGGAGCCAGGAGCTCAGAGTGACAGGAGCTGCATTGAGTTCCTGAGGACTGACTGACAATTTCCAGGGCCAAGCCATCGGTCTGAGGAGGAGAAAACTGATAAGAGGAACACTTTCAGAATCGGGTAGCATCATTATCTACCCTAGATAAAAAGCGCAGATACGGATACCGGATCCGTGGCTGCATTAGTTATATACAATACAGCAACCGGAAAACGTGAGGTAACAACAAGCTTCACAGGGCCAGACACAGCAACATACTAAGAGTTCAGCAGTATTCCCGGAGGGGGTAAGCAGAGAGAGACAAAGGACTCAAGTTGCCTGTTGAGTGGGACCCAGAGAGGACAGATTTGGGCCGGCAGCGAGTTCACACACGGCAGCAGGGCCACATAGACAGCGCAAGCAGGAGGTAAAGGACCCGGTGGGGCCTGAGCAACTGAACCCCTATTGCAGACTCCGGAGACGGGACTTGTTGTATTATAGTATGGTTGAAAGTAAACCAGTTAAACCTCATCTGTGCCTCAGCCTCTGATTTAACAGCTACCATCTATCCAGGATTGGGACCATCACCGCTGAGAGAATTTGCTGTGAATCAAGTAAGTGTCTGTGCCCTTAACATCTCCTCACCATACTTCCATCTTCATCCATCATTAACTTTAACATCACCTGTCCAGGGGACCCTACAGCCCTACCCGGAAAAGGGCTATACCATCTCAGCTGCCTCTCACCATCATCCCCTGGCCAGTACAAGGCAGCGGTGGCCATATATAGCCACATTATTCTGGGTGGCGTCACGACAATAACATCTACAAACTTTATAAATTATATAAACTTCTAAATCCCCTGTAAATACCCCCTTTTAGGAGTGTGCCAGCCTGGGGCCACGGCCTGGGTCCAGCCACCAGTGACTCCCCCAAGGAAAGGGACCCTGCGCCGGGTATCCCGGTCCCCTAAGCTGGGCGGCACATCTCTCTTTGGCGTCACGAACAGGATTTACCGTGCCTGGTTAAATCGGGTACTGTGTGCCGTGATTAATGCCGAAAATTGTGAGAAAATCCGAGAAAAATTGACTTTTTTTTAAAATTTTTATCAAAAAGTGATTTTCCCATTGGAAACCATTGAAATAGACTTTTCCCCATTGACTAACATTGAAACAAAATGGCCGCCAGCCTCTGAGGTAAAATTGCATCATCACTAATTACCTCATAACTGCCACAGCACGAGACTGCTATTTGAACTGTGTCATAGCCCTGAGCTCTGATCTGACTGAAAAATTTCAGATTCCGCCATTACTGAGCTCACGGCGAGCAGAAGCAGCAGGGGGCGTGTTTTTGTGGGCGGCACCAAGCTTAGAGCTCTTACGTCGGCAAAAGGGGAAAACCAATCCTGCTGCACAGCGGAACGATTATACGCCATCCCGACGGAAGCAGAGGACCGGAAGGGTCCGGATTAACTAAGGGGGCGCAACATGCCGCAGCACGGAGACGCCGAAACACCCGGCGACACAAATGCAGCTGAAGCACAAAACAGAGCGCTCGGCAGCACAGCGGCGCAAGGTGCAGCGCCCATTATGCCGATGTTGATGCCATACACCCCAGGTGCTCCATGGCTTCCAGTGTATGAAGGTAAGCCTAATACTTTTGATGATTTTAAAGAAAAACTGCTGGCCTATTTAAACATGTTTCCAATGGCAGAAGCTCAGCGTGTCGGTTTGCTGATGGCACAGTTAAGTGGTAATGCCAAGCGAGAAGTCACAGCATGGTCCGCTGATCTAAAAGACACTGCTGAGCATATTCTAGCTGGATTAAAGGCAGTATTTGAAACTACTGCTGGTAGCAAAGCAAAGACCAAATTCTTCAATTGCAAACAAAAGGCCAATGAGAGTGTGAGAGACTTTGCCCTGAATTTACAGGAGGCCCTTAAAGCGCTTACACTGGCTGAACCAATGTTTAACACTGGCGCTGATAAATTGCTAAAAGATCAATTCATTGAGGGACTATTAACCCCTTCTCATCGAGGGCATGCGAGTATGCTGACTTTCAAGGACCCTGAGGTGAGATTTGCCCAGTTAAAGGAGAGCGCTATTCGTCTCCAGCAGGCAGAGGCACTTTGGGATCAGGATCCTGAGCAATCCATTACAGAAACCCCTCAACAACAGAGAGTGCCAGTGACATCAGTTAAGCCCCTGGAGGCCAGTGTTAATGATGCTTTCCAGCAAAAGCTTGACTCTCTAACAGACATTGTCACCTCAATGGCTAAAACCATGCAGGAAATGAGAGAATCACAGACTACATCCAAGATGGAGTTGGCGAACCGCAGAGAGGATATTCCCTGGATGAGACCCCAGAGATACCCAGCGTGGAGAGGACGACCCAACGACCGTTACCAGCCGGATGGACAGCCTATTTGCCGCCGTTGCCGGAAGCCAGGCCACATCGCCCGCAATTGTGATTTAAACAAGGATCCCCTGGGAATGCGGGCCGCTTCGCAGGAGTGAACTTTCAAGGCCCAACATCCTGGCACGACAAGTACGTCGGAGGACGTCCCATTATCCCCATCGTGCTGGACGGTATTCCTCTCAATGCCTTGTTGGACACTGGTTCCCAGATTTCATCTATACCACATATCCTTTATAAGAGGTACTGGGCAGATTCAGACATTGATAAAAGACCATCTAATGTTGAGCTAAGTATATATGCTAGTAATGGAAAATTGGTACCGCAAGTAGGATTTAGAGAAATGACCATTAAGATTGGTAGAGCAGAATTAAAAAATCAGGGTATCATAATTGTTGATGTTAACAGACGGGAACCTTTTGTATTGGTAGGTATGAATGTTTTAGAAAATTGTTTTTCCGAGGTTATTACTATTTTACAGCAATTTGCGGAAACTGCCCAATCCTGCCAGCAGAGAATTCTCCGGAGAGAGATAAAAGCATTGGTGCTGAAGCAACAAGTAGAGGTTGCAGGTGGAGAAATCGGCAGTGTGAGGGTAAGTGACCCAACTCCTATAGTAATACCTCCAAAAACTGAAATGCTGGTATGGTGTAGAGCAGCCATTGGTATTAAAGGACGAGATTACCAAGCCTTGGTAGAGCCTGTGTACACTGATAATAGACCCACAATATTAACGGCTAGAGGAATAGTCGAGGTACACAGCGGAAGAGTACCCATACGTCTTTTGAATTGTGGAGAGGAAGAGGTCACTTTACCAAGGTACGCTACAATGGCCAAGCTATACACTGTTGACAACAATGCCATCATAGCCATTGGGCCCTTGAATCCGTCATGTCAGGCGGACGACAATGGTTCAAGTGGAGAATTAGAAGATTGGTGTCAGCAGCTGCATATAGGTACAGATTCAACACCTACCCACCAAAAACAAGGGTGTACCGACTAGTAGAAGAATATGAACGGGTCTTCAGTAAACACCCATTAGACTTCGGACAGATTAAAGGGGTAGAACATACAATTCCTACCGGTAACCACCCACCAATAAAAGAGAGATATAGACCCATACCGCCCGCTCATTATCAATGTGCTAAAGACATGCTGAGGGAGATGAAACAGGCCGGGGTAATAAGAGACAGTTGTAGCCCCTGGGCAGCCCCTCTGGTAATAGTTAAAAAGAAAGACGGAACCATGAGAATGTGCGTAGACTACCGGCAGATTAATCACATTACCCATAAAGACGCCTACCCCTTACCTAGAATTGAAGAGTCATTAGCTGCTTTAAGATCTGCTAATTATTTTTCCACCTTAGACTTAACAAGTGGGTATTGGCAAGTCCCTGTGGCTGAGGAAGATAAAGAGAAGACAGCATTTACCACACCAATGGGTCTCTGTGAATTTAATTGTATGCCGTTCGGACTCTGCAACGCACCCGGTACCTTTCAGCGATTGATGGAATGCTGTCTCGGACACAAGAACTTTGAAGCCGTCCTTCTGTACCTAGATGATGTAATAGTCTACTCAAAGACTTACGAACAACATCTACAAGATCTGGCAGAAGTGTTCGAAGCCTTATCCCGGTATGGTATGAAGATCAAGCCATCAAAATGTCACCTTCTAAAGCCAAAGGTACAATACCTGGGACACGTTGTAAGTTCAGAAGGAGTAGCACCGGATCCCGAGAAAGTAACCGTAATAAGGGATTGGCCAAGACCTACCAGCGTGAAACAGGTGAGGCAATTCCTGGGACTGGTGGGCTACTATCGTAGATTCATCCAAGGGTTCACCAAGCTAGCAGCACCTCTACAAGACATCCTGGTAGGGCAGTCGAAGAAGCCTTCAAACCGCAATCCTCCTTTCCAGTGGAGTGATGAGAGGGAAGATTCCTTTGAAAAGTTGAAGAAGGCATTGACCGGAGAAGAAGTTCTGGCATACCCCGATTACCATCAACCTTTCATCCTTTACACAGATGCGAGTAATGTGGGACTGGGAGCAGTACTATCTCAGAAGCAAGGAGGCAGGGAGAAAGTCATCGCCTTTGCAAGTAGAAAGCTCCGGCCTACTGAAAGAAATCCTGAAAATTACAGCTCCTTCAAGTTAGAACTACTGGCAGTAGTCTGGGCTGTGACTGAGCGTTTCAAACACTACTTGGCAGCTGCAGAATTCACCGTCTATACTGATAACAACCCATTGACCCACCTGGATACAGCCAAGCTAGGTGCGCTGGAACAGCGATGGATAGCCCGGCTGTCTAATTACAACTTCGTGATCAAGTATAGAGCAGGCCGAAAGAATGGAAATGCAGACGCCTTATCCCGGATGCCACACTTGAGAGACGTGGAAGAAGAACCGGTAGAACTTGAAGAAATTGAACTACCCGCCTTCCATCGTCCCAAGGTAGGACAGTATCAATCCAGTGCCTACCAGAAACATCAACAGGTGAATCTCAACCCATTAGCACACCACAGATGGGCTGACACTCAAGACAGCAATCCAGCTGTGAAGTTGGTGAAAGAACTGCTGACTGAGCAAAGTGCGTATCCCAATGAAAATGCACCGAAAGAGACACATCAACTCTGGAAAGAGAGAGGCAAAATGTTCCTGTACCAAGGAAAGCTGTGCAGAAGATATACCAATCCAAAGACGCATGAGCTAGTATGGCAGATCATTGTGCCTAAACAAGATGTAAAAATGGTCCTAGAAGCTTATCACAATGGTGCTGGTCACTTCGGGTGGAAAAAGCTAGAAGTAGTTTTAAGAGAAAGATTCTACTGGGTTGGAATGAGAAGATCAATTGAAGAATGGTGCAGAAACTGTGGTCCGTGCAACCTCAGAAGAAAAGATCTAAAAAACCAAAGAGCACCACTCCAGCCTATAGTTACTAAGCAACCACTTGAGCTCGTAGCAATAGATCACGTGAAATTGACACCAAGCCGGTCCGGCTATGTCTATGCTTTAACCATAGTGGACCATTACTCACGCTTCCTGGTAGTAGTGCCCGTGAAAGATCTCACTGCAAAGACAGCAGCTAAGGCGTTCCAGACATACTTTTGCAGACCCCATGGATATCCGGAACAAATACTCGCAGACCAAGGCACAGCATTTGAATCAGAGATCTTCAGAGAATTTTGCAATATGTATGGCTGCAAGAAGATCCGTACAACAGCCTATCATCCGCAAACAAATGGCTTATGCGAAAAAATGAACCATATTGTAATCGATCTCTTAAAGACTTTACCAGAGACAGAGAGAAACCTATGGCCAGAGAAATTGCCTGACTTGGTAGACCTCTATAACAATGTCCCGGTAAGCTCCACAAACTGTACCCCAGCTTACCTTATGCGTGCAAGACCTGGCAAGCTACCAATAGATCTAGAAATGGGTATTGTAAAACCTGACGCAGAAGTGCAGGATTCCAACTGGGACTCCCTACGCCAACAACAATATCGCCAAGTGCAAGAATGCGTAGAAAGGAATCTCCAGAAAACTAGAGAAAGACAAGAGCAATACTTCAACCAGAATGCTCTAGCAACCCCATTAAAACCTGGTGATCAAGTGCTCAAGAGAAACCGTCGCACTAATAAACTGGACAATCAGTGGGAATCCGCCCCATATACAGTTTTACCAATGAGAGTGAACAATCCTAAAATGTGTCTTATAAGCAAAGATGGTGGATTAACATCAGTACTAGTGTCAAGAGACAATCTAAAACTATGTCCAGAGACATTGAAAGAAAAAGAAGTCATTCAACCTGAACCAGAAGTTATTCAACCAGTACCGGTTCAACCTGTTGACGAAAAAGAAGAAGATGGAGTATATCACACCTATTTAGGAGACTTTCCTAAAACCTGGCCAACCTACAATGGTGCAGTAGTAGTTCCCATGATGGCCTTCTATCAAACACCAGAGCCTGTAATACCAGAAGCCCCAAGACCAATAGAATTAGAAGCAGACCCTGTACCACAAGAAGTTCCAAGACAGGAAGAACAAATTCCTAGTAATAATAGTCCTGGACACGGTGGAATTGCCAACCCCACAAATGTGGAATTATCCCTAGCAGAACCAGAAGTACTTACTAGGTATACATCCACTCACACCATCACATTGAGTACACCCAGTACACAAGCGTTACGCAGATCACAGCGTAGTACTCAGGGTCAATTACCAGCAAGATATGCAGACTACCAAATGTAAATAGATATTTCAACCAGAAACATCTGAAAGGAACTTGTTTAGTTGTTAATTAGAAGTTATTAGATGTAACGTTAAAAAAAAAAAAAAAAAAAGCCCAGTACCTACAGAGACTATTCTGTATGAACTACTTGCATATTCTTGAACTCTTTTCTTCATTTATCAGCCCGGAGGCGGTAAATTAAAGCTCCGGAAAGACTGTTTTTTTGAACATTCTTAAATTATTCATAAACTTTGTTGGAAAAATGGACGCTAATTGCAGTGCCTTTCCTAACAAATAAATAGCCCTCAAGGACAGAGCTGTATTAATGGACGCTATTTGAAGTGACTTTTTACAAGACTCTATTTTTTTAAACTTGAGTGGTTTTTGTAACTTTTTATTTTTTTTTTTAGACTCTGTAAATATTATCTGTTATATCTTATGTTTATTGTCCCACAGTCCCGGAGTACTGTTCTTAACTAAGGGGGAATGTGGCGCCCCTGCGGGTATTAGCCACAGTATAAGATCATAATAGCTGCACTCATTTAGAAAGCCATGCCACTGCACTACCACCTTTGGCCAGTAGGGGAGCTCAAGAGACACCAGAGACTTCCCTAGAGATAAAACACTGGTCTGAGGTAAATTTTCAGACAGTTGGAGCCAGGAGCTCAGAGTGACAGGAGCTGCATTGAGTTCCTGAGGACTGACTGACAATTTCCAGGGCCAAGCCATCGGTCTGAGGAGGAGAAAACTGATAAGAGGAACACTTTCAGAATCGGGTAGCATCATTATCTACCCTAGATAAAAAGCGCAGATACGGATACCGGATCCGTGGCTGCATTAGTTATATACAATACAGCAACCGGAAAACGTGAGGTAACAACAAGCTTCACAGGGCCAGACACAGCAACATACTAAGAGTTCAGCAGTATTCCCGGAGGGGGTAAGCAGAGAGAGACAAAGGACTCAAGTTGCCTGTTGAGTGGGACCCAGAGAGGACAGATTTGGGCCGGCAGCGAGTTCACACACGGCAGCAGGGCCACATAGACAGCGCAAGCAGGAGGTAAAGGACCCGGTGGGGCCTGAGCAACTGAACCCCTATTGCAGACTCCGGAGACGGGACTTGTTGTATTATAGTATGGTTGAAAGTAAACCAGTTAAACCTCATCTGTGCCTCAGCCTCTGATTTAACAGCTACCATCTATCCAGGATTGGGACCATCACCGCTGAGAGAATTTGCTGTGAATCAAGTAAGTGTCTGTGCCCTTAACATCTCCTCACCATACTTCCATCTTCATCCATCATTAACTTTAACATCACCTGTCCAGGGGACCCTACAGCCCTACCCGGAAAAGGGCTATACCATCTCAGCTGCCTCTCACCATCATCCCCTGGCCAGTACAAGGCAGCGGTGGCCATATATAGCCACATTATTCTGGGTGGCGTCACGACAATAACATCTACAAACTTTATAAATTATATAAACTTCTAAATCCCCTGTAAATACCCCCTTTTAGGAGTGTGCCAGCCTGGGGCCACGGCCTGGGTCCAGCCACCAGTGACTCCCCCAAGGAAAGGGACCCTGCGCCGGGTATCCCGGTCCCCTAAGCTGGGCGGCACACTAGCAATGATCGTGGTTTGAGAATGGTCCTTTAGAACTGTCCTTATCTGTTTTGACTCAACAAATGAGTAATAGGCAAATTGTCATTCTCACTTTGTGTTTTTCAATTATGAATAGATAAGATTTGATATTGTGTGTATCATCAATCTTATTTAGCAACTCATAGTACAGTTTAATAGTCATGTTCAATGTGAATGAAAGAATAGGTCCCTCAATGTGTCTATGTTTTCATATCTACTGATGTAAATAATGGGCAAAAGCTCAGTTTGAAACGTTTGTGTTTCCATGTAAAGCAAATCCTTACTCTGTCACCGAACAGGAAAAACATTGTAAAATATTGAGCTTTGGCACCAGGATCTAAATGCTCTATAAAACTGCAATTTATGTAATAAGTCAAAGAAGCCCCATATGATTAATGGACCCACAAAAAGTAGGGGGGCCAATCTTTGCACCTACTGCACCACTGCAATTTATGACCACCACAGGATTACCTAGATTAGCAAGCAGTGAATACAGCCCTCCACTAATAAATCCACTGCTGTGTAACAATAAATTCATCTCACCAAAACCAAATCAGATTAGAAGGAGCAAAGAGATAAAAGGATAAAACAAAGAAATTCTATCCTTACATAAAAGAAACCTCCGACACCTCCGTTTTCTCCAAAAATCATTTCTTTCTACAGTAGGTTCAGTTTCTTATTAAGAGACCGGAGATGGTTTGATTAACTTCAAAGCTCCAGAATATCAACTTAACGGTGGGAGAGAGGGGTTTATTTCACCACTACCTTTTTGTTCCATCTAATCAATTTTTCATTAGGGTGAAGGTGTTTATCAGCTTTTAGCACACAAGCTTTGAACTGAATGCGTCAATCTTTGTAATGAACTTATTAATTAGAACTAATTTAATTCAAGTGGAATTGAAGGTCTAATTAATGGAATGACTGCTTATGAAGATAGAGGAAAGCTGTGTTGATCTCCAACCTAAACACTGCAAGGGAAAGATTTTCTTTCCCTGCAGCACTAGAACAAACCGATTCGCTATGCTTAGATTTATTACATCATGATTACAGATGTCTGAAGGTCACCTCCTGCTTTTAAGATTATGTGCTCCTCAAAGGTTATGCTTAAAAAGAAAATATACAATCTGTTTTAAGGCAGCATTAGTTGTCTCAATAAATGTGACCATAAAACGTCAGTTCAACACGGGAAGAGACCAGACATGTTTACTTTCAGAGACTACTCGACCTATGGACGATCCAAACAATATTTGTAGTGTAAGATGATTAATATTGGGGTAGTTTAATGTTCGGTTCTTATTCATTACAAATTTAATGAGAACATTTCATGTTCCAGGGATTTTTAGTAGTCTTAGCCGGTGGAACAGTAATGGCCAACTTTCATCATAACTTCAATGCATTAAAAAGAAAAGGAGTAATTTAATATAAGGTTCTTAGTGTGTGACACCACAATAACACCTAGGCAGCAGGCTCGTGGTCTAGGTGTTATGTTTGACACCTATCTTTCCTTCACACCATATATACAATCTCTCATCCGCTCTTGCTGCTTGCACTTGAGGAACATCTCTAAAATCTGCCTCTTTCTCACCATGTAAACAACAAAAATCCTCACCATGCCCTGATCCATTCCCGCCTTGACTATTGTAATTCTTTATTAATTGGCCTCCCCCTCACTAGACTCTCCCCTCTCCAGTCCATCCTTAATGCAGCAGCAAGGGTCACCTATCCAGCCAACCGTTACTTGGACGCTTCCGCTCTGTGCCAGTCATTGCATTGGCCGTCTATACATTATAGGATCCAATTCAAATTGCTTGTTCTCACCCACAAAGCTCTTCACAGTGCAGCACCTCCGTACCTCTCAACCTTCATCTCTGTCTATCACCTCACCCATTCTCTTTGCTCTGGAAGCGACCTTAGTAACTTCTACATTAATCCGAACCGCCCACTGTCGGCTCCAAGACTTCTCCTGAGCTGCACCAATTCTCTGGAATACTCTACCCAAAGTAATTAGGATTATCCACAATTTACATAGTTTCAGGCGCTTCCTAAAAACACATTTTTTTTGTGTGGCCTATCATGCTCCCTAGTCAAAATCATTCAGACATACCCCTGTTCACTCCACCAGACTCAAACGCATTCCAAATGGCCACATATGTAGATCTTATCTATTGCCCATTTCCTCAAGATGGCTGGACCATCATTGTAAATAATCACCTGTACTTTTTGTCACCCCAACCACATTGTAGACTGTAAGTTCTTATGAGCAGGGTCATTATTTTGCTTTAATTATTTTTTTTATAACTGTTACTTATGACTGTTTTGACTGTTTGTATATGAACCTCTGAATTGTAAAACGCTGCGGAATATGATGCTATATAAATAAAGATTATTATTATTACTGCAGATATTTTAGGGTCCCTTCACACAGCACTGAAATATGACCTTAATATGAAAACAGGCCCTTACCTGTAGTGACTCAGTCATCTACAGGCTATCATAATTATATAAGAATAATTTTCTCCTGCAATTAGGTATGACCAGCCAGCCGAGGCCCCCGATAATGCTAGCCATCGTGTTATCATATCTTTCAGCTGACTGCTCATTCGGTGCACAGCCATGACTTCTCAATTCCTGGTACACTTGAATGAACTTCAAACGTCACCTTCATGTGTCTTCACCTGTAAAGGTCCTCATACACATTAGATAAAAGTCAACTGAACATGACAAATTCAGCTAACTATCTAATGTGTATGGGAACTTCCAGACTGTTCCCTGACAGAATATATTGGAGAGCATGAGGAACAGTCAGTTGGAATTTAACAGCCAAATCCTAGTGTTTGGCGTGGAGATAATCCACTGCCGGATAATTCTAATTCTGGCAGCGGCTCTTGTATATTATACAGAAATTCTCAGCCCAGCTGAGTACTTCATTACATAGAGGTGCAAGGTAAAGATCCAAAAAATTGTAACAGAATCACTCACACCCACATAATTTTTACTGAGAGAGTGGATAAAGATAAAGAAAAAAAAATCATGTAAAAAAAACAAAGAACTTGCTCTTTGTGAGCAGCAGGTAAGTCTGACAGGAGGAAAAAAATCTTCATTATAAAACATGCACGGAGCCTGCAAACAGTGCAGAGAATCGTCGGAAGGTGAGTAAGAAGGTTGTTATTTTATGGTGAGCACCAGCATGGGGCCCTATACAATCATGGGGGCTCATATGAGCGATGGGGGAGCTATACCAGGGATGGGGGAGCAATACTAGGGATGGGGGAGATATACCAGGGATGGGAGCTATACTAGGGATGGGGGGAGCTATACCAGGGATGGGGGGAGCTATACCAGGGATGGGTGAGCTATACCAGGGATGGGGGAGCTATAGCAGAGATGGGGGCGCTGTACCAGTGATGGGGGCCATATATCTGCGATGGAGGCTATACAACAGAGATGGGGGCACTATACCAGTGATGGGGCTATATACAATTATGAGGGCCATATATCAGCCATGGAGGCTATATACCAGCGATGGGGCGCTATACTAGTGATGGGGCCATATATCAGTGATGGAGGCTATATACCAGTGATGAGGGCCATATATCTGTGATGGAGGCTATACACCAGAATTGGGGGCACTATACCAGTGATAGGGGGCAATATACAATGATGGGAACCATATATCAGTGATGAAGGCTATATACCAGTGATGGTGGCGCTATACCAGTGTTGGGGGCATATATCTGCGAAGGAGGCTATACACCAGAGATGGGGGCCCTATACCAGTGATGAGGGGCTATATACTCTGATGGGGGGCTATATTATTATTATTATTATTTATTTATATAGCGCCATTGGTTCCATGGCGCTTTACATAAGGAGTGGGGTGACAAGGACAGGTACAGTACATATGAGCAGTCAATGCTTGCTGATACACGACGGGAGAGGATCCTGTCCACGAGGGCTCACAGTCCAGTGATGCGGGCATATACTGTGATGGGGGATATATATTCCAGTGATGAGGGTGCTATATACCAGTGATGGAGCACGATATTATGAGGGGCTACATACAGTGCATATACAGGGCTATATACACCATTATGAGGAGCATTCTACAGTGATGAGGGGTTATATACCAGGATGAGGGATGCTGCATTTCCCACCCTAGGCTTATACTCGAGTCAACAGGTTTCCCCAGTTTTATGGTGTAAAATTAGAGGCCTCGGCTTATACTTGGGTTAGCTTATACTCGCGTATATACGGTACTTGCTGAATAAGTATTAAAATACAAAATATGAGTAGCACATTATCACCACAAACATTCCAAGAAATGTATTCCCCCACCGACTGGTTTCCTTTTTTCAGGTATGTGCTTCAATTCATAACATAGAGTCAGGATCTCGATTGATCAAATTTAATAATCTCTCATGGTAATAAGAAATTTGTGGAAAGGCAATGAAATGCTTTGGATTTTTTTGATCATATAGCTTAGTGCTAGAGAGTGCAACCCAGACAAAGGCTTTTAGGAATTATTCAGGCTTGTAGAGCAATACAAAATATAAAAAAACAAGTATTGTGTTTGTTAATTTTCATAAAGTATTTAGAAATTGTTTTAATAATATATGATTTTCTCTTGCCACATATAAGAGGATTAAAGGTTAGATTAGGCAAAAATTATGACATTGTACAGTGGTATGAGAGTGTATAGATAAATGCCGAAAGGACACATCAAAGTCAGCTATCTGAGGTGTGGTAAAGGGACTATGGGAAAGTCATCCTAGGTCTGAAATTCGTTGTATGTATAAACTGGTGTAATGCTAGTGTAGGGGAGTAGATCCAATGGACCACAGAGAGAGCTGTGGCAGCTGCCCCCTCAGACAGACAGACTCAGGAACAGTCACTGGCATGGGCAGAAAGAGTCTCTGGTATGGTGAGCAGGTAGCTAAGAGACGGACACGTGTACAGACACTGGTCAAAGCAGTTGCATGCTATTACATGGGACATGGCAGGAGCAGACAGGTATGGGAAGGCAGGAGACAAGCAGGTAATGGACACAGGGACAGGACCTGGAAACTAGCTAGACTGGACACAAACTAACTAAAGGTGTTGATCAGGCACCTCTTGTGATGGGAGGATGCCTTATATACATAGTCATAGGATGAGAGGGGCATCCTGGGAATAGCATGAAGATCTTTTAAATGCAGGGCAGGAGTGCAGCTGAGTGCCTAAGACAAACCCTTGGGAGACGTGTGCACAGGCCCTGGGAGTGAGAGACAACTGAAGACCTCGTGGATGGCCATGGATGGGGAAGGAGGCATGCAGGTGGGCCATCGCAGTGAATAAGCTATAGTCCTTGCTGCAGGGAGGCAACATAGCATGAGGATATTGGCATTACAACTGGTTTTATGTTACTGTATTATTTGACTACAATATCTTGGAATATGGATCGTGTTTGCTGTCAGGTCCTGAAAGATGGTTCCACTTGGATTGTGTGATTGGAGAAGTGCTGTTCCAGGAAGAGAGGAAAGCAGCAGCCTAGCTCTTCATACTTTAGCAAGCAATAAGGAAGTTAATCCTACCATCATGGTTCTATGTCTGCTTTTTATTTTTTCTGATTTTATTTTGTTTTATCTATACTTATATGCTTATTGCAAGGTGGTGTCATGAGAGATATCTGTCGGACAAGCAGCATTTCGACCCCCAGCTATCTAATATGTATGGCTAAATTAGCTACTGTCATCCTTATGAGCTTTTTATTACTTTGAACAAACTTATAGTTGTTTGTAATATGTGGATTTCGTTTTCTGATTGTCAATAGTTGTCATTCAAACATTTATAAGGTTAACATCTATTGCTCTAAACCCCTATCCACCATAAAAATGCATGGTCAGCTAGGTCAATTAAGCCTACTGTACATTCTCAGTACAGAGAATGGTGTATTAGCTACAGCCAGAGACCACTGCCAGAGACTCATCTACCCTGAGAATTAAGGATAAGTCTCCCGGAAAGCTTTCAAACAAGCATCATGTGAACATTTTATAGTGATTAAATATATGTTATTCATTTTGTCTAAGTTACAATAAAGTGAAGGAAAAGATGTTTGCAATATTGTACCCCGCTAAATAAGAAATATACCATTCTTACCTGTAGAGCAGTCAGGTCCGGTCCAGTTGTGATCACAAGTACAGCTTCCAGATTCTTGAATGTAGGTACCATGACCAGAACACTGGTCGGGACACATAGATTTGAGGATTTCACAGTTGCTACCACCCCATCCTTGGTTGCAGTGGCATTCGCCATGAATACAAACCCCATTATTCGAACAAAATGAATCCAGGCAATCAGCTATGGAAAGAAGTAAAGTATTAATTACAGCTAATTACAAACCCTTGGGTATAAAAGTCAGATGTGCTACATTTTTTTCTCCCGTCTTTTACAAGAACTACAGTAAGTTTTTAACATGAATACAACATTGACATTGACACATAATTTAGCATAGGTAGATAGTAGAGATTTCAGGAACCTGTATAAAAAGCAGTGAGGACTGAAAAAAGCCATTCCCTTGGCACTGACCAAGACACAATGTGACAGTTTCAGTAGACAATTGCTGCTTTAATGTGTCAGCTGAATACCCTACATCTTCCTGGACTGCCATTAATGTGCTCTGGATGATGAGACTTAATTCAGCAATTTGACTCAATAAAACGTTACACTTGTAGGGTCAATGGTCTGAAAATTTAATTCCGAGGATTTAATTGCATTCCTTTGCACATGCAAATCAATAAAAACAATTTGATCAAGGAAAGAAAATGGTGGCTTTCTCTAGAAGAAGCCAAGACAAAATGGTCAGTGCACTACATAACAATATCACAGATTTCCTAATTCTATCTCGTAATGCCAAAAGCTATGTATCACGTTTCATCTCGGTTTAAATTCCTGAAGAGTGTTGAGTGTAAAAAAAAAAATTGCTTCTCTTCCATACATCCAGCACATTTTATATGTAATCTATTGAGGTATGTGATGCCTTTGAAAAGGTAACGATACACCTCAAAACCTAATGGAGGTATATAAAACATGGCAAAGAAGAAAAATGTTGATAACTCAAGACACAAGGTTAAATAATAATATTTGCAATAGAAAAATATGGTTTAGTGGTGATGATGTGATATCTAAATTATAATTCAAACACACATTCAAGCCTAGTGATTCACCAAGTACCAGCTACCATTTTCCAATGGGAAGAGGAAAATATGAGCGTTTATTATGAACCACATCTTACAGATCTAGCAAAGATTATCTTAATTAAGATAATAAAGCACTGGCATATAAGGGCACAAAATAATGTATAAGGCTGGCTTCACATTTGCGTTTGTGTCTGCATGCTGATGGCATGCAGACACAAACGCAGTCAAAAGCAGGGACATTTTGATGTGTCCGCAGCGGATAATGTCCGCCTGCGGACACATCAATGTGCAGCCCGGCAGCCAATCAGCGGTGTCCGGGGGCGGAGATCAGCACTGGAGATCTCCTCCTCCCGGCCGCCGGTAAGCTCCGGGACGTGTCGGCGGGGAGAAACAGCTGATTTGACAGCTGTCTGAATCTCCCGCGCCGACACCGAGAGGAGATGTCGGCACTGGAAGATTCAAACAGCTGTCACATCAGCTGTTTCTCCCCGCCGACATCGCTAGCAGATTACCGGCGGCGGGGAGGAGGAGAACATCAGAGGCTGAGCTGATCTCCCGGTGGCTGTCGGTGATCTCCTGTGACATCACCGGCGGCCACCGGGAGAGATCTTAATGAGATCCGTAGCGTTCTCCTGCAGTGTCATGCAGAGGACACTGCGGATACATTGAGATCAATGCATTTTTTATGCGCTTGCAGGCGCTTGCGGATAGAGCAAGCGCCGCGAACGCACAAAAAAATGCTGCAAGCTGCGTTTGGAGCGCGGTCGGAGGTCGCATAAATTATGCGCATCCGAACGCAAATGCTGCCAAACGCAGCCATACGCAGGCACATGCGTTCCTATGTTAAACATAGGAATTCATGTGCGCAAGCGTTTGGCTGCGTTTGGTATGCAGCGCTCCATACGCAAATGTGAAGCCAGTCTAAGGCTTTCTACACACCATAGATGGCTGTCAGCCAAATGATGCCTTGCTTGTTTATTCAGCTGTCAGCCATCCTAGCCCATACACAGGAGCACTCACTCGGCCAAGCAACTGTGTTCTCTATGAGAAGGCTGCGGAATGACATGTTGACTGGCGACTTATCTTAGGGAGAACAATGTAATCATCAGGCCTAAATCAGACATGTGGGATAGACAACTCTCCAAATCATTAGTCGTCCGGTGCTCCCATACACATTAGGCTGCTCTCTGAACTCATTGATATTGGGGTTAAGCTGACTTTAGTCTAATGTGTTTAGTGGCCCTAATTTGACACCTAATCTGAAAATGGTCTATGGCTTTTGCATTATTATATTATTCTTTGTAGGTAAAATGTAGTTAGCCAGTAGAAAGAAATGTAAAAAAAAATTGAAAGTCCTCAGTGGTTAATACCTTTTAATGGCTAACTAAGATAATAATAAATGGCAAGCTTTCCAGACTACTCTGGTCTCTTCATCTGGCATAATATAACACAAAATCTGAAGTCACATACTTATACACAACAGGATATAGAATAATGCAGTAAATAAGACAAGCGACGTGAAGCATAACTATCACTATGGGAAGAGATGGGAAGTTGTGGCAGTAAATATTGGTGTAGTTCATAGATAAGGAGTGGGAAAGTTTAATTGTCCTCTGATTGAGGTCTAGTCCAGGGCTCTAATGTTTCCAAATGGTCTGAGGAGCACATTTCTCAATTGATGTAGAAAGACATAAATCCATGCAACACATTCATTCCTGCTCTATGTTCCTTACTTGTGTGGATTTTCTCCAAGTACTAATCTGCTTTCAAACACATTAAGAGCACATTGAAAGGGAATTTAGGTTGCGATGGTAGGTGATGATAATATGGAATAGGTTAATATTATGAAAACAACAGAAATATAATTTCCATGATGTCTTACTAAGTACTAATTCCATTTACCTTCCTCACAGTTCTCCCCTTTATAGCCTGCATTACAAGCACAAGAGCCCATGACGCATATTCCATGGCCACCACATAGAGGATCCACGCACTGGGTACTGGGCACATCACATTCGGTTCCTTTCCAGCCACTATAACAAAGGCAGCGTCCTTTGGAGTACTGACCATTTCCAGTACACAATACAGGACAGGCTGCTGTGAAATATAACATGACAATAGAAGAATTAGGGCAGTTTGCAATGTCACGCAAGCAATAGACACACTTACAAAATAAAAAACAGCAACGGATAAAGCAAATAAATATGTCAGGCATCGCCTGCTGAAATAGTGATGACTTGTGTCGCCAGTCGCCACATCTTAGCTGCATTTTTCCACAAAAGAAAACTAATTTGTATACCTCTTGAACAATCGGGTCCTAGAAATCCAGGAAAACAATGACAGGTTCCCGAAACACACCTCTCCGTTTCCATGGCAATTTCGGGGACATTCCACAACGGACTCTACAAATAACAGATTTGGTGAGACTTTCTATAAATGGGAGGCTTGCTGAGTTCTTACAATACACACTTTCTCTTACGTTTGCTTTCATAACCATCAGGCATTTTGATCAGTTAAAAAAAAAATGCTAGAGTAGCTTAGTAATTCGAGGAAAGCAAATATTGACTTATTCCCTATAATTGCTGGCAGTGCTGGACTGAATTAGAAGTTTCAATTTGCTATGACAAGAATGTCCGGAACGCAGGGTATTTTTAATGCAGGTTGACTAATTCATAATGACATTCTTGCTCACTGCCTTTGCAGATAGTTATACAATAATTAGCAGAGACATAAATGCACGTCAGTCATTTTGTTCGGTAAGAAGTGAACTCGGACCTCGGACTCGACATAAAACAACAGAGAAGCTGAAGCAAAAAAAAAAAAGATTTCTGATGTGTTATCATACAGTGTGAACTGCGCTGTCTCACCTTTTCTTGGCTGTCAGGACAGATAATTTTACACATGAAGCCATAATTTTTTTTTTACCTTTTAACCTACTGTATGGTTTGAAAGAAAGTGGAAAAAAGCACATTAGCTATTGAGGTGTAATGATAAATGGCAGCTTGACTAAGTGTTAGCAAAACCTTGTTCTAAAGGCAACCTATCATGCCCCCCAACCCAGCAGCAATCGTGTATGTATTGCTAAATTCCTGCCTACCCAGGCCGGTATAAGGTTTATCACTTAAATCCATGTTTAAAAAAAGTATTTATAAGTTCCACTTTCCTTATGCTAATAAGGGCTCTAAATAATCGTGGGGCGTGAGTTTCCCCATACTAATCAGCCTTCTGCGCATGTTATCACGCCCCTGTGGGCGCGATAACATGTTTTACAAGAAGCGGCGTCATTGTTAACTTTCTACAAATCTCACACATGTGCTTGTCTACGCTTCCAGGCTTCAGAGGTGCATTACACATGACCAAAATAGCAGAAGACGGCTATTCTTCAGCTCCTTGGAGTATGTTAGCCATCCTTTGCACTTCCTGTCATATGCAGTGCACCTCTGAAGCCAGGACGCATACACCCAGCTTCAGAGATGTAATGAAACTGTCACATGGAGCTGAGCACAAGCACAATATTTGCAAGGGACTTGCTTGTAATGATGTTGGCTCTTGCAGACATACATTTCATGCCCACAAGAGCTTGATAAAATGTTGAGAGTGTTGACTAGTCTGGGGACTAAAACACCCATTGACTAGTCAAAGGACTAATTAGCATAAGACGAACTAAGCTTATGAATACTTTTTTACACATGGATTTAAGTCACTGACATTATACCTGGCTGGTTAGGCAGGGAATGTAGCAAGAGATATATGGTGGATTGGGGTGATTGGGGAACATGAAAGGTTACCTTTAAATGAGAATCAAACTAGTCTAAAACAGGTTACACATTACATTTCTGATTTCTGTTGTAGTTTTGATAAAAAGCCTTGTTTTATTAGCAAAGGTTATCACAAGAGGACTAGTAAACCTACTGCCGTGTAGTCCACTGTATGCATGAGTTCTTTATAACCTCACCTCCACCACTGATTGGCAGTTTAGTGCCTATGCACAGTGTACACAGAATGCTGCCAATCAGTGGTGTGGGTGGGTTATACAGAGCTAAGCTTCAAGAGAACAAACATATCTGAAGCAGATAAAGCTGTGATTTTATCAAAATTGCAGCAAATAGACAGTAAAGGGCCTGTCACACGCATCAATATCGCCTGCACGATATCGGCTGCACGTGACGTTGCAGCGATATTGATGCGTGTGACATACTGAATCAACCAGCGATAAATCGCTGGTTGATGATCGCCAGGTTTTAGAACCTGCTCTAAAACCTGGCGATTGTCGCCCGGTGGACACGCAGCATCGCTGCGTGTGACACCGGGAGTAGCGATATTCCAGCTCCCAGCGCCTCTCACAAGAGCTGGGAGCTGGTATCCAAGGTAAACTGCGGGTATCTAGGCAGCGCGCGCTGCCTAGATACCCGAAGTGTACCTTAGTTACCAGCCTCCTCCGCTCACCGGCTGGTATCTAAGGTACACAGCGGGTAACTATGGGTCCCTAGAGCGGAGGAGGCTGGTAACTAAGGTACACGTCGGGTATCTAGGCAGCGCGCGCTGCCTAGATACCCGCAGTTTACCTTGGAGACCAGCCTGCTCCCGCTTCCAGCAGGCTGGCAGCGGGAGCAAGACATCGTGGAAACGATATTTAAATCGTTTCCACGATGTTTCTGGTCAATTGATCGCTGGTGAGTCTGTCTGTGTGACAGCTCACCAGCGATCAGCCGTCAATGTCGTCAGCGATCAGATCGCTGACGACATTGACACGTGTGACAGGCCCTTTACAGACACATCCTGATGACCAATTTCTTTTAAAAATTCAAATCTTGTAATAAAAATCCTTATAGAATTTCACTTCTACTGCTGCATGAAGATTTGTCAACCACAGCTGTTCAGTGACCACTGACCAGTTACATGCAAACTAATCGACGATCATTAAATGGTCAGTTTAGACAGACCAACCACAAATCTATACATACAGTATAAGGGACTTTCTATGCTTATAGCATATAACCTGCCTACAGGAAAATGTGCTGTCAATAATGATAATTTTTAAGCCAAAGTACACATCATCACATCCAACAAATCATGCATGTTCGTCAGGTATTCGAATAGGATGCTAGTCGAGAATGAGTGTTACTACAAACACTTGTTCCCCAAACCTTGGCTAGTCTGAATTGGCCTTCAGGGTGGCCACCAAGAGTAATATGGAAATTCCATAGCCAAGACTTGACAATCAGTTATCAGTTAAAAGCACATAACTGCTGAGATTAGGATAGTCCTTACGATCTTTGACATGCCCACATAAAATGTATCTATTCTGTAGCTATAATTACTCATCTGGTACTTCTCTAAAAAGCAAAAACCTAAGAGAAATGCATCATTTTGTTCCAAATTTAATATTTAGTTATCATGGGATTGTTTAACTAACTGCTACACATAAAACCCATAGTTTCCTTTTTAACAATTACATTCTACATTAAAGAAGTAAAAGTGCATATAAAGCAACCAAGACACTAAAGTAATGGTACTCCTTACCAATTACAATTGTGTTGAAGGATACTGGTTCAGAGTTCTTGCCATCATTATAAAATGCAATATGCCAGATGCCAGAGTTCAGATATTGGATGAAGCCAGCCTCGTGAATGCTGACAGATCTCGGAATGCGTCCTGTCTTCTCAGACTCTAGCAGGTTGCGTTTTTCTCTTGAAATTAATCTGCTTCCTTCCAGGAGTTCCACAAAGTCATACTGGAAATATAAAATGAAAATAGAGAAGAGTAAATCTAGACTATTCATCCCAACACCATTTGTTCTACAATTCTGAATTACAGTATAAATGTGAACCCTTCTCGTGGTAACTGGCTAAGGATTAAACAAACATTAAAGAAAAGTTTATCTGATGAACGACTGTCCTGCCAATATGGACCTAAGCATTTTAGCATAAATTGTCTAAAGGGCTGTACAAAGTGGCCATAGATGTTCAATTATGCTGAGCAAGTATTGATTTGTGTTCAGTCATTAGAGAAGTATGAATACTTAAAGCATGACTGCCATTTACATTTTTATTTAATAATAATTTAGAGCAATTTTAATTTGAATAAACTTTCAAATATACTTTATTAGAGAATTTTGCTTGAAAACCATTCAGAAACCTTCAAAAAGGTGTCCCCACTAGGCTTTGTGTGAAGCAGACATAAGTTCATTCTCAGTCAGATCTATCTTCACACTGAATATGGCCACATAACCATATAAGGGTAATGGGGTGGGGCCTACACTGTGAGCGAGCTCCTGACTGCAGCTAATTAAGTGACAATGTATGAGATAAGTCAACAGCACAGTTGCTAAGAAATGTCAGAATGTCAGGATCAGTGTAAACTCCTCTTTCCTTGGCATAAGCTTCTGATCTGTCATGTGGCTCTACACAGCTCAGTCACAATCTCTGTTAACTCCTTCTCTGCTGCCACATCACACTGCTCCCTATCAGCCTGCTCTCAGAAGCTGAGGCATACACACACAGTGCTTGCTGACACTGAAGGACACTGAGCATGCCCACAAAGTCATAAAATACAGTTTTCAAAAGAGCACAGAAAAAGTTGAGAAAATAAGTCTTATGGCACAAAAAAACATTATCCTAGTTGCTATGTGACCCATCATTAACAACCAGTCCAGTATTGTTTTTTTGTCAATGAAATTACATTTACACTTTTAGCCTACATTCATTCCTTATAGGTTGTACTCTCACAGTACTTTCATGGCTCTAAAAAATATTTAATTTGTTGCTAAATTTCAATTAAAAAATCTTTCACTATCGTTGGTATTGTCCATTAAAATTAACTAGTGTAATGCTGGCTTTTGGCAACATTCACAAGTATCTCCTTTTATGGTCATATTTGGTAGCCAAATTCTGAGATGTACAAGTTAGATAAAAATGAGCTGTACATTTCGTTATGAAAAATAACTTTGCAAAAGCTATAGAAAAAGGGATGTCCAGCTGCAACAGCTGACATCAAGCTTATAACTGTTAACCGCAAAAACAAAATATTATTGCTGCTATTGACGTGTGATCTTGAAGGTGTACTTTCCTCGATGGGTGCCAGATTGCGTCTTCGGTCTGGTGGAGTGCTAGATAGAAGGAACAAGGTGGAATCTAATAGTATCATCCAAACATTTTATTGGTGGTCCCTTATATGCCACAACGCGTTTCGACAACCAGTATGTTGTCGTCCTCAGGTGATATCACCGATATCAGACCATTTTTGTGTGAGGAGGGAGTTTGCAGACCCAGTAAGGACCTGTGGCTGCTGGGATACCGGGCACAACATGGGAACTGCAGGACCCGCGGTGACGAAGTTCCTGTAGCAGCTGCAGCAGGGGTCACGTTACATTCGAACCGGAAACGCTGCAGGAGCGACAGTGGTGTGCGAGCAGCAGAGCCCTGCACACAGGATCAACTACACCAAACACCGGAGTTGTGTGGGGGCACACAACCCGCTAAAGTGAGCAGAACTTTGGTCCCAATTTAGCCCACAAATTTGTCCACAGATGCTTTTCATTGCGCTCCAACTCTTTTCTTTATTACATGATTGCATCTTCGCACACGCACAAAAAATAATGATATAGTCAAGAGCATGTGTTCTGAGTAGAGATTAGTGAACCTTTTGAGTTCACGTTCAGGCGATGCAGCTGAACCTTTTGACGCACTATTCATGACTTCGAACTTGACCTCAACCTCAATGGAGGTCACTGATTGGCAGATCAGCTCTCCGCCCACATACGGCTATAAGTGGAGTTGGGGGGCCGTGTTTTTTTTTTAATTAATTTTGGACACACACTAAACCCATAAACTGTGCTGTTAGGCCAAGCACTAACTGTACCCAACCACAGTGATTGTTGCTCCAATGCTTTGCAAAAGTAAAGCACCCAATTTCCGAACAAGTTTGCCCAACACTGAATTTCAGTTTCACTATCTAATTATTAAACACAGAGTGAAATATTAGTGACTATTCTGTAAGCATCATAAACGCAGTAAGCCTGTCTAGACAGGCTATTAAATGACTGCCAATTGACAGACATGTAGAGGGTCGACAGTTGTTTAATGCCATAAATCGTATAATGTAAATCCAGCCATATTCTATACTTTGAAAACAAGAGCCTGGAGACAGTTATGTCCCAATCTATGAAAATATTTCCCCTTAATAATTGATTCACTAACATACTATAGGACGTATATGCTTGGGATTGCAGTTATTATGTTTTCCCCGTGTGTTTCCTTCAGGTCTGTAATTTCTTTTTCTCACACGCCAAAAACCAACTGATTGACTTTGATATTTAGATCATGAGCCCCAAAGGGGGACAAGGCTGATGTCTACAGCACTGTGGAATATGTTGGTGCTATAAATACAGAAAAAAACACTAAAACAGTTTTTAGTAAACTATTCTAAAAAGCTATAACCCAGTTTGTAAACAGTATAAAACTTTTTATCCATACATTCAGTATCGTCACACTCTAATGGCCTTGTCAGAATGAAAGTGACTTCATAAGTCAGGAATCACTGTTTCCACATAGCAGTGATCCTTCCAAGTCCGCAGACTTAGTCTGAGAGGGGGGTAGAAAAAAAAAGAGTTAGAATATCGGGTTGACAAGGACATTTGGCTGGAATCGGTGTCTGGTAATGTTCTTTGTACATTTTAATATGCGACTGTCTGGCTGTGTGTTATGTGGCCTGTTCCTCGCGTTTGTTATTTTCGGCTGGCATTGTGCATTGTGTCATGTCACATAATACTTTCATTTCCGTTGAAGTTGCCATCCTATACACATTCGTCTACTGAAAACAAAAACATAATCTAAAGACCTTGTCGTTAATCAGCCGAGCTGGCTTCACATGCATTCACCCTGCTGAATCTATTTGCTTTGTGAACATTAACTATTATTTGTAATCTTCTCCATGGTGAGAAACTGCAGGATAGGTACATTGTACAAATATAAATATATATCCAGGGCCCAGCAGTGAGAAAACTCACGGTTAACTAGATGGAACCTGTGGATTTCATAAAAGCAATGCAGAAGGAAACTGGAGTTCCCCAGATTTGTGGAAGATTCATTATCTTGTCTGGGTCTTTAGCCCTTCAACTTCTCCCAGGGAAGAATCTGCAGCAATTTATGCTGGCTAAAATAACAGCAGGGGTCCTGCTCACTGCCAGCATCACTCATCCCCACTAAACTTTGCAACAATTAAGTGCCAGGGACCTCACAATTGCTATAAGGCATGGCAGCACTCACTGCTCCTGGGTGAAGAAATATTCTTTATTCCATATCGGGTTGGTGGCTGTGTACTGGGGGTATGAGGAAGAGGATGGGGGGTCCTCAGTAACTGAGGACCCCCATCCTCCTCCCCATACCCCCTGTACACAGCCACCAACCCGCTATGGAACAAAGAATATTTATTACTGAAGACCCCCCATCATCCTCCCCATACCCCCTGTACACAGCCACCAACCCACAATGGAAGACTATTTCTTCACCCAGGACCAGTGAGTGCTGCCATTCTTTGTTTGTGCCACTGGATGTGTATCTTGTAACCCTGAAGTGCACCGCAGAGTCCTGGGTAGCGGTATGGAAGCTGGTAAGCAGGAGCGGTGATCTCCGTACAAGGAGGCAGAGCACGAGTGGAGTGGTGCTTGGCAGCCTACTAATTTAGTAAGTCACAATTGCTATAAGTTTTATGTTTTTTTAAGATAAAATACGAAATTAAATTAACTTATAAAAAGTGTGGTATATTATTTTTTATATATTTTTCTGAAGAAAATCAGCAAGTATTAATGTCTACATTTTTCATATGGATCACTTAAAGTAAACATTCAGAATTTAACAATGTATATAGAGATTTCTAGAGATCAGTGAACTTGTTCAAGGCTGGAGTTCAGGTGCTTCACGTATCCAAAGTGCTGGAGCATGAAGCGCTGAGCTTCAGTATGCTTGATGCCCGGCCCAGTGCATGCCCCTTGCTGTGGTTGATCCACGTGCTCTGGGGGTTAAATCCAAGTTTTCAGCTGTGATGTGTTGTCCAAAAAAAAAAAAAAAGAAAAAATCCCCACCCTCCCGCCCCTGGAAGCATTTTGCTTATGGCTGGCTGTATGTGGGGGGAGAGACGAAGAGCCAATCAGCGACTTCCACTGATGTACAAGTCAAAGTATGGGATCCAAATAGTGGCACCCGAACCCCAACATCCAAAGGTTCACTTATTGCTATAAAGCTCTATCAATCAGGAACCAGGGCTAGAAATGAGGTGTCAACAGGAGGTGAAAGGATTCCACATGTCTGCTTTTGTAGCCCATAGGATTTCATATAATGATTGTGCCAGTTTGTGCAATTGGCTAATATATATTTGACCGTGTACTTATAAGCCAAAGGTATACATTATTACAATATTGAAAAAAAGACACATTCCGTCAATTTCTACATTTTCCTTTAATCCACAGGAAGACAAATCATAATGTGATTCACTAAGACTGGGGTATAGAGCAATCATTCCTGACCTCTCTCGGTTGCCAGATTAAGTCTTGCAGAACCATTTGAACATAATACTAGTAATTATAATGCTATACCTATAATTACAACTTATTGGGGCTGGCCCACAGACATTTTAAGACCTTCCATCCAATGTATTAATCTAGTTGGTTTTTACCTTGCATTCATATTCAAAATGATGCCTTACAAAGGGTGTAAAAATGGAAAATATACTTAGATCACATATTATTTCTTTTCATAGAATATATTTTTAGTTGCTGCTTGACATTGGTTGCTGCTGCTTAGCTTTTTAGTACCCATTATACCCAATGGTTATAACGTAACTAAACTGTATTATTTCAATATAGATCATCCTTTGTAAAACTAAACTAAGTAAACTACATTACCTTATTTTGCTTACATCTCTCTCAAAATCCATGCTAAAAATACAGTTTTAATTGCCTAGTTAATGCTCTTTGACAAGCTGCTTGGAACTGCTGCTCCAGCAATAATCTATACTCACACATTTGTTACAAACACTCTCACTGTCCGCTCAAAGCAGCTTAAATGGAAGGAAGAAGAGTAGAGAAACTCATAGTGAGAGTGTATGTAAATAGTGTTTCAGTAAAGGGCCTGTCACACGTGTCAATGTCGCCCGCGATATCGCTCATGCGTCACAAATTATTAATCGCCTGAGCGATGTGGAATTATCGCAGGTAAGATGTCACACGCGTCAATATGACCCAGCGATGCGGTGATGTCGCCATCTTGCGAGCGATTTTATTTAGTTGCTTGTACGGTGTCAAAATAGAAAATACGTCGCTGAGTTTAGTGTCACACGCAGCGATGCACAAGGTCTACTGAGCGAGGAGCGACAGGTTTTACATCTGGCAGTGAAACCTGCGATCGGCGATCAGCGACATATCGCTGGTTGCATCGCTTGGTCACACGCTTCAATGTCGCTACTGCGTCACTTTTACGTCGCTTGAGCGACTGAAAATCTGTGACGTATGAATGACATTGACAGCGATATCGACGCGTGTGACATCCCCTTAAGGATTTTTGCTAGAACAGCAGGTCAACGCAGCTGGCAAAAGTCAAAGCTTTACTTCAACCAAATTATCACTATTAGGGTATGTGCCCACAGGAAGGTTTAGTGGCGTTCAAACCGTCAGTAAACCGCTGGAAATTATCAGTTCTGAGCTCTGAAGTCTCCAGCTGTTTTCCGGCGGTTTTCCGGCGTTTTTTTTACAGCGTGTGCACAGCGTTTTTCAGTCGTTTTTTCCAGCGGTTTTTCCGGCGGTTTTATATGGAGGATTTTGTTAATGGAACCGATCAAAAACCGCTGAGAACAATTGACATGCTGTATGCTGCAAAAACCGCTGGGAAACCGCTCAACCGCAGGCAGATCCGCTCACAGAAACCAACTATGTGTGCACAGCGGTTTCTAAATTACATAGGGTTACTTGTAAGTCCTAACGCTGCTTAGGATTTACATAAATTTAAATAAAACCTATGCTAAACCGCCGGCGGTTTTCGCTGCTAAACCGACGTTAAACCTTCCTGTGGGCACATACCCTTAATGGTAATAAACCAATGGGTTAACATACTATTTTCTGGGTTATTTGGTTAAATCAATATAAGACTATTACAGTATATTGTGTCCTCTGGTGAGTTCATTCTTAAAGGGAACCTGTTACCTGTTTTGAGGGTTCTAAACCCTGCCCACCACCTTAAACGTGATGAAATTGTTGTTCCTTTATATGCCCAGAAGTCCCCTGCATACCTCAAAAAATTACTTTTAATCTGTCCCACGCTGTATGCAAATTACTTTTTAAGGGTCATATGGGGGTCTGCATAATACGGTCAGAGTCACCCTGCTCCATGGAAAACCCGCCTCGCTCCACGCCAACACCGTTCCGCTGCATGGAAAACCTGCCCCTCGTGAGAGTATGCAAGTGAATGACAGAGACGTCATTCACAAGTCTCGTACCTGCACAGTGAAAACACTGGCTCTTCTAGAAACTTGTGAATGACATTGCTGTCATTCACTTGCATACACTTAGAAGGGGCGGGTTTTCCGTACAGCGGCGCTGGGGCGATGTTGGCGTAGATCAGAGTGGGTTTTCCATGGAGCGGAGTGGCTCTGACCCAGTGTGCAGACCCCATTTGACCCTTAAAAATAATTTGTATACAGCATGGGACTGATTAAAAGTCGTTTTATGAAGTATGCAGGGGCACGTCTGGGGATATAAAGGGGTTACAGGAATCCCAACTCATCATGTTTAAGGTGGTGGGCAGGATTTATAACCCCCAAAACAGGTGACCGGTGCACTTGAATTATGAGATTCTCCAAATCCTTCACTATCAGGTAACACTCAGGCTGCTGCTAAAATAAGGGTTAACTAAAGCAAGAACTTTTCTACCGTCATATCCAACCGATGAGGCGGATACACATTACAGTCATATTCCTGATGGAATGAGAACAAGAACTTTTTTCATAGAATATTTGTCAGGTAATATGCAGGCTTCACAGCACAAAATCACTAACCATTAACTTTAAGGATCACCGTCCAAAGCAATAATGTACTATTCTGTTCCTATGTCTATTGGTTTCCGTAACTGAGTTTCCATGTTGTAATTCGTCTATGTATTGTGTGAAATGAACTACACAGAAACCTCAAATCCATTCTGTCAAGTCATGGCGATGAAAGAAATGGAAAAGGAAACCTCAGGCATGAGGGTGTAAAGGACAAAAGGCTGAAGATGGGGTAAAATACAAAAAATGTGATAATGCTCCATTAAACTCAATGCTCCCTCCCTGACATAACACGGCAGCCTCGTAGGCCTTTATACAAAACAAGGTCAAGTTACTATTTATTCAGTACAAACAATAGCAGCACTGATTTCATTTGGCACACAACTTAAAATGTATTTTTGAAATCAATGAAGGTAATGGATCACCACAGGGTAAGTCGACTGGGCCTTTTTTCATTTACACTTGAAAAGGTCTATACTGTGTACTCATGCAATCTGCTCATTTGAAGAAAAAAAAGTCCATCAAAATGAAACACTTATAACCTAAGATACATACGCACCAAATTGGCTGCTAATGGAGTTGTTAAAAGTATGAGCTCGAGGGGTTGTTCGATTTTCCCCCTCTGTCATGAAATTCTTTCTTATTATTTTGGATTCAAGTGTAAAATTGAAATTCCGTTGTGACAAACGTCATCACAGCAGATATCTATATTGTTTCTAACTATTTCTGATAATGCTTGAAGCGTCAAAAGAGAGCGTTCTGTTTGCCCTTCCACCTGCTGCTTTCTATTTAACCTACAAAAACAATTTCAGAAATCACTTGTAGATTTTTCCAAGCTCAGTCTTATACTGATGCCATAAAAATGTCTTATGTCTATAAATGTTGACTTTAGCTCTTTAGTCTGTTTAGTACTACAGTTATTCCTCCCAAAAATCTATCTCATATAATGATTACTCTGTGCCAATGAGGACCAAAAAGGCCCGAACAGGTCAGACTACAGACGTCATTCCTTGGGTACCTGATATCAATGTAAAACTCACTCTGCATATCCTCCTAAATAGAAAATGTGGCACTCATTGATAGGTGAAAACAACTGTTATTTCATCCACAAGATAAAACAGCACAGGTGGTGGATGAGGGGGATGTCCGGACGGTGGCGGACACTCATGCTGACTTGTGCTTCAACAGGACCTGTTATAAATATATTTTCAAAAACATTTTTTTATCACAGCTATTTTACATTTTCTTCATTACTTGCTATATTAAAAATCAGAAATCTTGCAATTTTCATACTGACCCTTAAGTCCAATATTTAGTTGCTATTCGCTGCTTTGTGCAAAAGACTTTTCAGCAATTTCATTTTCATCACAGACAGGATTACAGTGAAGATGGTAATATTTATATATACACCATGTGTTGTCTGATGTCATGCATCACCTCTTCCCTCACCCTTCACAATGACCTTTGTCTAAATCAGAGCATAGGCTGTAAATACTTCTGCACGAATCAATAGGATCAGAGCCAGTCTACTGCTCTTTATGTCTATGTGGCTGTTGAAAAGAAGAACAAGTGTATTTGTAATATTAAAGAGAACCTGTCAGTTCCCCTGGGCACCAAGAACCACAAGTAGTTCTGGGTGAATATCTATTATTCGCGCCTAACAGTCCCAGCAGATAGTAGCATAGTTAAAACAATCTTTAGAAAAAGTACTGTATTTCTAAAGACCTATTATGAGACGCTAATTAGAGATTTGACTAGTCAAGGGGGTGTTAGTTCCCCTGCCTATTCAGCCCACTTAGCATGTTATCACACCTCCTGTGGGCGCCACATGTGGGTGTGATAACATGGTTTACGATCATTGAACGTCTCTGATGTCGGTTGTATGCACCCTTGATTCAGAAAGGCTTACTGTACAGGCTGACTGAAAGTCGTCATGTTTCTGGTCATGCACTCTACACCACTATGAAGCCGGAATGTGCACATCTGGTTTTAGGGTATTGCGTCTGACCGGATGTGTGGATAACTCCCGATCATGCGCAGTGAGCCTCTCTGGATCTGGGTTGCATAAACTGGATGTCAGAGACGCTCAATGCTGAGAGGTTTGCGGCTTTCTATAAAGATGCAGATGGTGTAATAACATGCTAAGTGGGCCGACTGCTCATGGTTCTGTGTGCACAGCGGACATGAAAGGTTTTTCATACAACTGGCCCTATCCAGGGGTGTAACAAGCTCGGTCGCAGGGGTCGTAGTTGCGACGGAGCCCGGACATACAGGGGCCTGTGCCACCAATCACCCCCTGCGCCCGTCAATCCAGCCGCAGTGACTGCTTCTCGCGGCAGCATATGAGCGGCTAAGGGGCTAAGGGCCGCTAGGGGGCTAAGCTTCCTGCTATCCACACTACTGCCCCCCACCTGCGCTTCTCTTACAACGGTGGTGATGCAGGAAGTGCTGCATACTCCTTGTGTGGAGGAGGTGGCACTTCCTACTTT
>JARQOC010000003.1:134852741-134889692 GCA_033576535.1 Allobates femoralis
CCTACGTTTTCTCCTCTGATTGGTCTAGAGAGGGACTGATTGGTCATTAGGTCCTGTTCCCGACTGACCCTGACTCTCCTCTCTTGGGAGTACAGTTGACAGTCAATGGCTCCTAGTTCTTGCTTGATTGGCAATTCAAGCATATGAGATGAAAAAGATTGCGTCTCCCTTGGCTTCTCTCTTACCCTTGTTGTGGCCATCTAGCTCGGAGTGATGGTTTTAAGGGCTCTTCTGTTGAAGAGGGCTTCAAAAGACTAGTATCCTAGTGCACTTTTTGTGGCACTTTTTCTAACATACTTGGGTAGTGAACTTGTTCTTGGGCTTTCAAAGAAGTAAACCAGGGCATTTGCACAAGACTCATTATCTTGGACTAGTGCTGTGGTTTAATCTGTGGTTTAACAGATAGCTCTCATACCCATGATATTCTATGAACCAAATTTTTTCCCAGGACCAAAAATAGTCTGATGAAAAAATCAAAGACATGTCCAATTTTGATCCAAATGTTGAATTAAAATTGGCAATAAAAGTCTATGGCTCCATGATAAAAATCAGACTGAACAAATAACATTTGAGTGCAGTACAATTTTCATGAACTGGCATAAGGGAGAAATGTTTTTTTTCTCTCTCCACGTTCGAGGAAAACTGATGCCGCTCTACTCAGACCCTGATCCATCTCTGATCAGAATAATTGGACCATATTTCTCGGATGAAGGGAAAACAGTCCAGTAACCATTATGGTGTATGTTAAAAAAGACATGTGGGAAAAGGTGAGGGGTTCTCTTTAACAACCCCAGGATAGCCTGTTTTCAGGTACAATCGTAGAGTATAATGATTAGCTAACACAGTGGGTAGGAATTTTCATGACATCACATCCACATGTACGGCCCCGAAGGATTGTAGACATTTTCAAATGGCCCTCGGCAGAAAAATGGTTCCTCGCCTCTGCATTACATGCAGAAGATTCATGGCATAAAACTATTTGAAAAGAAAAAAATTCCACCACATTTATGCTACTTGGTAACATGGTTTTATGTAGCGAGGCCCTAATGGGTGAGCCACAATATAGAAATAGCTAATCCATACATAGTCAAACACTTAAAATATGACCCTTACATTCTCTCTCTTTAGTCACAAAAGTTGGCACATCAGAAATTCTGAGAACAGAATATCGTTAAGAATGCACAGATATTAACTTTCTTCTATGTCAGTAATGTACAATTCATACACTGCTGCTGTCAGGAAAAGAATACCATCTATTCCCATTTATCAATATCTTCCATCTTTGCTGAATGACAATTCTATAAATAACCCATGTTGCCGTATAATATTTCAATGTCCATCACAATAATGTCTCAGTCAGAATACAAGATTGAGGATTGGTTGCTTCATCAATATTTCAATATTAAGTGTACACAGTTCTTGGGATAGCAGTGTATATTTATCACTATAGTTCATATAAGAACATACCGTATGTACATTGTAAATGTCAGCCAAGTGGCGACTAATAATATATTGCACCCCTGACATTGACAATGTAAAGGGGTTGTCAAGAACTCAACTATTGGGACCTGTACACAGGATAGGTTATTAATATATAATTGGTCTTGGTCAATCTCTCCTATCGATTAGCTGAAAACTAGCAGACAGGAATTAGTGATTTATGGGGTGAATCCAACATGGAGCATCTCAGGACTTTTGGACCAGGCTCAGTAAGAAGCCTGCTCCACAGAGGGAATATGCCAGCTTTATTATGTAGCTGACATCTACCTCTAACATCAGTGATTATTGGGTTTGGAGATAGCTGCTGTTAACCTTTTATATGCTACTGTCAATTACTGACAGCAGCCTTTAAGCACCATTAGTTTGGGCGCCCATCTGCTTCCCTGCAACAAAATCATCGGGATCTGTTGGGTTAGTATGGCAGCCAGGGACTGGCTGAACGACCCCGTTCCTGTCATGTGATCTATCCTGTGACATTGATTTTTAACATATACAGCAGTACTGAGAAATTGCTGTATACAGAACACGCAATCAGACAATTGTAGGTTCAAGGCTCCTAAGGAAACTAACAAATACAGTAATGAAAAAAGTTTTGTAGAATAAATAAAAATTCGAATGACACCCCTTAAACAAAGTTAACAATAAAGAAACTTTAAAAAAAAATAAAAAATACACTTATTTGGTATCAACATGTCCATGAATCTATCTATACAACCATAAAATGATTTGTAAAACCTGTAAACAGAAAAAAAAAGCAGAAAATGCAAGATTTGCAGGTTCTTGGTTGCAGCAGCTAAAGTGAACGAGAAGCCACCAGAATATTGTATCTATTACAAAATTGTATAAATAAAAATATCAGCTCACCAAGAAAACTAAAAATGTTATGGGTTTTGGAAAATGGCGACTCACGCAACATTTTTTTTACTAGATTTTGATTTTGTCCCCACTTAAAAATAAAAAAAAAATATGCAAGTTTGGTTTTGCTGTACTCATATGACCAGGATAATCATATTTTCAATTCATTTTAAGTGAAAAATAAACTAAAAAAGCCCCCTAAAATACTTATGCAATTGGGTTTTTTCAAATTCTATTAATTTGGATTTTTTCCCCATTTTACAGTACATTATATAATAAAATAGATGGTGTCATTCAAAAGTACAATTACTTCTACAAAAAACAAGCCTTTAAAATGGGTTTGTAAAAAATGTACACCTCTTGAAAGAAGGGAAGGGAAATATGAAAGTGCAGAGATGAAAAATCACTCAATTTTTAAGGAGTTAAATTCCCTATTGCTTCCCCTTGAATGTGACTTATAGCTTTATAAATCCGTTCTTAGGCTACATTCACACAGAACGCTAGTGCTCTGTTCTTTACAGATCCATTCTTGCACTTCAAAAATGGATCTGGTGTTAGCGCAAACGCAGCAGGCATTCAAACGCTGCGCTAGTGTCCCGCCTTTCACGGATTCAGGGAGAATGGAGAAAGCAGATCTGTAAAAAGCCAAAAGAATTGAAATGCTCATTCTTTGT
Organism: Allobates femoralis; assembly: GCA_033576535.1. Classification (NCBI taxonomy): domain Eukaryota; kingdom Metazoa; phylum Chordata; class Amphibia; order Anura; family Aromobatidae; genus Allobates; species Allobates femoralis. Next base: position 134,855,771 of record JARQOC010000003.1, read on the forward strand.
ACGGATCCGTTTACCAGATCAATGCAAAGCGTCCTGTTAGAATGCTAAATTGTGAAATGCATTGACTTGGCTTGGACAGCCAACGTCACTGCATTTAACTGCAAAAACAGTAAAAAACACATCAATAACACTGCATTAGCGCACGATGTGAATGTAGCCTTAGTTTGTTAGGCTAGATTCACACCACGGTTTTTCCTGTTCGTGGGGATCCTGGTTTTTGCAGGACCACATGGAAAGGAACAGACAGGACCAGATTTTTAACTCCGGATGCCATTTCTATATCCAGATCCAGGATTTTGAGTGATCCAGACACAGAAAGAGCTGAGAGGAGCCGAGCCTGAAAAGCACAGGCCAGTGGTGTTGAGGCTGAACTTTCACTTTTGCAATTTATCTACATACATTGCAAAAGCAAAAGAAAGCAATGGTTAAAAATAAAAAAAATGCCCACCTCTCCGCCGAGTGTCCCGTGATGTGAGGTGTCCACGTCTGATCGCTGCAGGACCTGAATCAGCTGACCGGCGGCAACCGATCAGCTGATGTGTCACAATGCAGCATCAGCTGAGCGGTTTAAATTGCCCGCCAAAACCAATTGGCTGACGGGCCAATTTAAACCGCTCAGCTGATGCTGTCATGTGACAATCAACTGATCAGTTGCCGCCGGTCAGCTGATTAAGGTCCTTGCAGTGATTGGACGTGGATGCCTCTCATCGTGGGACACTCGGCGGAGAGGTGAGCATTTTTTTTTTCATTTAACACATTGCTTTCTTTAATTTTGCTTTAGCAGTGTATATAGATACACTGCTAAAGTGAAATAGCACACATGTCACACGGGAACAGAGCAATGCATTTGCTCTGGGTATGCTCAGTGACTAAAACTGAATCCGGGAAACGATCATAGACTCCCATGTTATATGTAAAGTTAAAGGCAATCAGCTCACCCCTCGTATATTCGGTATGCACAGACCTGCGTCCTGGCAGCGCACGTAGAATTTTGAAGAAGAAAGTGATGGTCCAGCTCTCGATGAATAATGCTCAAATGAAGATTTATTAATCAAATAATTTTCCAGTTGTCAGTACAGCCGGTGTTAGTGCCCATAATGCATGGATATTAAATATACAGAGAGCAACGCAAGGCGACATGTTTCGGACCAAGGTCCTTTTTCAAGCCTGGCAATGTGAACACTGTTGAGCATTATTAATCGGGAGCTGGACCATCACTTTCTTCCCATGTTATATGTGCCAGATCGCCCCAGATTCGTTTTGGTCCAGGACAGACACAAATCCGGGACTGAATTCACAAAACCGGATGGCCATTTAGGACCAATCATAGGGATACATGGGAGGCTAAAAATGATCCTGTTCTGTCCTTTTCAAAACGGACAGAACAGGATGACAAAAACCGTGATGTGAAGCCTGCCTTAGTGATGTCATTGATTAGGGGAGTGATATCAGCTGCAGTTGGGGTAAACCATCAGCCACTAAGTAATATAAAGTCTTTGTGGACACCAATTAATAACTCTTTCCTCTCTTTCCTTTTCATTCAGTACACACATAGTGAAAGTGAAATAGCTATGGATAACATAATATATACTCAGAACTGGAAGAAAATCTCCAAACAAAGCTGCTCTGTGATATTCCTTCGCTAGTAGTACAGATGGTGCCTGTTTACCCGCCCTAATCCTCTATTTTAATTCTCAAGCAGTGTAAAAATAAACTTGTCTGGCTGAGGTGGTATCCGACCACTCCACAGCACAAGCTGAAATACTGTCAGCCCAGGGTGTTCACACATGTACTAGAAAAAGCGGCATGAAGTGTGACTTCAGAGATCGAAAGAATATGCAGAGTCTTCAGGAACATGACTAAGACAAAGCAAAAACAAGAAAATGTCAGTATTACCTGTGTGTGCGATGGGGGTAATCCTTTCCTTCCATATACTCCAATAAGTGCATCTTTCTGAAGGGTAATATTAAACTTTAGGAATTGTGGCTGATCAATGGAAAGTTGTGACCTCCAAAATACACCAGGAGGAATCTCTTGGACCGCTCTCCGACCAACGTCTAGTTCTCCAGAGTCAATTGTATTGTTTTCCTGCCCAAGACCACCAGATTTCCCTAAAAGAAGTAAACATTGATCAGTTTGGACACTAGCCAAAATTAACACAAGGAATGTTACCGTTTTTCTCGGACTATAAGACGTTCCGGAACACAAGACACACCCAGGTTTTAGAGGGGGAAAATAGGGGAAAAAAATTTTGAGCAAAAAATGTAGTTAAAACTACGAAGTGAAGATGGGACCTGAGTGGTGTCGGTAAAGTACCGTATGAAAGTGCCACCAGGTGAGTATAAGAACCGGGGGACGAGGCTTACATATAAAGCGCCACTTCAGTGCTGAAGAGAAAACACTGGAGTGCTGCTTTAAGATCTCATAGTGGCAATTCATATCAAGCGAGAACTATAACTCCCAGCATGACAAAGGATCTGCAGGACATGCTGGGAGTTATAGTTCTCCCTTGATATGAATTGCACCTATGAGATCTTAAAGCAGCACTCCAGTGTTTTCTCTTCAGCACTAGATTGGTGCTTTATATGTAAGTATAAGAACCAGGGGAGGAGGCTCACATATAACGCACCACTCCAGTGCTGAAAACACTGGAGTGCTGCTTTGGTGCGGTCACACAGCACGATCTGGCCAGCGATGTCGGAAGCGATGCGCGGGTGCCCGCTCGCTTCCGACATCGCTGGCCAGCTGTCACACAGCATCGCTGCGGCCGGCGATGTTGCAGCGACGCGGGCGGTGACATCGCTCGCTGGGCTGGGCTCAGCCCAGCGAGCGATCCACAGGGTATAGGCTGGATTGCCGCCGACATCGCTCTGGCGATGTCACACGGCGCGATCCAGCCTTATCGCGGGTCGCCGTTTGCCAAGTTTATGGTTCTTCCCGTAAACCTGTCAACCTGCGACCAGCGATAAAACGCGGTCGCGCCGCTCATTTACACAGCGCGACGTCGCTAGCGACATCGCTGATACGTCACTTTTTCGGCGATGTCGCTAGCGACGTCGCCAGGTGTGAAGGCACCATTAGATCTCAGAGGTGCAATTTATATCAAGGGAGAATTATAACTCCCAACATGTCCAGCAGATCCTTTGTCATGCTGGGAGTTATAGTTCACCTCAGGAGTGGTAGAAAGCCTGTATGTACAGTTCTTTATTAACACTAAGAATTCATTCTAAGGTTTTACACTCAGATTAACTGCTGCTGTCTCAGTGAGTGCAGGACCTAAGATGAGGTAATAAAGAGGGTGGGCTGGAGCATTACTTGTAATGAAGAAGGAAGGGCTCTGGGCTGTCATGTGATGTTCCAGTCCACCCTCTTCATTACCTCATCTCAGGTCCTGCACTAAGAAACAAGTGGAGTATCGTGGCTGCAGGATGATGGATCTAGTGATGGGCAGTCTGCCTCTTTTTAGTGATCCGACTCATGCGGCTCCGCTCACTAAAAAGAGGACAGCTCATTTGGCTGTTTTGACTCAAAAATCGGCTCTTTTTGTAAATAATCCTACGGTCACCTTGTAATGCTTACAGAACTTTGCTTGTGCAGTGATCTCCATATTCTACACATGTACAGGAATCTAGTGATCAGATAGACAGTTTTTAGCATTCCTGTGTCCTCAGATCGTCACCTCCTGTGATGAGGGCTCTTGCTCCTTTGTTACTTTCTATCTGTCATTGTTTGGTCCCTTCTTAGTAAGTGTTGCGATATCTGCTGCACTGTATAGGAATATAATTCTTAAAAGATCCTGTCAGCAGGATTATTCCTATACAGTACAGCCATGGCCATATTGTCACTGCGACACTGAATACACTGATACATGCAGTGAAGGAATCAATTTTTTGGACGCTGCATTATTATCGTCCTGTAAAGGTTTTCATGCAGATGACAGTACAATGGAGGCGGCTCTGTGGCGCTGGGGACGGCGGCTGTTTCTCCCCCCGTCTGCTCTCCCCCCCCCCCGTGTACTGTCTCTCTTCCCCTTGTGCTCTCTTCTTTGACATGTACTCCCCCATGCGCTGTCTTCTCCTCTTATGTGCTCTCTCCTTTGCCAGTGTGATCTCCCTCTGCCCCCATGCGATCTCTCTTTTTGCCCCACACTGCACTCTCTCTCTGTCCTGCCCTTTGCATTCTCTCTTCCCTGCCCCCGTGCACTCTCTCTGCCCCTCCTGTGCGTTCTCTTTGCCCCACACTGTGTGTGCTCTCTCTGCCCCCCATGCACTCTCTTTCTTCTCCCCCTGTGTACTCTCACTGCCCCCCTGTGCAGAGAGTGCAGAGACTGGGACCGGGCGAAGGGAGCGTGCGGAGACTGGGACCAGGGTGGGGAAACAGAGCATACACTGTTTGTGTGATGTATGTGTGCTGTCGGTGTGCTATCCGGGTGATATCCGTCATTTCATAGTTACCTCCCTCCAGCATTGCCTCAGAGCAGTGAATATTAGATGAGCCTAATGAACCCCGGAAGTGGAGAGGAGCAGACAGCGCTGGGAAGAGGAGAGAGAAGCAGACAGCCCTGGGAGCAGGGGAGGAGGAAATTATTTATTTTAACATTTAAAACTCCTGCACACGAATGTCACATGGACGACATCTGTGTTCAGGACGTTTTTGGCCAAAACCAGTCGGTGCTGCCGGCAGAAAACGGACATGCTTCTGTGTGGAGCAACCGGACACACATCTGCTCCACACGGAGACACGGTCCATGCGGATGTCCATATGTCTGAAGGGGGCCATAGAATATGATGTGCCTCCATATGTCTGAAGGAGGCGATAGAATATGATGTGCATCCATATGTCTGTGCCTCCGGCACATATCAGCACAGACTGCACACATACCACAGGCACAGATGTGTGAAAGAGGTCAGACTCTGAAATAAAACTATCAGTCTGTCTGAGATTCTGAATCTACATTTTATATATTGTACCAGCAAACTTACTTAGCCCCTTCATGACCCAGCCTATTTTGGCCTTCCGGACCTTGACATTTTTTGCAATTCTGACCAGTGTCTCTTTATGAGGTAATAACTCTGGAACGCTTCAACGGATCCTAGCGATTCTGAGACTGTTTTTTCATGACATATTGGGCTTTATGTTAGTAGTAAATTTAGGTCAATAATTTTTGTGTTTATTTATGAAAAAATTAAAAATTTGGCAAAAAGTTTGAAAATTTCACAATTTTCAAATTTTGAATTTGAGTTATGTGACACAAAATAGTTGATAAATAACATTTCCCACATGTCTACTTTACATCAGCTCAATTTAGGAAAAAAAAAAATGTTTTGATAGGAAGTTATAAGAGTTCAAAGTTCATCAGCAATTTCTCATTTTTCCAGCAAAATTTACAAAACCATTTTTTTTAGTGACCACATCATATTTTAAATCTCTTTGAGGGTGTACATGACAGAAAACACCCAAAAGTGACACCATTCCAAAAACTGCACCCTCAAGCTTCTCAAAACTACGTTAAAAAAAATGATTAACCCTTCAGGTGCTTCACAGGAACTAAAGCAACGTCGAAGGAAAAAATGGACATTTTAATTTTTCCAACAAAAGTATTATTTTAGCCTCAATTCTTTCATTTTCACATGGGCAACAGGATAAAATGGATCCTAAAATTTGTTGGGCAATTTCTCCTGAGTACACCGATACCTCACATGTGGTCATACACCACTGTTTGGGCGCACGGCAGTGCTCAGAAGGGAAGGTGCGCAATTTGACTTTTGGAGCTAATATTCCATTCAAAAAGTCAAATCGTGCTCCTTCCCTTCTGAGCCCTGCTGTGCGCCCAAACAAAGGTTTTATAACCACATATGAGGTATCGGTGTACTCAGGACAATTTGCCCAACAAATTTTACGATCCATTTTATCCTGTTGCCCATGTGAAAATGAAAAATTTGAGGCTTAAAGAAAAAAATTTTGTGAAAAAAGTACTTTTTCATTTTACGGATTAATTTGTGAAGCACCTGGGGGTTCAAAGTGCTCACTTGACTTTTGCGCAATTTGACTTTTGGAGCTAATATTCCATTCAAAAAGTCAAATCGTGCTCCTTCCCTTCTGAGCCCTGCTGTGCGCCCAAACAAAGGTTTTATAACCACATATGAGGTATCGGTGTACTCAGGACAAATTGCCCAACAAATTTTACGATCCATTTTATCCTGTTGCCCATGTGAAAATGAAAAATTTGAGGCTTAAAGAAAAAAATTTTGTGAAAAAAAGTACTTTTTCATTTTTACGGATTAATTTGTGAAGCACCTGGGGGTTCAAAGTGCTCACTTGACTTTTGCGCAATTTGACTTTTGGAGCTAATATTCCATTCAAAAAGTCAAATCGTGCTCCTTCCCTTCTGAGCCCTGCTGTGCGCCCAAACAAAGGTTTTATAACTACATATGAGGTATCGGTGTACTCAGGACAAATTGCCCAACAAATTTTACGATCCATTTTATCCTGTGGCCCATGTGAAAATGAAAAATGTGAGGCTTAAAGAAAAAAATTTTGTGAAAAAAAGTACTTTTTCATTTTTACGGATTAATTTGTGAAGCACCTGGGGGTTCAAAGTGCTCACCACCCATCTAGATAAGTTCCTTGGGGGGTCTAGTTTCCAAAATGGGGTCTCTTGTAGGGAGCTCCAATGTTTAGGCACACAGGGGCTCTCCAAACGTGACATGGTGTCTGCTAACAATTTGAGCTAATTTTCTATTCAAATTGTTTGTGGACACCATGTTGCTTTTGGAGAGCCCCTGTGTGCCTAAACATTGGAGCTCCCCCACAAGTGACCCCATTTCAGAATCTAGACCCCACAGGGAACTTATCTAGATGCATAGTGAGCCCTTTGAACCCCCAGGTGCTTCACAAATTGATCTATAAAAATGAAAAAGTACTTTTTTTTCCACAAAATTTTCTTTTTTCATTTTTACGGATCAATTTGTGAAGCATCTGGGGGTTCAAAGTGCTCACTATGCATCTAGATATGTTCCTTGGGGTCTAGCTTCCAAAATGGGGTCACTTGTGGGGGAGCTCTAATGTTTAGGCACACAGGGGCTCTTCATATGCGACACGGTGTCCTCTAACAATTGGAGCTAATTTTTCATTCAAGTTGTTAGTGGACACCATGTTGCATTCAGAGTGCCCCTGTGTGCCTAAACATTGGAGCTCCCCCACAAAAGACTCCATTTTGGAAACTAGACCCCCAAGGAACTTATCTAGATGCATGTTGAGCACTTTGAAACCCCAGGTGTCTCACAAATTGATCCGTAAATCAAAAAGTAGTTTTTTTTTTTCACAAAAAGTTTATTTTTTCATTTTATGAGTCAATCTGTGAAGCATCCGGGGGTTCAAAGTGCCGTGAAGGCACCAACTTTCATGACGTTGTACAACATCAAAGGTCGGGAAGGGTTTAAAGACCTCAATAACATCACAGGTCATGTGCACTATGGAGCCATTCGTGTAATCTTTCATGTGAGAGAAGCCCCACAGGTCCTGAAGCTCATCCAGAGAATGCCAAGAGTGTGCAAAGCAGTAATCAAAGCAAAAGGTGGCTACTTTGAAGAAAACTAGAATATAAGACATATTTTCAGTTGTTTCACACTTTTTTGTTAAGAATATAATTCCACATGTGTTAATTCATAGTGTTGATGCCTTCAGTGTAAATCTACAATTTTCATAGTCATGAAAATAAAGAAAACTCTTTGAATGAGAAGGTGTGTCCAAACTTTTGGTCTGTACTGTATATAGTCATTAAAAGAATCTGCAGCATTCCAAAGGTGAGGTTAATATGCTCTTTAATCCAGCTTCAGACAAGCAATGGCAACATTTCGGGCTCACACACCCTTAGTCCAGCAACCACTAGGTGGCTGTGCCTGGTTCTTATGCAAATTAATCTCAATACATCAATAAATTATGCAGAATTAAAATTTACAGTGCTCTTTACACATACAATGTGTCACAAATTCCTTTTTCACATTATTCACAACAGTGCATTACTAAGTCCCATATTAGGCTGCTTTCACACAGCGTTTTTGTGCTGTCCGAGGGGATCAGACTTTTTGCTGTTCCCCTCGGACAGCAACGGATCCAAACTGATGACTGCAATCGGATGCCAAATAGGCATCCGATCCCGATATTTTGCAGCATCAGTTTGGATCCTCTCCTCCTCTCCCTGCTCCTCCTGTCACCTTTCTCCTCTGTCTCCCCTCTTTGTCCCCTCTTTCTCCCCCTCTTTGTCCCCTCTTTCTCCCCCTTTTTGTCCGCTCTTTCTCCCCCTCTTTCTCCCCCTCTTTCTCCCCTCTTTGTCCTCCTGTTGGCCCCCTCTTTGTCCTCCTGTTGGCCCCCTCTTTGTCCTCCTGTTGGCCCCCTCTGTCTCCCCTCTTTGTCCCCTCTTTGTCCTCCTGTTGTCCCCCTCTTTGCAGAGCTTAAAAAATAAAAAAATCTTCATTCTCATCTCTCCACGACACCCGCGGTGCTTCCAGCTTCTTCTTCTGATCAACAGGACCTGGAGTGATGTCACAGTCACATGACCGGTTACCGCGGTAACCGGTCATGTGACTCAACTGTGACGTCAGGCCAGGTCCTAGAAGCACAGAGCGCTGGAGGCATCGCTGGATCGTGGAGAGGTGAGGATAATGATTTTTTTATTTTTAACCCTTTCATTTAACTGGATATCACTTCTGCAATGTATGAATATACATTGCAGAAGTGATATTAGATGACACAGAGCGATTTTAGTGTACTGAGCATGCTCAGTACACTAAGATCGGGTCCGAGGAGACATCAGCTGTTTCCTCGGATCCGCGCTCCATAGGCCCCATGTTATTTGGCACGGATCAGGTCGGATCCAATTCGGTCGGATGCCAATAAGGCCAAATCCGATGTGATCCGTGCCCATAGGATAACATGGGGCCAAAATCAGATCCGTGGCTGTCTGTTTTACAATGGACAGCCATGGATCACAGAAAATCGCTGTGTGAAAGCACCCTTAATTGTACAAATCGTGTTTTACATCAATAATAGTTCTTTTATGGTTCACATCCTGGTTAATTGGAAGTCTAAAATATTCAAAAACCAGTTTCATAACTTAATTGAAACATTTAAATGATTACAAGTGCTTTACTACATGAGAGCTGCTTGTGTCCACTGTGCTAAGTGTGCTTTCAGCGTCCCGGAAGAACACAATGTATCTGTGCATACGCTGCTATGGTAACCATAGACGGTGTATTGTCGTCTAGGAAGTACGTCATGCTTTGTGTATAAGCTGCCATGGAGACCGAGCCCGAAACGTCGCCATTTTTGCCTGAAGCTGGATTAAAGGGCATATTAACTTCACCTTCGGAGTGCTGCAGATTTTTGTAAAGATTGTATGTAAGGAAATTGCTTGTGGGGCGGCTTTCCTGCCTTGCACCCAGGAAACCAGCGACTTAGTGCTGCTCAATTTTTCTAATTTTATATATATATATATATATATATATATATATATATATATATATATATATATATATATATCTTTTATTTATTTTTTTTTATGCCCGGACATTGTCTTGTTGCCTGCAGTACGGTTGTCCTGTCTTTGTTCCCTCTTTTTTGGTCTTCAACTATGCATACCTCTCTTTCTATCTATGTGTTATTCACTGTTATATGATATGCATAATTTCTGACGTATTAATTATGGAATATGTGCCACCAATAAAATTTATATATTTTACTACCTTGGCATGTTATTCCTCATTTTCAGACTGTAAGGCAGGGGTATGCTTACAAACAAGAATAAAGACATCAATACATAATGATAACTAACCCCTGCAATATGGATCAATATGTATAGCTAATAATCAGATGTTATCGGGATAACTTATTTAATATTGGTGAAGTGAAGCTCTACAAATAGACCCTCTGACGTATGTTTCTTTACCTTCTTCAAAGATGCTATGCCTCTCTGAAGAGATACTGAAACATATGTCAGTGCTGTATATGCCCCCATCTCCAGTGCTTTACATGCCCCTAGTCCTCCCCAGTGCTGAATATTCCCCCCTTGGTCCCCAGTGATGTATAGACCCAATCCTTCCCAGTGCTGTATGTGCCCTAAGCGGCTCCACAGTGGTGTACATGCCCCCACCGATGTATATGCCCTCAGAGTCTCCGATGTGATGTATATACAGCAGTCCCAGTATCTCCAGTGATGTATAAACTGCAGTCTCACAGCACCTACAATGTGATATATATGCTTTACAAAACTTATCATCACAAAGATTTAACTCCGCTCCAGGCCGGCACAATCCTGGCAAAGCAGCTGTGAGAAGCATCAAGATCAATATCACCGAACATCACAGCCGCACCAAAGAGAAGCCGCTCCAACCATCACAGTAGGGATGATGTAAATAATTGTTTGACCAAATATAGCCGGGGAATTTTCAAGTTGATAATGTTGTGTGGCCCCTGAGTGATAGTAGACATTTTTAAATGGCCTCTGGTTAGAAAAAGGTTCCCATCCCTACTCTAGGAGCTAAGAGGCTACCCCAAAAATATAGAATTTCCTTGTGAAGCCCCAGCATATCCTTTCTGCACTCAATGTATATTCTTGAATATTACTGTATGTGGAATAGAAAACTGCTTGTAATTCAGGTGTCACACTACGGTGTGCCACATAACGGTCTACTGATTTCATTTCAATGCGAGCAGAGAGTTCATGTCTGCGGCTATCATCACTTGTTCAAACACTGACACATATGCCACATTTATGCAGAATCATCTGGCCAGGTACATCCATTGCTAATGCGCAGAGGAAACTATTAAGGAAATTTGCTCAGTTTGGAGGAGAGCAGACTGCTGAATGTGTCTCTGTAATCAGTAAGTCACCCAGCAAGGTGATATATATATAGACAATCGATAGCGTGCCATCACCCCATGACATAACCTTGGATGTAACATGAGTGCTACAGAATGATTTCAGGTAACATATTACATGTTTGTGTGCAAATAACCACACGACATAACTTCACACGGCTGAGATTCTGTCGTACGCAGCAACCTGCAGGAAATAGGAGACCTTCTGGTAAAAGGAAAGGAATCAATAGTCTTTTAAGTGATACAATATTATATCAACTTTGCAGAGAGCAATACAAGTGGGTTAACCCTTCATATGCAATCAAAAGCAAACAAATTATGAAGCTATAATTCAGATATAGTCTACATAGCAGACTGTAAAACTCCACAGTACCAGCTTCTTTGGAGAAGAACTGCTTCTCCTTACAGAGATAACCAAGAATAAAGTCTTACTGCTCTAAGGGAGAAACATATCCAAATTAGGTCTTTCCCAAAATGAAAGAAACTATATAGCAAGTACCACCTAGAACATGTAGCTATCCTATACACCAGGGGTCTCAAACTTAAGGTCTTGAGGGCCATACACACTGCATGTTTTCAGGATTTCCTTAGCATTTGACGGTTGGACTCATCACCTGTGCAGGAGATTAAATTACTAACTGTCAAATGCTAAGGAAATCCTTAAAACCTGGACAGTGTGCGGCCCTCGAGGTCTGGAGGTTGAGACCCTTGCTATACATCAATGTAGGGTCCTTTAAAGAGCCTTGTAGCAAGAGATAAATGGTATGCCAGATGGTCATCTACAGCTAGCCTGTTTCGGGGTTCTTGCTCCTCATCAGTGTAGAATGCATTTAGTAGAAATCTGCTCTATAAAGATAAGAAAGCACCCTAAAACTGTTCTTATATGACTTTCTTGCTTGGTGTTTATGATTAATCATGTTGCAAGGTTCCTTAAAAATGTTTCCACTACTGGACAACCACTTTTCAATTTACCCAAAGTGATGATTAAAACAAATGAAAGGTACTCTTATGTCTTGGATGAGCACCACTTATTCCCTGGATGAGCGCTGCATCTCTTCTTGAGTCATGTGTCCTCCTGTAATCTTGTGACCTTCTGCTCAGATGACATTTCAGTATCTCCAGAGCAGTGGAGCAGCAACGATCCAGGAGGTAAATGCACTTTTATTTTAATCAGTACATTAAGAATATTGAAAGTGATTGTCCCTAAGTGGACACCCCCATTTAAGGATTGCATGGGTGCTGGCAGTATCAATATTACTGACATCAATGGAAAGTGCTGGGAAAAACCTAAACCATTCAGAGCGAATTTCATCTCCTAAAGGCCCAGTTACACGTAGCGATATTGCTAATCATATCACCGCAACGTCACTGGTTTTGTGACGTTGTGGCGACCTCGCCAGTGATATCGCTGCTTGTGACACGTAGCAGCGAGCGGCCCCCCACTGTGAGATCACTGATGGCCTGGACCATTTTTTCATTGTCGCCCTCCTGCTGGGCATGCTGCATCGGTGTGTGTGGACAGGGGAACCTACCAATGATCTCCATGTCACGCCCGTGACAGTGACAGATCTCAACGACCGTCGGGGGTCGCCTCATCGGTGAGTAGATCTGCTAGTGTGGCATCTCACCAGCAACCACTTAGCGACATTCCAGCGATCAACGCCAGGTCGTATCGTTGTCGGGATCGCTAAAATGTCACTAGGTGTAACGAGGCCTTAAGTCTATCATTATATTTAAGGATTTCATCCCCCCAAACTATTTATATGCATGTCCCTCCATTACTGAGAAATCAGTATTTGGATTGATATGTAAATGAGGTTAAAGCTCTATTTGTATATCCGTATCCTTTGTCCTTACAGTTTTATTCCCTACCAAGCCTCATCCAGCTTGATTTAGTGTCTCTATGCTGAGTAACTTCAGGCAAGGGAGTCATTAATCAAGCAGTTGGAGGTGGCACAGGGTGGGGAACAGAGCTGGAGTGACAGAGGCTTTACATCTAGCAATTTAACCCAATTTGCATCAATTCAAACACTGATTTCTCAATAAGGGAGGAATGGTGGACTGACCATGCAAAGCTATTGCTGGACTTGACTTTGAAACTGCTACATTCACATATAAATAGCCCAGTAAAAAAAGAAGAAAAGGTCAGGCACTGCTTTATAGCATGCTTTTTAATCCTCGGGATTAACGGATACTGCCAGATTCAGCCTACAGAAGTCCCATTTATGTCTCCAGGTCAACATTTCTCAGTATAGAAGTCTTTAGTCAAATCCAGCGACTTAAGTAAATGGACAGCACTCACTAGTAGAGATGAGCCACCACCCTGGTGTTCGAATTCGATTCGATTCGTCGAATCGACGGGGTGTTCGACAAATGTTCGTCGAATGCTCGACGAACACCGTCGAACACCCCGGAAAACGAACAAACCGGGCTTGTGGGGCTTTTTCACTTCCACAATGTATATACATACATTGTGGAAGTGAAAAAAAGTGAAAGAAAGTGTTAAAAATAAAAAAATAATCAATGCTCACCTGTCCGCGGTCCACCGAAGCCTCCGGCAAGGTCCTGCGGCTTCTAGGACCTGTGGTGACGTCATGTTCTCGCGCGAACTCCGGTCACATGACCGGAGTTCCGCGAGAACGTGACGTCACCACAGGTCCTGGAAGCACAGGACCTTGCCGGAAAGCTTAAAATAGATATTTTTATGATTCGGACCCTTTCTTTAAGTAAAAGTTACTTAAAGAAAGTGTCCGAAACATAAAAATATATATTTTAAGCTTTCCGGCAAGGTTCTGTGCTTCCAGGACCTGTGGTGACGTCACGTTCTCGCGGGAACTCCGGTCACGTGAGCCGCAGGACCTTGCCGGAGGCTTCGGTGGACCGCGGACAGGTGAGCATAGATTATTTTTTTATTTTTAACACTTTCTTTCTTTTAGGGGATGTTTATTTTGGCTCAAAATGCGGCAGATGCGGTTTTCTGACCGCATCTGCCGCATTTTCAAACCAAAATCGAACATGTTCGAAATTCGCCGAATTGGAACCAAATTGTTCGAATTCGGCGAATGACTCGAATAGCGCCAAAATTGACTCGAATTTGAGATTGGCGAACTATTCGAGTCGAACATCGCTCATCTCTACTCACTAGGTGACAGGCAGAACTTCATTTATTAGACATGGCTAAAACCACATGGACACGGGAACAGAAGGGAGGATGACAGCAAAATGAACAACGTCCGTTTCATGCTACACTGTGCTTCAACGGGTCCAACAACGGGTTGTTGAACGTGTTGAAGAACAGTGTAGCGTGAAATGATCATTGTGATTTTAGTCGTGTCTAATAAATGAGGTTGTGCCTGTCATTCGGTGAGTGCTGTCCATTTCCTTAAGTGGTTGGATGGACATATAAATACGGTAGTTTGGGGTGTGAAAACCTGTTGATAGATTTGTGTCCTCCACTACATGTGCGATAGAGTAGTCCTTATGTTTTTATTTATGATGTCACCTAGTACTTTGTCATTGTCCTGGATGAGGACCATGGACAGACAGAAATATTTAATTGGTGATAGATGGATGCTATTTCACTGAGGACAGGAGAATCTGGCATTTAAGCAACCCGGCTCTAACAATGCCTAAAGTTCTGAACTCAGTAGGTGCACACTAACAATGAGAAAGACGAAAATAAACACTGCTAGAGTAGGGAGAAAGGCAGAGCAGATATATAAGGATATAAAAATAAGTAGCACATGACCTAAATACTGGAGATATGTTTAGATATTGTAAATTAGAATGTATTCCAAGTAGACTTAGATATTGGGGGATGTGATGGAGAATACAAAGGATCAGAGGGTGTTTATTTGTTATGAACATAGCAGTAGTCATTATAGTAATATACTAGATTCGTTTCAAACTCATTGTAATTGTAACCTTTCCATCTTATGATATACCACTATTATTTTACAGTGTTGCTTTGTGGATTTCCACGGTAAACTAAACCTGTCTATTAAACCTGCTAAAAATAACAGCATTAATTACAGGGTTAATGGACTATTCTAGAAAAACAAATTTAATACTGGGTTGCAGTAAAAAGAATTTTGCAGGAAAATTCAATAAAAAGCAAACAATTACTTATAAATAAGTGGCTGCTATTTCTTACCATTATCACCGGCGGGCACATATACAGTGTGTGTTGGCACCACTTCTGAATTTGCTTTTCCATTCTCAAAAGTGTCATTTTCAGTCTGCTGTAGCTGCCAGTTGAGGCCAAACAGATGCATGGCTGAAAGAGAATAATACAGAATAAGACGTAAAGAATGAGATCTGCTAACCTGATATAATACAAAGCTGTACACGATATAAACAGGCGTGATCCTCTACTGCACGCAGATAGCAATGCATCTCCTGTTTTACGGTATCCATTCCCTAGTGTGCACCATCCTTCATTCTGATAGAGAACACTTCCCTGAATCTCGTATCTCTTTGATTTCGGCAATCTCTATAAGAAGTTAGTGCAATGTTTCCTGTGTTTAGCTTTGAGAAACTTCACATTCCCTACATCACTGGGATCCTGTGAGCTGAACACAAAGTTAAAACTGCGTTCATTGATCTCTATGGCAAACAGAGTGTACGCATAAACTTTACAGGAAGGGCTTGGCAAAGTTCAGATGAAGAGAACAGTGTATGGATTGGAGGTATTCCTACCTATACATACACGACAAACCATTTCCCATAGATATTAGCACATTCCCTACCTATATTTGCAATACTGCCCCTATTGGGTCTCACAATCAAATCATCCGATCAGTATGTCTTTGGAGTGTGGGAGGAAACAGGAGAAGCTGGAGGAAACTCACGCAAACACAGAGAGAACATACAAACTCCTCACAGATGTAGTCCTTGGTGGGATTTGAACCCAGAACCCTAGCGCTGCAAGGCTGCAGTGCCAATGAAGACAAGTTTAGATTCAGTTGGTTTTATCCACCATTGAACATACTAAATTTTTTTGTTATGTGTTAAGAAAAATTATAATGTACGTTTTTTGCTCTCTGCCTATAAATAATCAGCATGGACTTATCATGGGCATAATGACTATAAAGGAATAAAAATATTACTCTTGCATCCGGGCCCAGGAACCATGAAACCTTAACTAACTACAAATTATATGTAATAGACTAGTAAAAAGGCCCGATGCAATTGCATCGGGAGCAGGGTGAAATAAATTGTGTGTATACAGGTGGGTCAGTGGGTAGCAGAGTATACAGGCGGCTCTGTGGGTAGCAGAGTATACAGGCGGCTCTGTGGGTAGCAGAGTATACAGGCGGCTCTGTGGGTAGCAGAGTATCGAGGCGGCTCTGTGGGTAGCAGAGTATACAGGCGGCTGTGTGGGTAGCAGAGTATAGAGGCGGCTGTGTGGGTAGCAGAGTATAGAGGCGGCTCTGTGCGTAGCAGAGTATACAGGCGGCTGTGTGAGTAACAGAGTATAGAGGCGGGTCTGTGGGTAGCAGAGAATAGAGGCAGCTGTGTGGGTAGCAGAGTAGACAGGTGGCTCTGTGGGTAGCAGAGAATAGAGGCAGCTGTGTGGGTAGCAGAGTAGACAGGTGGCTCTGTGGGTAGCAGAGTATAGAGGCGGCTCTGTGCGTAGCAGAGTATAGAGGCGGCTCTGTGCGTAGCAGAGTATACAGGCGGCTCTGTGGGTAGCAGAGTATACAGGCGGCTCTGTGGGTAGCAGAGTATACAGGCGGCTCTGTGGGTAGCAGAGTAGACAGGCGGCTCTGTGGGTAGCAGAGTAGACAGGCGGCTCTGTGGGTAGCAGAGTAGACAGGCGGCTCTGTGGGTAGCAGAGTAGACAGGCGGCTCTGTGGGTAGCAGAGTATAGAAAGGGCTCTGTGGGTATCAGAGTATACAGGCGTCTGTGGTGGTGGCAGAGTATACAGGCGGCTGTGGTGGTGGCAGAGTATACAGGCGGCTGTGGTGGTGGCAGAGTGTACAGGTGTCTGTGGTGGTGGCAGAGTGTACAGGCGGCTGTGGTGGTGGCAGAGTGTACAGGCGGCTGTGGTGGTGGCAGAGTGTACAGGCGTGTGTGGTGGCAGAGTGTACAGGCGGCTGTGGTGGTGGCAGAGTGTACAGGCGGCTGTGGTGGTGGCAGAGTGTACAGGCGGCTGTGGTGGTGGCAGAGTGTACAGGCGTGTGTGGTGGTGGCAGAGTGTACAGGCGTCGGTGGTGGCGGCAGAGTATACAGGCGTCGGTGGTGGCGGCAGAGTATACAGGCGTCGGTGGTGGCGGCAGAGTATACAGGCGTCGGTGGTGGCGGCAGAGTATACAGGCGTCGGTGGTGGCGGCAGAGTATACAGGCGTCGGTGGTGGCGGCAGAGTATACAGGCGTCGGTGGTGGCGGCAGAGTATACAGGCGTCGGTGGTGGCGGCAGAGTATACAGGCGTCGGTGGTGACGGCAGAGTATACAGGCGTTGGTGGTGGCGGCAGAGTATACAGGCGTCGGTGGTGGCGGCAGAGTATACAGGCGTCGGTGGTGGCAGAGTATACAGGCATCTGTGGTGGTGGCGGCAGAGTATACAGGCGTGTGTGGTGGTGGCAGAGTATACAGGCGTGTGTGGTGGTGGTGGCAGAGTATACAGGCGTGTGTGGTGGTGGCAGAGTATACAGGCGTGTGTGGTGGTGGCAGAGTATACAGGCGTCTGTGGTGGTGGCAGAGTATACAGGCGTCTGTGGTGGTGGCAGAGTATACAGGCGTGTGTGGTGGTGGCGGCAGAGTATACAGGCATGTGTGGTGGTGGCAGGAGAGTATACAGGCGTCTGTGGTGGTGGCAGAGTATACAGGCGTGTGTGGTGGTGGCGGCAGAGTATACAGGCATGTGTGGTGGGGGCAGAGTATACATGCGTGTATGGTGGGGGCAGAGTATACAGGCGTGTGTGGTGGTGGTGGCAGAGTATACAGGTGTCTGTGGTGGTGGCAGAGTATACAGGCGTGTGTGGCGGCGCTCCAGCAAGGCAGGGGTTAAAAAAAAAATATATATTATACTCACCTGACCCCGAGCCCCCGCCGTCTCCCTCCAGGCTCCCGGTGCCTGCAGAGCTCTTCTACAACAGTTCAGGACCTGCGGTGATGTCAGAGTCACATGACCCGCGGTTACCATGGAGTAAGGTGGTGTCACGTGACTCTGACATCACCGCAGGTCCTGTACTGGTGTAGAAGAACTCTGCAGGCACCGGAGCCTCCGGGAGCCACCGGGAGGCTGGAGGAAGATGGCGGGAGACGGCGGGGGCTCGGGGAGAGGTGAGAATTTTTTTTTTTTTACAGTGGTGCGGCTGGGGCTCGCAGTGCCGCAAAGCATCTTGGGATTGGGCTACAGTGCCCGAATCCCAAGACTGGTGATTATATAAGTAGAGATATATATATATATATACAGGACAGGGGTTATGGCCCTCTGCAGTGTATATATATATATACAGTATATATATATATATACAGTATATATATATATATATATATATATATACAGGACAGGGGTTATGGCACTCTGCAGTATATATATATATATATATATATATATATATATATATATATATATATATACAGGACAGGGGTTATGGCACTCTGCAGTATATATATATATATATACAGGACAGGGGTTATGGCACTCTGCAGTATATATATATATATATATACAGGACAGGGGTTATGGCACTCTGCAGTATATATATATATACAGGAGAGGGGTTATGGCACTCTGCAGTATATATATATATATATATAATATACACAGGACAGGGGTTATGGCACTCTGCAGTATATATATATATATATATACACAGGAGAGGGGTTATGGCACTCTGCAGTATATATACATATATACAGGACAGGGGTTATGGCACTCTGCAGTATATATATATATAATATATATATACAGGACAGGGGTTATGGCACTCTGCAGTATATTATATATATATATATATACAGGACAGGGGTTATGGCACTCTGCAGTATATATATATATATATATATATACAGGACAGGGGTTATGGCAGGTGATTGGATGTGCCGTCCACTTGCCTCTGTGGGCCGGGAGCGGCGGAGAGCTGGTGTGTGTTAGAGGGGATGAGGAGCGGTCACTGAGGCTGGTGAGCACAGTCTGGGGGCAGGGTGCACCTGGGAGGATTGTGTACCGGACGCTGTATGGCCGCTCCGGGGAGCCGTCCCTGCTGGCGGTGGTGTGTGCTGGAGTTGAGAGCCGAGCAGTGTGTGTAGATCCTGGGAAGCGGGAGCGGGTGAGCGGGGGAGCGGGAGCTTGTGGCGGGCTGGTGAGCACAGTCTGGGGGCAGGGTGTACCTGGGAGGATCGTGTACCGGCCCGGGCGCTGTATGGTCGCTCCGGGGGAGCGGCGAGAGGAGGACGTGACTGGCTGCCGGGGCGTGTCAGTATTTGCAGCCTGACACGCCCCTCTCACTCCCATTGGCGGGCGGCGGTAACAGGAGGATGTGAGTGGCTGCCGTCACCCGCCCACAGCCCACAGCCCCTACACCGCAAGTCGGTCAGCACCGAGGCGTCAGCGGTGAGAGGGGCGAGGGGTGAGGGGCGGAAAGCACCGCCGGCATCCGGGCAGCGTCGGCCTTGCGGGGCCGACGGTTGCCAGGATGGCGGCGGTGTGAGGTAGAGCGGCGGCACTGCGAGCGATGACGCATAATGCGGCAGCGGCTCGCGATGACGCTGCGCGTCATCGCTCGCAGTCGCGCAAAGGAGTCTGGGATTCGGCTACAGTGCCCGAATTCCAAACTCCCGATTATATAAGTAGATGTGGCCCTGTTACAAATTTTGTATTTGGACCTCTAATCTTCAAACAAAAAGGCATGATGATCTGGTTTTGGTCATTTTCTAAACCTTTGCAAAATATGTAAATCCCGAACTATGGTTAATTCCACACACCGTAACATCGAGTGATGTGATTATCCTAAAGATTCTCGAAGGTAATTGGACCCAATGGCCCTTGAGGTCCCATTCAACCTTATCGTTCTATGATTCTATGATCCCTTTCACAAGATGACTTCATTATCTATACTATCTCTAAATACATAAATACCCTGATTGTTTGATATTTAGCAGAGGGAGCATCAAATATTTACAGGACAGCACTCCATGTAAGTGACTGAACTAATATATGTAGAAAAATATTGGCTGGGAAGAATCCAGAAAATCACTGAAGAGTTAAGGCGCAACATTCACTTAGGACTAATGCGCTAAATTTGCTGATATCAGTGGATTCAGCTGATAGTTTATTGTTGGGACATATCAATCCGGCATGTCCAATTCCAGACTGCCAACCATATTGCCCCCCAGATATAAGCCGCAGTCAGACATATCCAGCAATGGCTCTTTCATTGAGCACTCCACTGAATGAGCACCACTGTGTATGGGAATGACAGTCAAGATAACTGCTGGCCTAACGATCTACTGAACCATCTTTCAGCCAGCAGATACCATATTTGTAAGTCAGGCTAAACATATTGATGGCCTACGAATAGGAAAAGCTTTAATCCTAAGTCCCCTGCCCTCTGACCTTACACTTATCCTCCAGTGTTTTCATCTTTTTTTCTTGCGTTGCTCCAGCTCCACCTTATGATCGTCACTTCCAACTAAAGTCAGAAGTTACGTAACAACCTTCTCAGTGCCACTCTATGAGAGTGAGAACAAGGCAAGAAAGAGGCTTTCATAGAAATGTATTGAGTGGCGACTTTTGGTTCGCTATGACACACTGAAGCAGCCAGCAGGTCACAAATTGCTGGAAACCGACAGGAGCAACAGTTAAAACAGATGTAAGATGCTGGAGGGTGAGAATAACATTGGGAGCAGGGGACTTACACTTAAAGCCCCACTCCAGTGGTGAAAACAATAAAATCCAGCTGAAATGCTGCGTTAAAGAGGACCTGTCACCCCCTGGTGCTATGCTAACTCAATGCAGCACTGAATGCAGTGTGTCTGCTGCATTCAGGGAAGGGGTCCCCCATGTTTCTAGCCCCCCTATAAGTTGGTTAAAAGACTTTATAAAGTGTACAGATAACGAGTCCGGAGGGACTTACTCATTAATGAGTCATCGCTGTTGCTGGCGTCCTCCCCGCCTCCAGCACTCTTTGTGCCACCTCCAGCCCTCAGCGATGATACATACAGGAGGCTGAACAAGAGAGGGCTGGAGGTGGCATAGAGAGGGCTGGAGAAGGGAGGATACCAGCAACAGCGATGATACATACAGGAGGCTGAACAAGAGAGGGCTGGAGGTGGCACAGAGAGGGCTGGAGGAGAGTAGGATACCAGCAACAGCGATGAGACATACAGGAGGCTGAACAAGAGAGGGCTGGAGGCGGGGAGGACACCATACAACAGCGAGGACTCATGACTGAGTAAGTCCCTCCGGACTCCTTATCCATAAACTTTATAAAGTCTATTTAACAATTTACAGGGGGGCTAGAGACATGGGGGAACCCTTCCTTGAATGCAGCAGACACGCTGCATTCAGTACTGCATTCAGTTAGCATAGCACCAGGGGGTGACAGGTCCTCTTTAAGATCTCTTTCCTGCCGTACTGTAGCTCATCTTCCATTCATTTGCTTAGGAGTTGTGCTGCAGTACCTGTGAGTGACCATTAAACACAGTGTGGCACTGTTGTGTTCTAGCTCTGTACACTGTTTTCTTCAGGCCGCTGCAGATAACAGCTGATCAGTGTAGGGGGAGTGGAGGGTTGCCTGGTTTTGGACCCCCACCAATCTAATATTTTGGACATACTACGTTAAGGCAGAGAAGCTCTATGTAACCTTTTGCTTTGATTTTAACACCAAGATAAACACATGCAAACCAAATAACGGAATATGTGCAAATAATATATGGCATAACCTCTATGAGAACTCACATTTTTATTCAATTTTTTTTTTTAACCTGAGATTTGACACAGTTGCCTTTCCTCCAAAGCCTTATAGAAATGTACGGTACATACTAATTTAGGGTATTACCGTAAACTCTCTGTCACTGTTAATTACTTTAATAACTCAGAATATTGTACATGTTCTGTACTAACAACTAGCAGGAGGGTTACATATGGCAAGAGGCCTCACTGGAAATACAATATTGATATTACCAATCTGTATATGTCTGATAACAAATAAATACATTACCCAGAGTGTATGATTACTGAGCAAACAGAGCTATAACGGCACAAGTTACCGGGAATGTCATATCATTTCTCCTAATGGAGGTCCACATCACATCTGCCTGGACAGGATCAGTGGTTGAACTGTATCTGAACATAGCTCTGGTTTTACTGTACTCAATTTCAGTTTTACATTTCTCCCATATCATATCGACTTGTTGCTTTATTGAAGCCGTTTCTGCTGAGTTGGCCTGAACGTGCTTTTTATTTGCTGGCAAGTACTTAGTATAAGTGAGGGATTGCGATTTGGAAAGAATACCTTGGAAACTTGGAGAACGGGACCGAGCTATACTAAAATCACTGGCTCAACATCTAGGAAGCGAAAATCACGTTTATTTCATGTTGTTTATATGCTGAAATGTTTCGTAGCTGAAGTCTTAATATTTCGAAGACATCATCAAATGTCTCATATAAGATAGTCGTAAATGAATACTAAAATGTTACAATTGCCAGAAAGTAACTTATAAGTCTCACTTTCTTAAACACAATGTTGTCCAACCTGGACAAGACGTCCTTATCCCCCTCCTCCACTAGTCATATATTACACATCTCGAAGGTTTGGGTTATTGGCAACACAATTGCTATGAAATGAAAGATGATTTTGCCCCCAAATATATGAGATATTTGAACCTTCTATTGTATATATTGATTAGCCAATGTTAGCATGCTCCAGATGTGGAAAGCATATAGTTGGGGCTGATTCTTCTTATAAGTCTACCGGCACTACTTCTGAGGGTATTGTCTTATGCCTGCCATGTCGATTGTCCATGTTTTTCCCATCCTATTTATTTTAATATGACAAGCGACTGTATAGACTTTGAAGTAGAAATATGGTTTACAATGTAAGTTCCCAGATATTATGACCCATAAAATACAGAATTTCTCTGCCGAAAACAGGACATCTGAAGTCCACTCGCATCCATCACCTTCGTCTTATTAACTCCACCTAAAGTCTTTTAGTTTTCTCTACATAAACAGCTTCCATATGTTGTGCTGCTTTGTTGTCCTATAAAAACATCCTGAAGGGTGGAACAGTTCAATAAATCCAAACGACTTCAATAAGTCTAAACCACTTAATAATGCAGGCAAATACCGCATTATTTAATATACAAAGTACAGTACACAATATTACAATACATAAAATATCAAAGTCATTTTTATGATTATTTTGTTCTTTCTTTTTTCCTTGGTTACAATTCTTATGTGCTTGCATCTAAAAGCCTAACTGATCAGCTAATAGCTGAAATTGTGGCATACTCTCCTGTCTCCACCCCAGTGTCTCTCCCTTCCACTCTCAGACACCATCACTTCATTTCTGCGGGTGGCTGTTTGTCTCTGTGCACTGTGATCACTGCCCAGCTATTGTCACTTTTCCATCAAATGAGTGGTCTCTTCTCCAATGGGCAGCGTGCTCCCAACCCAGATACACCCCCTTAGTGATTCCCCATAAAGGGGAATATTTCCCTGCAATCCATTTTCTTTGCATTTGTTTTTATGTATTAGGTTATTCTGACCAATCAACTCCTAGAGATGATCATACAACCAATGATTTGACGAGTTTGGTGGTTCTTGGGGACATGATTCACCCCAGGGCCTTGGGTACCTGGTCCTGGCGTTGTAGTTCATGGGGGATGTCACGGGGCCTGTTGCCCGTTCCCATGGCCCTGGTGGTCGCGAAAAGGGGAAAAAAGTCAATAAAAATAACAATTAAAGTGTTTCGTGATGCCACCTATGGTTCCGGTAATGTTACTGGCGCTGCGGGACAGACCTCCAGGGTAATGGTGAAGCAGCAAGGAGGTTTCGCTCCCCGTAGGTGGAGCGGGATCCCCGGGGCAGTAGTGGAAGTTATAGTTGTTTTTACACGGGGAAGCAGTTTACACCAAGCCTTGTCACTTGTCCTCTCCCTGCTGCGGTCGGCGGCTCGTCAGATGGAGATAGAAAAGGACGCCACACAGTCTCTGTTTACTCTGTACAAGTTTACTGGCAGTTCTTTGATAACACAGTCTTTTCGGGTCTGCCTGGCCTGGGTAGTCACTGGAAATTAGGATGCTGTACTCAGGACCCTCAGTTGACTGCCTGCCGTTCCTGTCTGGTCATTTCCTGCGCTCTCGCCTGTCACCCTCAGCACTCCCGTGCGCAGAACCTGAAGCCAGTTCCCACGGATCTCTCGGCGGAGGACTCTTTTTCGGGTCCCTATACGGTGCCTTTTTCTGGATGAGTCATGGGTCGGCCACAACTTCCTCTAGAAGCTCGGGCCTCCGGTTAGACGGCTTGGGGATACACACCCGCATCGTGCTCAGAGTCGGTCCTCTGTCAGAGTCAGATATGTGGCTTACTGACTTCAATGATTATGGAATCGGAGTCGGTGTCTATTTTGGTGGAGTTGGAGTCAGATTCCGGGAAATTGAAGAATCTGAGTCAGAGTCGGAGTCGGATGTTTGGCTTACCGACTCCACATCCCTGACTTCATAACTACTAAAATGATATCAGGTAATGTTATGTAGGGAAAGAACATTCAGTGCTGGCAATGATGACTGTAGGTAAATATTGTCCCTAGAACCTGTAATTAGCAGATCCACTCTTAGGCCCCTTTCACATCAGCGGTAATCGCTGATCACGGCAGTTGAGGTGAAAAAAACGTAACTGCCGCAATTACCGCATAACAGCCGCACTTGCGGTTCACTTGCTGCAAGCCCCATGCTTTGTCTATGGGGCTTGTGGCAGGTGCGGCAAGTGGGGTATAGTTGCGGTTTCCGGTCAGCCGCGTTTTTTTTTCGCGGCCGCATCTGCCGCAAGTGCCAAAACCGCACTTGCCGCACACGTACCGCAAGCCCCATACACATTGCATGGGGCTTGCCGCAAGTGAACCGCAAGTGCGGCCGTTATGTGGTAATCGCGGCAGTTACGTTTTTTTTCACCGCAACTGCCACGATCAGCGTTTACCGCTGATGTGAAGGGGCCCTAATACATATTAGAGACCAACATGAATCTAACAGCGGACAAAGTAAAAAGCTTGATGGATTGAAATGTAAAATATTGCTAATCACACAGAATAAAAGGAGACAAGGAGAAGTTAAATCGCAAGTATTATTACCATGTCCAATTCTTTTCAACCTTCTGTCAAACACTTCATATCTGCACTGCCACCACTATGTAATGTCAGTGTGATGTGTTTGCCAAACTGGTACAGTAAATTCAAGGAGTTTTTAATGTACACGAGGAAACCTGTCAGTCTGCGCTTCATGCTTAATTACTCTTTTTGTCGACCAATATATCAATTTTAGAAGTAGAAATTAACTTTCCGAGCAGGTCAGTGAGTCCTTTGTGCTCCATCTGATCAGAATAGGAATTCCTGTGTCTGCCTGAAGGGCCTGTAGTGAAGCACATTGTAGAAGTAGGAGACTCCAGCGGTGAGCGGGCGCACACAGGGTGATAAGGTAAGATGAGAGTGTTTGGAATGGTACCAAATTGGTAATGTAAGATGAAAGCATCTGCATGTACGGATTACTGTGTGTTATATGGTTCCCAGCAGAGCCCGGCTTTGATTAGGAACACATATTTTTCCATAAATTAGCTTTTGTTTGGAGTTTCCCGCTGTGTGTATGTGCTGTTTGTTGGAGTGTATAGGTCTATTTGGGGCTTTGGTATGTCCATCTGTATCTGTCGTACCTTGATAAAGTGTGGGCTATTGTAATCAGCAGTGTTACTCTTATAGGACTGCACAGGGAAATACTCCATTTCTCCATGCACAGCTGGCCAACCAAAAAATAAAAAATAGAAGTGTGTGCACACAGATGGTAACGTGATTGGGAATAAGCGAATGATACCAGCAAGAGAGGCTGGTGGAAGCACAGGCGGGATAGCACTGGTTTTATTAAAATGCATATATAAAAGTCAGCATGTATCAACAACTAAAAAACAAACAAAGAAACTATCTATGTATACTACATTAAGACATCATATCTAATATTGTAATGGATTTAACTAGTCATTTGCAGAACTTTATTGCTGTAGCCTCTGGAATCATACATATGGCATGTACAGGTGCATCTCAATGAACTAGAATATCATCAAAAAGGTAATTTATTTCAGTAATCCCATACATAAAGTGAAACACATATATTATATAGAGTCATTACAAACAGAGTGATCTATTTCAAGTGATTATTTAATGTCGATGATTATGACTTACAGCCAATGAAAACCCAAAGATCATTATCTCAGAAAATTAAAGTAGGGAGGATGAAGGGTCTGAGAGATAAAATATAACCTAAATAAGTATCAGAGGCTTCACCTTGTGTGGTGAAGAGAGTCACAACCACTATAAAAGCATATCACAGCTGCTGCAGCCCCCGGCGTGGTGTATATAGAGTAGAGAAGATGAAGGGTTAAAAACTGTGCTGCCATATTCCACAGCACTTCAAAAGGTGAATATAATATTACTTTATTAGTCAACACATTTCTGAGCTCCCTGGCCCCTTCCTTAGGAGAAATCAATATTGTATTGCCTTTTTCAGGGTGATTCAGGGAGACCTGAAACATGTTGACTAGTTAATCAATATTATATTCACCCATTGATGTCTCATGGAATATGGCAGCATGGTTTTTGGCCCTTCAACCTCCCTACTTTAATTTTCTGAGGCTGTAAGGCATAATCATCAACATTAACAGAAATAAACACTTGAAATAGATACTCTGTTTGTAATAACTCTTTATAATATACTAGATGGGTGCCCGATGCACAATGCATCGGGATTCTAGCCGAGCAAGTCTCTGACTCGCAATGGCCGCTTCGCGGCCAATGCTTCGCGCTGCTAAGGCGACTCGCCATGCCCGCTGCGCGGGCATAGCGAGTCGCCTTAGAACTGCTCGCAATGGCCGCTTCGCGGCCAATGCTTCGCGGTGCTAAGGCGACTCGCCATGCCCGCTGCGCGGGCATAGCGAGTCGCCTTACAACTGGTCGCATTGGCCGCTGCGCGGCCAATGCATTTTTCGTATCCACATGACCACGCTGAGTCGCATGCGACTTTGGTGCGCGAAATCCATTCGTGATTATATAATAGATGCATTTCACTTTTTGTATTGAATTACTGAAATAAATTAAATTTTTTTAAATATTCTAATTTATTGAGATGAACCTGTATATGAAATTAATCCCCTGTATATTCAACATATTAGTTTGTTTGCCTGTATGTACATGTACAGTTATGCTTTACAGCAATTTTACTTTCCAGCACAAATGCTGTAGATATAATGAAGCGCAATATTGTCACACTCGAGTAATATGATTAGGTAAAATCAGGGAGGCTCGCTCACCCTATGTGGTTGTGTTACACACAACCAGTGAAAAAAGCACCAAACAGCTGCCACGGAATCCATGTGCCTAAGGTAAATATATAGGAACTGGATGCAATGGTGACAATGATCCACACTGATGTAGGATAGATAAAGGACTCGGTATTGTCAATGAAGATGGCTTTATGCTACGCATTTTAAAGTGTATTCCTCACTTATTTCTCAGGTACACCACCAGTCTAATGGTATACCTGAGGAAGGAGTGAGGAATACATTATGAAACAAGTAGAATAAAACCACTTGCAATGACAATACTGAGTCCTACATCAGTGTGAGCCTTTTTCACCATTGTATTCAATCTCTATTTTTCCAGTATAGGCTGTTTGTCTATATTTCTTCAGAGATCTAGTAACTGTTCTGTATGTGTAGTATCTATTGGTAATAATAATCTTTATTTATATAGCACCAACATATTCTGCAGCGCTTCACAATTCAGAGGTTCATATTCAAACAATCATAAGAAACAGTTATCAGAAAATACAATAATTAAAGCAAAATAATGATAGCCCTGCTCATAAGAGCTTACAATCTAACAATGAGGTGGGGGTGACACAAAGTATAGGTGCTTATCTACAATGATGGCATAGTCAACTTGAAGAAATGGGGAACACATAGGGGCAGCATAAGTGGCCACCAACCATTATTTGTGATGCATTTGAGACTGGTGGAGTGGATAGGCTACGTCTGGATGACTTTGACTAGGGATCATGATAACATAAGGTCTCCTTCACACATCTGTACTTAAACACATATGTAAAAGTATGGTGCCATTATCAGTGTTTAGCAAAAGTGTGTCATCTGTGTGTCCTATTTTGCCATCAGATGTCATCAGTGCTTTTCACGGATGGCTACAGGAATAAATACATTACAAAGGTTCTCCTATCTTGTGCAATGTTAAACATACAGCACCCAGATAGCACACAAGTTGTCATCCCACTGCTGTATGTGTTATTCACAGACCCATAATCTTATATTGGCCCTTGTCATCCATGGGACCATAAAAAATGGACATGTTTCTGTGAGTTTTGAAGACACATACTCCATATAAAAACACGGACATGTGAAGAGCACCGTAGATTATAATGGGTGTGTGTAGTATCTGTGAAAAAAGCAGATATCACACGTACTAGAAATGAGTGAAGGGGCCTAAGCCTGTGTGCACATGATGAGTATTTGTAATATGTGTGTTTTTGATGCATTTTTGACATGTTTCTACACCTTTTTCATTTCAATACCTCGAAAAACCGGAAAAAACACTGATAGAATTCATCTGTTGCAGAATGGAAACTCTTCAATGGTTTAAATCAGAAAAGAAAACATAAATCACAATCACTTTGCTGGTACTGTAAAGTGTACATTTTTTTACCTTTTAAAAGCATGCAACTTAAACTCTGCATGTGAACAAGCCCAAACATAGTCTATAATGTATCTTTTATATCATTGCTGGATCATCCCTTTGTTCTATTTTATTCCACTGCAGCACTACCTGGTTGGATCAGATCCAAAGAAAAAGTCCAGCCCACGATCATCAGGACGTTTTACATAAATGAAAATAAGAGTATAAACCTGTCTTCACTAAAGCACTAGTGAAAAAAAAGTACCAAACTTGGTTCAAGATTCAGCATTATTTGTGCACTTTTTCCTTTGG
The DNA here is from genome assembly GCA_033576535.1 of Allobates femoralis. Classification (NCBI taxonomy): domain Eukaryota; kingdom Metazoa; phylum Chordata; class Amphibia; order Anura; family Aromobatidae; genus Allobates; species Allobates femoralis. The sequence goes on from JARQOC010000003.1 coordinate 134,884,860, forward strand.
TCATTTTTTTTTTGCTTGGGCCACAATGACCATGGTAATTTTTACACTAGTCTTTTTAGACCTCATAATTTTATAGATTTTCTTGGTAATCCAAGCATAGAGTTCCTTATCCAGATGGTTTTTGTTCATTCATCATTTGAGATTTTTCAAAATGTTTCAAAAATGTAGCAAAAAAAGAGCAAATGATGAAATGGGACCTATACGTACAATGCCACCCCAACACACAGCATTTGCACAGTAAGGCCCTGAGTCATCATTTACCTAAGAATAAATGCACATGTAACAAAAATTATTTTGTGAATTTTTGGTACAGATCTGAGCGGGAAAGCTCTACAGAGTATTACAGTACCATCCATGCTAAATGTCATCTATACACTTCAGGCTTCATTTCTACATATCTTCACCTTGGAGATTTTCTTAGTGGAAATATTGTCAATATTTTTGGAGATTTTCTTAGTGGAAATATTGTCAATATTTTTGGAGATTTTCTTAGTGGAAATATTGTCAATATTTCTCTGCACATTTTCTCCCCAAAGTTCAACAGCAGGACAGGACAGCGTCATATCCGCTGTAAAGTCTCATTCAGATGAGCATAATCAGTCCGGGTGTTGTCTGTATGTTTTTACACATGATGACTGATGGTGCACAATATTAACAGCATGTACGACTTTGATCGATGTCTTGGATCAGACTCTCCAGAGAGTTGCCAGACAATCAATGGGAGAGCACAAAATGGATGACACGTGGATTGCAATCCAGATACCATGTGTTTTTCACAGATCCGTTTCAATTATCAACTATATTTATCCTTTTATCATTTATTAAAGAGGTTGTCCACTACTTAGACATTGATGACCAACCCTTAGGATAGGTCATTAATGTCTGATCGGCCAGGTTCCAACACCCTGCACCCCTGACGATCAGCTGTTCTTGGTGCCGGTGGTAGCAAGCTCTGTTCTCGAGCAGCCCTGTCTTCTGATAATTGCCTCAGATGAGCTGTGCCTGGCCGTGGCCACTACCAAAAGACATGGAAGCTCTGTAACTGAGCATTTCCAGCTGCAGGCTGCCACGGCTGGCACCGATAACAGCTGACCATCGGTGGGTGCAAGGTGTCGCAACCAAGCCGATCAGATATTAATGACATATCCTATGGAGAGGTCATCAGAGAGTAATTTGTGGCCAACCTCTTTAAACTATTGGCATACAAGCCGGATGTCATACAAATATCAACAGCACGATGAGAAGTGTGAAGAAGAAGAAACGTGTGAAGAATAAAATAATTGAATAAAATAATTAATAATTAAATAAATTAATAAAAAAATTATGAAAATACTCTTCTTTATCCTGCTCTCCTGCATAATTTTACAGATAAAAATATATATGGATACTTGAGTTAAATAGGATGTTAATTTTAATGAATGTGAAGTTATGTGTTCCTACATCCCCAGCTACATCTTAGGCACCATTCACGTCAGTGTTTTCAGTATTTCACACTTACTGGAAAAACGTAGACAAGCACAGCCATTAAAGTCTAATATTAAAAACAAACATACGTATGTCATGTTGATATCATACTAAATGTCTTCTAGATGTATCAATAGCATACAGATTATATTTGGATGATAAAACTGATGAAAAATAATGTGTTTTTTCTGGATAAAAAACACGATTTTGCATGTGCTCCTGTGAATGCTGCCTCGTTCTGTGATAAAAACTCACCTGCACACATCCACCTTTTTTAGAGCTACTCTCAAAGTGCAATAATATTGTGATAAAATGAAATTTACAAATGTAAATGCATGAATTCCCATCTACATCCATGTCATACTTAGGGCTTATACAAATCTATTCCCAAAATCATTTATTGTTCTTTTGTTCTACAGCATTGAAAATGGGGAGCATAACATTAACCTGATTACTAGTAAATATGAATCATTATGTATGCAAACTTATAGGATCCGAAAATAGCGGCACGATGAGAAGTGTGAAGAAGAGTAAAATAATTAAAAAATTATTAAAATACTCTTCTTTATCCTGCTCTCCTGCATAATTTTATAGCTAAAAATATAAATTGATACTTGACTTAAATAGGATGTTAATTTTAATGAATGTGAAGTTATGTGTTCCAACCACCCCTGCTACATCGTAGGCCCCCTTTACATGTCAGTGTTTCCGGTATTTCACACTTACCGGAAGAACGTAAACAAGCACACCCATTAAAGTCTATGTTAATCTCCGTATTTTCACACGGGCCATGTGTACATGTAGATCACAAGGAGAAATGTCTATTTTTTTCCAGCAGAACGGACCAAACAACCCATACAAGTCAATGGGCTCATCCGTGTAACATCTGTGTGTCATCTGTGTGAATTAAATGCATTAAAAAACAATACTGTTTTTTATGCGATAAAGAGGTGCAAAAATGATATATAGAAATATAGATGGATACAACCTGCAATGACCACAGTACCACCTCACCACCACTGGACCCGGTGCTCCACCATCATCTGACCTGGCACTCCAGCACCACTAGACCCAGCACTCCATCACCACCCGAGCAGACCCAACCTACTGTCTCCCTCCCCATTGCCCTGTAGAATGTAAGCCCGCAAGGGCAGGGTCCTCTTTCCCCTCTGTATCAGTCTGTCACTGTTAATTTGTTCATTGTATTTCAACTTGTCTGTATGTAACCCTTTCCCATGTACAGCACCATGGAATGAATGGTGCTCTATAAATAAATAATGATAATAATAATAATAATGATGATAGAAAAAAAAGAGAAATAGAGAAATAGAGAGATAGATTGTACAGCTATTAACCAAAAATATATGTATAGCTAAATAGAAAAAAATGACATGCGGTCCCCCTGATTTTTGATAACCAGCAAAGGTAAAGAAGACAGTAGCGGGCTGGTATTATCGAAACTGGAAGCTCCATGGTTAGTGGGCTCTTCCTAGCCTAAAAATTCCAGCCCGCAGCCGCCCCAGATGTGGAGTATCATAAGATTCTCAAATTCTGGTACTATGCCTTGGCTCTTTTGGATTGCCCTGTTGCTTTGGCAATCTGGGCAATGGTTTTTGGGGTTTGAGGTCAGCTGTGTAGGGGGAATTGATCCCACATGTTTTTTTAATTTAATTATTCATTTACTAGCTGGGTGCCCGATGCACATGCATCGGGATTCTAGAAGGGCGAGTCTCTGAATCGCAATGGCTGCTTCGCGGCCAATGCTTCGCGCTGCTAAGGCGACTCGCCATGCCCGCTGCGCGGGCATAGCGAGTCGCCTTAGAAATGCTTCGGGCGTATCCACATGACCACGCTGACTCGCATTGCGAGTGGACTCAGAAGGGGCAAAAAACCCATTCGCAATTATATAATAGATTTGGCCAAACAGAAAGCTTTACAAGATAACTATCTATTATAGATATAGTATCTATCTATCTATCTATCTATCTATCTATCTATATATCTATCCATCTATTGACATCATTAACAAGTAACAACCATTTATTTCAGTGTCAGGCATTTTTTTCCAGTATGTGTCACACAGATGTCTCACTGGAGTCTACTTTCTGAATTTCTTTTCAATAAACCAAGAGTGGACAAGAAAATCAAGTTTCTCTTCAGGAAAGAGGTTCTGCAGCAGCTCAGATGTGTATAGTAAGACAAAATATAGACCAAAATTTAAACTCCAAAATATCTGAAACATCATCAATTTTAATTCATACAGGTCTCAGAACTGACCCCAGATGCTGCTCTAATATTCTTTAAATTGCATGTATGTAATAAATGTATTTAAATGTTACATTTCAATATTAATTCTTTGCTGTCATTAGGTTTCTAATTATAAAGGGATGCTCCGTCATAGAAGAAAACAACTTAGATTCTTCCGTCTTGAAAATGTTTCCCAGTTTCAGCTGATAAAATTAAGAAATGTATTTGGAAATAGAATTCAGCAATATTGCCAGATTTCCGAGGTTATTTTATCACTCTGACAGTTATGTGTCGTCGATTTTTTTATTCTGTCTTTTCCACTTGTCTCTGCAATAACATCTTTTGTGTCACAAGCGTTCGGAGACTGCCAGTAGAAAAAACTCAGCCATTGCTTTTGCAGTTACTCAACTGTATTTTTGAGCTCGCAATCTATCCATCTGTTTTAGGTTCTTTGTTAGTGTGTCAAAGAACAAACTCGTTAAATTTGTCTGCCAATGGTTTTTAGAAAGCAGATTTTCATCGCACTCTGCCAACTGCTTCCGATGGCTGGAATAAAGAAAAGTGAGCAATTCGACACTTTCCAATAAAAGTGCTTTACTGCTTAAAAGTATTATGCTTTCTTATCAACTTAGTATGCAAGATGTGCGGCATTGTGAACCCCAGCGTCCCAGTGCTGGTGGGTCTGATGCTACATCTGTCTCAGAGAGGAATTCTCAGCGAGATAACCTTGTTAATTTGCTACAAATGAGTAGAATTATCTGCGGTGTCTGTCTGAACCCATGTAATTAGAGCTGGCGACAGATAAAAAGAGTGATATTGAAGGCACAATAGATACTGTATGTCTTCGGTATATAGTGACTGAGAGCAGAGTAAAGACATCATAATCTCTGCACCAGCACCGTGCACAGATCACCACTGCCTGTACTAGTAAGGCTACCTTCACACTGCGTTCTGCTGCTTGTTCAATGGTTCTGTCGGGGCTTACGTCTGAAAACGGACTGTGTTCGGATGTCCGGCTGCAGAAAACGTGTGCTCCCAAAAACGGTGCAGGACAGAGCACACGTTGACTCTGCACCATGAAAGTTAATGGCCCAATCGGCGCATACATCCAAAGCCCGTTTG
>JARQOC010000003.1:134889792-134940814 GCA_033576535.1 Allobates femoralis
TGTTGGACCCGGCGGCCTTGAAAAGCGGGGGGGGGCAAATCAAAAAAAGCTGACCTTACCTCCTCCACCCGCGAAGACCCCGCCTGCCGCAAACCCGATTTGGGCCGGTTTTGGGAAATCTTTAAACTGAGCGATTTATTCCCCTAAAAGACTCCCCGATTCCCGAGTCCAGCGAGCCCCTTAAGAATCGCCGAGAAACGAGCCCTAGCGAGTAGACTCGCCACCCCCAAAAAGCACAAAAAATATTTTTCAATTCAAGTATAGATCATTCCCAGAAAATGGGCGAACCCCAAACTGTAAAGGTCAGGGTCTGTACAAAAAAACATAGTGTTCATGCGGGAGCCCCAAAATTTACGTACATCCCCAAAAAAGTCTGGGGTTACTATTCAGGTTACGTGGGGGGGGGGGGCTGTAAAAAAAAGAAAAACTAGTGATTAAAGTGAAGAATTATACTTCCCTAGCCTTTTCCGCGGGCGGTCACACTTGTTCCGGGTTTGCAAATTAAACCTCATTAATATTCACTGCACTGAGTGAAACAGCCAATAACTGAGGCACACTCTCTGTGCGCATCCGTAATTGGCTGTTGCAGTCAGACTGCGCCCCCCCAACCAGTGACGGTGTCTGTACCGGTGTCTGTGAAATTTGGGTTTCCAAAAAATTTGGGTTTTTAAACAAACCCAAATCTTATGGCCACTTTACACTTCCCGATATCCCGGGGGTCCAACTCCCAAAAAAAAGTCACGTGGTTCGTGCGGTTTTGGCCCCCATAAACGTTCGTGCATTGTATGGTTTTAAAAAGTCCAAAAGCGAGCAAAGAAAGATTTCAAAAAACCCCTATCGGGGAAAAAAAAGGGGCCTGCTCTCCAACGGCCCGATATTGGATGGCCAATCCCCCCGGGTGGATCCCCCTGCCCCCGTGTGAAAACCCCAAACCCCGACTTGAAGACCGACTTCCCCTATTCTCTCCCGTTAAATGGTCGTTCCTGGGTCGGCTGCACAAGGGGGTGTATACATCGCAGTTGCGTTGCCTGGCGATATCGCGCTGTGTAACAGCTCCTATGCGATCTGGGATTTCTGTCAAAAATGTGCGCGCTCCCGCGCCGTTGTATCCAACATCGGCCCGATGTTGGGACGTGTAAAGTGGCCATTACTGTCACCATTTTAGAGCACCAAAGTTCTGGTCGCCATGAACTTACATGGGCTTTGGGGTTTAGGCTCAAGTTTGGGTTAAGTCGAACTGCTAACCAGGACAAGTCCGTCCGGACCTGCTGAACATGAACATCTGCAGGTTTGCCCATTTTTAATCATTACCAGTATTCTGGATAGAAATTACAAGTTTACAACTACTGTCTATAAATAAAAAAAAAAAACACATAAAAAGTGCACTGGACAATTCTCAGAATTTTCTACATTTTTATAAAATAAACAAACATATATATCCCAAATAAACAATGACCTTTGTATAAAATATCTTAAAAAAAAACTTTATTGGGAAAACAGAATAGCACTCAATCATGGCTGATAATGCCTTTAGAAAGATAACTGTAGGCGGCTTGTTGAAGACAGCTTGGAAAAAATAGTCTTTCCTTTTGTCTCAATAGTCTTGTTCCAGGGCCCGACTGTTGTATCCAGAGATATTAAAAAATAAATTGTGTATGTGAGGAATGGCGTCTTGTATATGCATATGATAAACGCTGCTAGCCAAGAAAAGTAGCAAAAAATACAATGCGGATATCTCATTCTTTAGGGATAGAAATAAGCATTTGTGGTGTTGAATAGGACATAACCCTGTTGTATTACTATGGCTTCCCGGACAGCACAGATAAATAGGGATGATTACAGCAATAAACCAAATGAAAAAATACACACAGCCATACTCCAGCCACTCTAGAGCAGGATGTGCAGGCACTGTGGATGTGATAAGATGCTGCAAACCAGCATAAGCAAACTCTAAACAGTTCACTTGTTGTGGATCCTCCGAAGAATTTCCTAAAATAGAACCTGTGGTCACCCAGGAAAACCTTATATAAACAGTGTGATAAGACAATATATGCCTCAAAACACTGCAGACATACACTCAGCTACACCAAGGACAATGGCCTCAAGTTCTCCAACTCCCCAAGGAAATTTCATATTTTACACTACAAACTTAGCGACTCTGTGATAAAGACCAAAATGAAGTGGCCGAAACGTCTTCTCAGTCGTATACTGATATTTGTGAACAAATAAAGAGAAGCTTTTCACCTTGCAAACTATACCTGAGTGTGCAGTGTTTATCTCTCTAAGGCTAGGGTCACACTAGCGTCAGCCCTTAGGCTGGCGGACCCGTTAAAAACTTAGCATTTGGCAGCCTGAGCGTATAGCGCTAATGTGCTGTAACACTGCACTCAGGCTGCCCCTACAATCCTTATGGGTACCTCTCTCACAGCGCAGCTGGCCGCTTGACATACAAGGGCCGGATATGCGCTTTTGATAAGCGCATAGGAAAACGCTGCAGACCGCGTTTCCTGTGCGCTCATCAAAAGCGCATATCCGGCCCTTGTATGTCAAGCGGCCAGCTGCGCTGTGAGAGAGGTACCCATAAGGATTGTAGGAAAAAACAGATATTGCGCCACACTGCAACTGGAGGAACTTAATACACGGTTTTACTATGTTTGCACTAACCTTTACTGGTTGTGCAACACCCCGCACAACCAGACTGATGGCTGGATCACTGTAGTGATAGGGGCCAATATTCCCTCCTCCTCAGATACTCCGGGCCTGGTGGTCGGCTCCTTAGTTCCTCTGGAGATGGAGGTGGGCTCCTTCACTCCTCCACCCGAAGAGGCAGACTCGCTGCACTGGCTTCCGTCCCAGCTCCACACTGTGTATCAGTTGATCATTCAAGGGTGGGTCTTTATGATGTACTGCCAGGTACTGTGGATCTTAGAGCAGCTCACACACCGCACTCCAACAAGGGAGAAAGAGACTTGAGAAAGACGCATCTGTGCGTCGAAACGCGTTGTGGCTTACTGGACCCCTGCTGTTCGTGCAATAAATTATTGGTAATTTAATCACCAACCCGTGGTTTCTTTAGCGCTCGAAACCTCTGACACCGCTTGTTTTCTATCTGCCATAAGGATTGTAGGGGCAGCCTGAGCGCAGCATTACTTCACATTAATGCTATGCACTCAGGCAGCCAAAAGCTAAGTTTTTAACGTGTCCGTCAGACATACTTGGATCCACGCCTACTAGACCCCTTCACTTGCACCTCTGAACTCACCTCAGTGTGCATGCCATTCAGTATACTCATGAGTACAGCAGTGCATGAGACTAGTGATCAAAGTGAAAAATGTTCATATCCCACATCGGGAAAAAGAGATAAAATAAAAATCTGAAATAAAATATGTAAAATATAAAATAAATCATAGAAAAATCACAAAAATACATTTTTCCACTAAAAATGCGTTTGCGTTAAAAAAAAAGTAAACCAAAAAAAGTCCACCATACTTGGTATGGACACATCCAGAATGACCCAAACTATAAAACTGTCACATTAGTACTTCCGTATGGTAAACAATGTCAAAATGTAATAAAAAATAAGCCACAAATGTTGCTTTTTCACCATACTGACACACATAAAATTGAATAAAAAGCAATGAAAAAGTCATACGTTAAAAAAAAAAAATTGGTAGAAATAAATATACCATACGATCCCACAAAAAACAAGCCCTAATATGGCTCAATTAGGCAAAAAAAAAAAAAAAAGTTTTAGCTCGAATATGGTGATGTAAAAACAAATTAATTTTTGTGAAATACATTTTTTAGTGTGTAAAAGTAGTAAAGGAAAAAAAAAAAAGAGATATATGTCTGGTATTGCTGTAGTCATACTGACTCGAGAAATAAATCTGTTTGAACCATGCAAAAAACACATAAAGAGTAATAAGTGAATGCTGGTTTTTGTTCACTCTGCATCTGAAAAATCTACCGTATATACTCGTGTATAAGCCGACCCCCCTACTTTTGCCCCCAAAACCTGGGAAAATCTATTGACTCGTGTATAAGCCGAGGGTGGACCCCAGCACAGGTATACAGCCCCCAGCAGTGTGGTATACAGCAGCCCCAGAGGTATATACAGCAGTCCCAGTGGTAGTATACAGCAGCAGCCCCAGTGGTATATACAGCAGCAGCCCCAGTGGTATATACAGCCCCAGTGGTAGTATACAAGCAGCCCCAGTAGTATATACAGCCCTAGTAGTATATACAGCCCCAGTGGTAGTATACACGTAGTCCCAGTAGTATATACAGCCCCAGTAGTATATACAGCTCCAGTGGTAGTATACACGTAGCCCCAGTAGTATATACAGCCCCAGTAGTATATACAGCCCCAGTGGTAGTATACACGCAGCCCCAGTAGTATATACAGCCCCAGTAGTATATACAGCCCCAGTGGTAGTATACACGCAGCCCCAGTAGTATATACAGCCCCAGTGGTATATACAGCCCCAGTGGTAGTATCCAGCAGCCCCAGTAGTATATACAGCCCCAGTGGTAGTATACAGGCAGCCCCAGTAGTATATACAGCCCCAGTGGTAGTATACAGGCAGCCCCAGTAGTATATACAGCCCCAGTGGTAGTATACAGGCAGCCCCAGTAGTATATACAGCCCCAGTGGTAGTATACAGGCAGCCCCAGTTGTATATACAGCCCCAGTGGTAGTATACAGGCAGCCCCAGTAGTATATACAGCCCCAGTGGTAGTATACAGGCAGCCCCAGTAGTATATACAGCCCCAGTGGTAGTATACAGGCAGCCCCAGTAGTATATACAGCCCCAGTGGTAGTATACAGGCAGCCCCAGTAGTATATACAGCCCCAGTGGTAGTATACAGGCAGCCCCAGTAGTATATACAGCCCCAGTAGTAGTATACAGGCAGCCTCAGTAGTATATACAGCCCCAGTGGTAGTATACAGGCAGCCCCAGTAGTATATACAGCCCCAGTGGTAGTATACAGGCAGCCCCAGTAGTATATACAGCCCCAGTGGTAGTATACAGGCAGCCCCAGTAGTATATACAGCCCCAGTGGTAGTATATAGCAGCCCCAGTGGTAGTATACAGCATCCCCAGTAATGCAGGGCCCCCCAGCCTTGCTCCGGTCACCTGTAAAGCAAATTATACTTATCACTGTCCCGCTGTCCGCGCCCGCCGCTGCTGACATCCGCGATCCTCCATCTTCATGCGTCTTCTTCCTGTTTCCTGTGTTCGGCGCCGGTAATGACGCCATTGTCTGCGACGAACACAGGAAACAGGAAGAAGACGCATGAAGATGGAGGATCGCGGATGTCAGCAGCGGCGGGCGCGGACAGCGGGACAGTGATAAGTATAATTTGCTTTACAGGTGACCGGAGCAAGGCTGAGGGGGCCCTGCATTACTGGGGATGCTGGGGCTGCTGTGGGGCTGCCGTCACTGACTCACGTATAAGCCAATTTTTGGGCTGAAAAACTCGGCTTATACGCGAGTATATACGGTAAATAAAAAGTGCTAAAAAATGTTGTATATCTCAAAATGGTGCCACAAAATCTTCAACTCGTCGTCCAAGAAATAATCCCTTTTATGGCCACTTTACACGTCCCGATATCGGCGTCCAACTCCGACCAAAAGTCACGTGGTTCGTGCGTTGGCCCCGATATCGTTCGTGCGTTGTATGGTGTAAATGTCCAAAACGATGCACGAACGATGCCAAAACGATATAGGGGATCAAATGAGCCTGCTCTCCAACGGCCCGATATTGGATAGACGTTGTGGCCGGATCGTGCTGTGTAAAAACCGAACAACGATGTGGAGTACAACTTCCCCTATTCTCTCCCATGTTAAATGGTCGTTCCTGGGTCGGTCGTACAAGGGGGCGTACACATCGCTGTTGCGTTGGCTGCCGATATTGCGCTGTGTAACATCTCCTATGCGATCTTGGAATTCTGCCCAGAAAAAGCGTGCTCCCGCGGCGTTGGATCCAATATCGGACCGATGTTGGGACGTGTAAAGTGGCCATTACAGTTCAGTTTACCAAAAAATAAAAAAGGTTAAGATCTCAGAATATGGTGACCAAAAAGCTATTTATTATTAAAAATAAGCATTTTCAGTGTGATAGAAAAATTAGATAAATCTGGTATCGCCATACTCGCATTGCCCTGAAGAATAAATACGTCTTAACATTAATATTTCACCATGAACCATGCAAAAATAAAGTTAAAAACTATTCTTGTACTGCTGTCTATTTGTTCTGTCTACCTCCCAAAAATCGCAATAAGACTCGGTTCACATTTATCCTGTGCTCTCCACTGAGCACTTACATGAGGGTTTCCATGTAAACCTCAAAAGCCGCAATTCAGAAAAAACACTCTATGATACCACTCACTATAATGAGGCAGAAGGAGTCACACTGGACTTCATCTGTTCTCTGTTCTGGCGCTGTCCCATCAGTTTAGGCATCTTTTTGGTGCACAAGTGCGGAACACCACAGTTCTATGCATCCCCTAAAAAGATGTATACCAGTGAAATAGATGCCAAATAAAGTTAAAAGTGCCTCATTGTAGTGAATGGTTTTGTCTGGGGTTTTGTCTGAATCACATTTTTGGGGCATTTACACAAAAACCCTGATGTAAGAGATTAGCTTAGAATGCAAGAATTTGATCTCACTCACATACTGAAAGCAATAAAAAAATGTTCTGTACCCCTAAATGTTACCTACAAAATACATAACTTATCCCACAAAAAAACAGTCTACACTCAGGTCCATCATCTGTCACTGGCAATATCAGGAGGTTCCTATCTTACTGGTAGAGAAAAGGCTCTGGACACCTCCCTAATTTTAAGCCTTCCTCATGAATAAACCAGCATAAGCATCCACATGTGTGGCATTATTGCAGTGGGAAGAACCCAATTAACAAATTTATAGGGTGCATGTCTTTCGAAACACAAGCTGGGCACCATGTATGAGCACTAGGCTGGTGATGTTTTCAATTCTCGAGAAAAAAATAGCCTGGATGTCACAAAATTGTCTCTGCAGCAGCAATAAATAAATGGAGAGGTGCATTTTCTACCATGGGCTCACTTTTGGGGGTTTTCTGCTGTTCCGGCATCTCATAGGCTCCCCAAATGTTGCCCACAAATTATTCTAGCAAAGGCTCTGCTCCAAAAGCTTAATAGAGCTCCTTTTGTTTAGACCTGATATGTGATCAAGCAGCAGTTTATGGGGTTATATGGAGGAAAAGTCACAATAAATTGTGGTGTCTAGTTTCACCTTTTAACCCTTGTGAAACTGACAAATTACGTTTTACCAGTAAAATGTTATATTTCCCATGTCCCAGTGTTATACAACTCTGTGAGGAATCTGTAGGATCAAAATAATAACTACACTCCCAGTTGAATTCCTTATGTAGTAAAGTTTTAAATATGGGGTCACTTTTGTGGGTTACTGCTGATCTGGCCCCTCAGGGGCTCGTCTATTGGAGCCCACAATCTATATCGGAATATGCATTCTAAAAGCCAAGTAGTGCTCCTTCCCATCTGATCTCTGCAGTGTGCTCAAACAATAGTGTACAATCACAGATGGGGTACAACCACGTTCAGTAAACACTGAATAACAAATTCTCCTTTCAATTTTTTCCTATTATCTCTAAATCATACATTTGGTGGTAAAACAGTATTTTAGTGGAAAAACTAAAATTTTTTTTGTTTTCCATCTATATGTTATAGAGTTTTGTGAATCATCAGAAGATTAAACATCACTAGAGGAACTCCTTGAGGTGCTTAGGTTTGAAACACGGTCACTTGTGGGGGATTTTTTCCAGACAAATTTACAATACAAAAATCAAATGGTGCTCCTTTCCTTCCGAGCCCTGCCATGTACCCAAACAACTGTTTTTGAACACATGTAGGGTATCATCTAGTTTGGTAGAACTCTCATAACAAACTATGGGGTCCGTTTCCAACTAGTAATCATTGTGAAAATTACAAATTTAGGGCAATAGCTATAATTTCATGAAAAAGTTTCCAATACAATGTCGTAATGTTATCAGATTTGGTGTAGCACCTGTGGGTTCAAAATGCCCATTATACCCATGGATAGAATCCTTGAGGAGTAAAGTTTCCAAAATGGGGTCACTTGTGAGGGTTTTCTGCTTTTTAGGCACAATAGTGGTCCTGCGAATGTGACATGGTGCCCAAAATCTATTTCAGACAAATTTGGGTTTCAAAATCAAATATTGCTCCTTTCCTTCTGAGCCCTTCCGTTTGTTCATAGAAAACTTTTGGAGCACATGTGGGGTATTGCCGTGCTCAAGAGAAAGTGAGTAACAAACTCTGTGGTGCACTTTTCTATGCTATCTCTTGCAAATGTGAAACGTGTGTTTAAAGCAACATTTTTGGAAAAAAAAATGAAAATAATCACTTTAACGACCTAACGTTATCAAATTATTTGTAGTACTTGTGTGTTGAAATACTCACTATATCCCTGGATAAAACCACCCTCCTGCCCTGTCCTGGAAATGCTTGTTTTTGGCCTGATGTGTAGAGCCTATCACAAATTGACAAACATTGGGCTCGCTATTCGGACGAGTACACGAATATTAAAAACTACGGTACTTGTTATAAGTACAGCGATTACGAATATTTCGCTACTCGCTCATCACTATTTACAGTGCTATTTTTACCCTCAAAAATCCCATATCTCAAAGCAAACCTAATGGAGCCAATTAAAAGTCAATGGAATCAGTCAGGGTGGCAGGGAACTATTTCAAACTGGATTGGTTATAGAAGACATGACTTTCATTCCTAATGTGAACATTAATGTAAAAAGGAAAACAGTGAAGGGAAAGAAGCACTGAACCCAGAGGTCGGGCCCCCATTGATCATGTACTTATAGTATATCCCACTTACCGTATATACTCGTGTATAAGCCGACCCGTGTATAAGCCGACCCCCCTACTTTTGCCCCCAAAATCTGGGAAAACCTATTGACTCGTGTATAAGCCGAGGGTGGACCCCAGCACAGGTATACAGCCCCCAGCAGTGTGGTATACAGGCCCCCGCAGTGGTGTACAGGCCTCCCCAGTGGTAGTATACAGCCCCCAGAAGTGTGGTATAAAGCAGCCTCCCCAGTGGTACATACAGGCCCCAGCAGTGTTACAGCAGCCTCCCCAGTGGTATATACAGCAGCAGCCCCAGAGATATATACAGCAGCCCCAGTGGTAGTATACAGCAGCCCCAGAGATACATACAGCAGCCCCAGTGGTAGTATACAGCAGCCCCAGAGGTATATACAGCAGCCCCAGTGGTAGTATACAGAAGCCCCAGTGGTAGTATACGGCAGCCCCAGTAGTAGTATACAGAAGCCCCAGTAGTAGTATACAGCAGCCCCAGGGGGTATATACAGCAGCAGCCCCAGGGGGTATATACAGCAGCAGCCCTAGGGGGTATATACAGCAGCAGCTCCAGAGGTATACAGACCCCCCCATAGGTAGTATACAGGGGCCCCAGCTGTATACAGCAGCCCCAGCTGTATACAGCCCCCCCGTGGTATCCAGGGCCCCAGCTGTATACAGCCCCCCCGTGGTAACCAGGGCCCCCCTTGCTGCACCTGTAAAGGAAGAAGTCAGTATACTTATCGCTGCTGCCGCCGCCGCCGCTCCGCTTCTCGGTCACCGCGCTGCTCCGGGTCTTCACGCTTCCTGTTCCTTCTCCGGCGCTCGAACAATGACGTCATTTCCTGAGCGCCGGAGAAGGAACAGGAAGCGTGAAGACCCGGAGCAGCGCGGTGACCGAGAAGCGGAGCGGCGACGGCGGCGGCGGCAGCAGCAGCGATAAGTATACTGACTTCTTCCTTTACAGGTGCAGCAAGGGGGGCCCTGGTTACCACGGGGGAGCTGTATATACGGGGGGCCCTGGTTACCACGGGGGGCTGTATATACGGGGGGCCCTGGATACCACGGGGGGGGCTGTATGGAAAGGGGGCGCCATACTGTGAGGGATGGGGGGCTGTAAGGCGATATGCACTGCTCCCCCCGCGGATGGGCGGGGGATGCAGTGCATATCATGAATAAGTTATGAGCGGCTCCACGTCACGAGCCGCTCATATTGCAGCCTTCCCCCCACCTCCTCCAGCCTCCTCCTGCCTCCTCCTGCTCCCGGACACAGCCCCCACGTATATGACTCGTGTATAAGCCGAGGGGGGACTTTTCAGCCCAATTTTTGGGCTGAAAAAGTCGGCTTATACACGAGTATATACGGTACTAATTTGCTCAGCTCCTCACTGATCAAATAGTGAAGGTGTACCCCAGCCATGCCATTACATTACTCATTAACCCAATATACTAAAATGAGCTAGGCCAACAAAAAATATCCTGCTTATTGCAGTAAGGCCGGTTTCACATCTGCGTTCGCGATGCAGCGTATGCGAACACAGCCAAATGCATGCGTACTGCGTGTTCCTATGTTTAACATTGGGACGCATGGTACCTGCGTTTGGCTGCATTCACATGCGTTTGCGTTCGCATGCGTTGTTTCTCTGAGCACAGAAAATGCTAATTTTTGCCTTTTCTTTGTGTCTGAGGATGGTGATTTGTGCGCAAGTGTCTGCAAGCGCACAAATCATACATGCAGGCCAATGGAGACGCATTCCTTTGCATTGAGGACAACTCATGCAAATGAAGTGGATCTCTCCTTCTCTTTCTCTCTCTCTCCTCCTGAGTCCTTTATAATTGATTTCTATCTCTCTCTCTCTCTTTCTGTCTCTCTCTCTCCTCCCAAGTGCTTTATAATGGTTTCCTATGGGTGGCAGATAATCAACGCTGCGGTGACAGAATTAACACTGCGTTCGGCACTGCGTTTGCATTTGCGGACCATCCACAGGTCTACTGAACACTAGTGTGAAAGCAGCCTAACAGAAAATTATAGATAGGAATTTTTTCTGAATGAATATTGAATAAAATAAATGTATTTCTGTGCAGCCACAGCAGTCAGAATACAATATATGAAAGACTCTGTCCTTTTTAATTAACTCTAAATTAAATATTAACTTGATCTTAAAATAACAGCACTTTGAACATGTAAATCATTTTGTCTTTTTCTGACGGGATTAATAAATCCTGTTTCACCTACAATAGCTTAAAACCTCACAAGATGTTCTTACATATTTATTAACGGATTACAGAGTAAAATTCTCATATCTTACCTATGAAATAGGAGAGTAGTATTGCCAGTAGTACCGATACCCCTACGGCACAGAGTGCAGTACATTTCCAACTACAGTACTTTGAGGACTTTTTGAATTTAAAAGCACTTCTGGACAAGGTGTTCCGAGGAAGTGGTCTGGTGGGAGGAGTATAAACTGTGCCAGAGGCCATTGTGTATCCGGGTGTAGCAGTGCTAAACAGTGGGGTTGTCCCTGTTCCTGTTTTGAATAGAAAATGCCTGTAAAGAAACAAGAGGGAAGGTCTGTATTACTATATCATCATAATCCATTTTTATCAAAATCTCTGCAATACATAACATGCATAAAACATTTTAGCATTCACTGTATTTTTTGGATTATAGAATGCACTTTTGTTCCCCCAAATCTTGGGGGAAAGTGGGGTGTGTGTCTTATAATCCGAATATACTGATACTGAGGGGGCGGCTCTGGAGTGGTGTCCGGGGCCTGCAGGAGGCTGGCTGCGGGCTGCAGAAACAGTGGGAGGTCATGTGACCCACGCTCATTATACTCATTTAATATGCACTGCACTAGTCGCTGTCCACCTCTCAGTGCTGAAGTTGTGCTGGGAGATGGACGTGCATATTATGTGAGCCTGCTCTCACCCACGTCCTGCACTCACCCCCCTCCTGCACTCACCTTCCCCCACCTTAGATATGGCTCCCGTTGTGAACTCACACCCTCCATGACCCTGTCACTCATTATGTCTCCATGCTGGCGTACACCTGGTATAATAATAAACAGCTGATTACATCTGATTACTTACCCTCCAACGCTCGGTGCTCACATCTCGCTGCTTTGCTAAGTATCGAATCATGTGACCGGGCCCACAGAGATGACATCATCGATGTGGGCCCCGATCACATGATCGGAAGCTTCTGGGCACAGACACAGGATGAAAGCGGGAGATCTTAGCATTGAGCATCGGATAGTAAGTAATCAGCTGTTTATTATTTTACCGGGTGCACATTAGCATGGAGATATAATGAGTGACAGGGTCATGGA
The DNA here is from genome assembly GCA_033576535.1 of Allobates femoralis. NCBI lineage: Eukaryota > Metazoa > Chordata > Amphibia > Anura > Aromobatidae > Allobates > Allobates femoralis. Next base: position 134,902,025 of record JARQOC010000003.1, read on the forward strand.
GGGGGTGAGTTCACAACGAGGGCCATATAAGGTAGGGGAGAGGTTAGTGCAGGAGGAGGATGAGTGCAGGAAGGGGGGCCATATCTAAGGTGGGGGAGTGAGTGCAGGACGGGAAGTGAGTGCAGGATGGGGGCCATATCCAAGGTGGGGGGGCGAGTGCAGAAGAGGGGCCATATCCAAGGTGGGGTGGCTATGTACCATCACTGAGGGCCATATCCAGGATGTGCGGGGCTGTGTGTGCCATCACTGGGAGCCATATGCAGGATGGGGCTGCTATGTGTGCCATCACTGGGGGTCATATTCAGGATGGGAGGCTATGTGTACCATCACTGGGGGCCATATGCAGGATGGGAGGGGGAGGCTATGTACCATCAATGCAGGCCATATGCAGGATGGGGTCTATGTACCATCACTGGGGGCCAAATCCAGGATGGGGGGCTATGTGTACCATCACTGGGGGCCATTTGCAGGACGGGGGCCTATGTACCATCACTGGGGGCCATATGCAGGATAGGGGGCTATGTACCATCACTGGGAGCTATATCCAGCTGGGGTGGGCCTTGTACCAGTATGGAGGATATATATCAGGATGGGGGGCCATGTACCAGGATGGGGGACATATATACTGATTGTAAGACGGACACTAGAATTATAAGACGGGTCCTATTTAACATTTTAAAAAAATTCTCTTTTACTTCATCAAATTTGGGGGGGTGTCGTATAATCAGGTGCGTCATATAAAGTGAAAAATATGGTCCTTTTTTACAATTCTAACTCTTGAATGCATAGTATTACATTCAACTTTCAACAATTATAAAAAAGAAGAGGCTTATATAGCATCCCCAGTAGAACTAATAAAATTCCAGTTAGGCGTACTACAATGAAATAAAACTTCCTAAATAATTTGGAGGCTAAACCTACATATGTATCACCTACAGACTTGTGGCCCTACTGACTGATGTCATGCACTTCTTATAGAGCAATCATTTATTTTCATTCATTCGTCTCAATTGATCTCTAATTGGTCTCTAAAAAAAATAAAAAAAGCATATTAAAAGGGAATGCTCTACTAGAACAACCTCTTCTGAATCCACTTGTTTCCCCTTGTAAAATAATAGACTTTGTACTTCTCTCTCGTGCTGCTACTGCCATTCCAGTGCAGTTAATACGTTCAGCTCAGGACTCACGTGACATTTTGATGCCACACAAGCCTCACAAGCCTCACATCCAATCACAGCTGGATTTCTTTACTTCACCTTCATACCAAATGCTATGAACAGGAAGTGTGCACAACGGCTGCCACTAACTTCCTTTTGATGTCTCGTTTGGTCCGAAGGCGGGGAGAAAGAAACTGGAGGTGGTTGGATGCGGAGCTAATGTGATGTCTTAATGTTCCGTGAGCCCTGAGCCGCGGGTACCAACAGCACTGGAATGGCAGCAGCACCAGAGAGAAGTACAAAGTCTATTATTTTGCAGGGGAAACAAGTGGATTCAGAAGGGGCTGTCCTAGTACTGGACAACCCCTTTAAGGTTTTTCATTTTGCTGTGCTTTGGATCTATGTACTCCTTTAGGCGCAGCTTTTGGGAGAGAAAAACCCTGTAAATTTGTCTTTGTTATCTGTACAAACCAAACAGCTTCATTTTACTATCAGAGTTTAAAGGGAATTTCTCATGTGCAGAAACATCATTTACCTGAAGCTATCGGGTTAATATGCAGGTAAATAGCATTAAAATGTTGGCATTTTATTGAATGTACAGCTACAAGGGGGAAAATATCCTTCCTACCGCCGTCAGCTTTCAGTCATAGAGACGCGAAAGACGCAGTTTACAGTCATCACTCACTATATTGATAACTCCCCACCCCCTGCACTTTGATTGACAGCTTGCTCTGCAAAGTATGTGTACATAGCAGGCTGTCAATCAATGTGCAGGGGAGAGATGACAGCCACCATTCACCATATAGTGAGTGACTGTTATTGCTCCATCTATGCCCCTGTGACTGCTGGGAGGATATAAATCCATTTCTTCTCAGTAGCTGTACTTTTATTTTAACATTTTTTTACTTGCAGAATAACACTATCCTGATTCATCAAAGCGATTACATCAAAATTCTGTTGTAAAACACTTTGGAAAGTCACAAAATTTTAGCGCAATATAGCGTTGTGGAAAACATTTGCGACTTTTGCTATTTTCACACCTTTTCTGGTATTTGCATGCCTGTTTTGGCCAGTTTTACCAAAATGGCTGAACCTGGGACAGAAAGAGGTGCACAATAAGGCATGGCAACGCTCACTTATCTACTTCATAATGAGCTGTGGCATTAAGATTTGTAGTGAGGTGCATATCACTCTTCAACTGCACTTGCTTAATTATAAATCTATGACTCTAATGCACCCCCCTCATCAAGACTGGCATGAACAGTGCTAGTGATGATGAATTAGGCAGTATGGCCTTGTGTACTTGCTGAATATTTGGCGAGTTTTTTACCTCAGAATTTGTAGCCAAAACCAGGAGTGGGTGATAAATACAGAAGTGGTGCAGGTTTTTCTATTATACTTTTCCTCTGATTGTTCCACTCCTGGTTTTGGCTACAAATACTGAGGTAAAAACTCAACGTGTGAACATGGCCAATTAGACAGAAGTAAAAAGGAACGAGTGTTTTGGTCTCTGTATGAAAAATGCATTGCCTAAATGGAGTTCACCTGTCGATCTGAACAAGCACATGTTGAGTATTTGGTGAGTTTTTTACCTCAGTATTTGTAGCTAAAACCAAGAGTGGAACCATCAGAGGAAAAGTATAATAGAAACACCTGCACCACTCCTGGATTTATCACCCACTCCTGGTCTTGGCTACAAATACTGAGGTAGGAAACTCACAAAAATACTCAATGTGTGTATGTGGACTAACAGGGTATCGCCTGACCCCTTATACCATAAGCACACATTGAATATTTGATGAGTTTTTTACCTCAGTATTTGTAGACAAAACCAGGAGTGGAATAAAGATTAATAGAAACCCATCACCACTTCTGTATTTATCACCCACTCCTGGTTTTGACAACAAATACTGAGGTAAAAAAGTCACCAAATACTCAATGTGTGACCGTGGACACCATTGTCACCATATCTCTCATTTTAATCCTAAATTAAAGGACATTTTAAGCCAAGACCTGCTGTGCTTTGAAGTACCCAAGAATGTCTCTTTTATGCCAATATACACGCCATGTCTTCTGATGGTCATCACTTTTCAGTCCACTATAAGTAACCCTTGTAAACTAGATTGGTTGCATGCTGCAGCCCAGAAATTATTGTAACTACGCAATTTTTGATTAACGCAAAACGTTATTGTATTCTTTGTGTGTATATTTATTTGTATGATAATTATACTGCCAAATATTACAGTGATCTGGATATTGATTCATATAATGTACATACAGTATATAATGTACGGTCGACAGTATAGTACAATCTCCCAGATTATAATCACATTACTGTTAGATAGAAGCTGAAGTATAATCTCTACATGTTTTTTTCATCTTCTTATCCAGTTTCCTCCCCAATATGACCTAACACCCTGCTGGCTTCGCAAATGCTCAGTTACACTGCATGCCTACCTCTAATAATCTGAAATAATGATTCCAGGGGTCTCTGTGGCTGATGGCGACAAAGTGCCATTAATCATGCATTCATCCTTTGAATACATTTTTTGTCCCACATGCATTATTTTGCAATTATTGGCAACATTGTTATCCACCATATCCCTGCCCATTTCCCTAATTTACCTAAAGCATTAATCATTTTGCTCATCTCCTTCCTGAGACATCAACAGGGTTACAGATGTTTATCTCCTCCGCGTCAATGTGCAGTATCCATAACAAACCATTTGTGAAATCACTAATTTACATATAAAATATAAAGGGTCACAGTTCTGTCCCTGAGATATTTTACTGGTGACCTTCCTTTCTTATTCCCCATTAATAACCGAGCTCAATATCCAAAGTATAATCCTTTTATGGAATAGATAATTATTCAACACACTAAGTGGGGGTTACATCATATATTTCTCATTAGTGTAATAATGATAACACTATTTTTAATATTTTTACAGTTTTATTCTTTTTAATTATATTAATTTAAAACATTCACATTGTGACTACAATTTATACTTAATTCTAGTTTACATACACTTTTCAGAAGCTTCATAAATACATGGTACCATTTATCTTTTGCAGACCCTTAGCGATCCACTGCCTGCACTTCTATATACAGTACTGTCAGTTGTTTTTGGAAACAGTCAACATGCTTGCTGCAAGGCACATCACCATAGCGCTCAGCTGACTATTATCATACAGTGATAGAGATACATATATTTTTTGTCAGTTTATTGTAAGAGATATTGTCCCAATTCATAAAGACGTAGACCAGTGATTTTCTCGTTGGTCTTGATAATGAGGTAGGCTGGAGTCAGACACTCCTGAGGCTCACAGTTCTTAATAAATCAGGAGGGTCTAACCGGTGGCATGCACCTCAGTGTGAACCTCGGCACAAACCTTACTCCAGTCATCACATTCATGACAAGGGGGAGTTCCATGTCTCTATATTGCCCAGCTGTGCACACCTTGTCGAAATTTGATGAGAATGGCATGAAAACGCAAAAAATCGCACAATGCTAGCGTAGATTTGCTTTGTATCAACATTTTGCAACTTTACAAAATATTTTAAAAGCAAAGTTGTGGCAGAAAATCTTTGATAAACTGGGTCCATAGTGTAAATACAGCGGGTGAAATAAGTATTCAACACATCAGCAATTTTTTTAAGTACCGTAAATATATTTCCTAAAGTGCTATTGACATGAATTTCTCAACATCTGTTGGTAACAACTCATCCAATCCACACAGGAAAAGAAATAAAACCATGGAGGCCCATACATTTAATGTGTAATAATGAGGGACATAGGGAAAAAGTATTGAACGTCTCCTGTATGGTGAAATTAGTCATGCATTGCTCAGGTGTAATTTTGGCCCATTCTTCCAGACCAACACTCTTCAAATCCTGAAGGTTCCCTGTTCTCTTTTTTTCTGAACTCTAAGATTTAGTTCTTTCCATACATTTTCTATTGGATTCAGGTCAGGTGATAGGTGCGGCCAGTCTAGCAGCTCTATAGTCTTTTCTGAAACAAATTGAGAGTTTCCTCGGCTGTGTGTCTGGGATCATTGTCTTGCTAAAATGTCCACGCTCATTTCATCTTCATCATCCTGGAAGATGACAGGTGATTTTCATCCAGAATGTCTCTGTACATTTGTCCATTTATTCTTCCTTCAATGATATGAAGTTTGCAGTGCTGTAGCATTACACTGATGACATAACTGTTGCCAGCACAGGAAGTGATCTACTATGGAATATCCTCAAATAATGATCTGGATATGGTTACTTGAGAACTAGGGTTCTTGCATTCTCTTGTAATAAGAATGTCAACCCTTCCCTGAACATTGTATTAAAGGGGTATTCTGAGATGTTTTCAAAACTGTCCACAGCCAACAATGGTCATGTGGGATAATAGGAGGTCACTGCTGCAGACAAGGTAAATGCCAAGGTAGCGGGGAAGATCTTGGAATATCTATATGACTAAACTATTGCCTATATTTAATAAACAGCAGTTATTAGTTATTAGTAAGAAGCAGTTATCCACAATGCTTCTGTTTCTTTCCATTATTTATTTATTAGGTTGGTTTCACACTTTCATTCTTTTGTCTTGTGTTGTAATCCGTCTAAATCCTTATGCCTCCTGATCAGGCTTGTGTCCCTATACCTAAAATGGGGTCACAGGTACATGCAGGGGCATCCTACCACATCAGTTGTTTTGGTAGAACCAATGGATATATCTGTAAACGATCAGCGCTGCCATGAGATGAAAGTGTGGAGCCCACTGGGACAGGGTACTTGGTGCCGGACCGGGGTACTGCTAGGGATGTCACGGCGGTCCTGGTCCAGACCATGTCCCGGGTTTGCACAATAAAATGGGGTGTATTTATAGGGGATTTGGTTTGTCGTGACGCCACCTACGGTTTGTGGTCAGTAATGGGACCACCACTGCTGCAGAACCTTCGGGGATGATGTTTGGCAGCTTTAGATGGAACGGCTCCCTGCAGGTAGAGCCTGCTATGTACTGTGTAATGACTGTGTCTGACCATACAGGGACATGGTCTGATCATACCACATCTCCTGTGCTAAGATAATCTTATACATGTGTCCCTGCTATGTACCGTGTAATGGCCATGTCTGACCATAGAGGGACATAGTCTGATCATACCATATCTCTTGGACCAGGGAGGAAGAATAAGTGATTACAGTATACAAACATTACAGCACAGGATTATAGCTGGTTCTGTCTGTGAGGTAAAGCATTTTTCTGTGGGGTAAGACATTGTTTTTAAACAGGCAAGGAAATCTTTTACCTGAGAGAAAGAATCTGCTGTAATACCAGTGCTGCAATGCCTATATTCACTCTCTTTGGTGTCCTCCTCTGTCCAGAAGATGTGGTATGATCAGACCATGTCCCTATAGGGTCAAACATGGCCATTATACAGTACACAGCAGGGACTCATATATCAGATTATCTCAGCACAGGAGACGTAGTATGATCAGACCATGACCATGTACGGTCAGACGCAGCCATTACACAGTACATAGCATGGACACATATATAAGATTATCTCAGCACAGGAGCTGTGGTATGATCAGACCATGTCCCTGTATGGTCAGACACATCCATTGCACAGTAGATAGCAGGGACACATATATAAGATTATCTCAGCACAGGAGATGTGGTATGATCAGACCATGTCCCTGTATGGTCAGACACATCCATTGCACAGTAGATAGCAGGGACACATATATAAGATTATCTTAGCACAGGAGACGTGGTATGATCAGACCATGTTCCTGTACGGTCAGACACATCCATCACACAGTACATAGCAGGGACACATATATAAGATTATCTCAGCACAGGAGACGTGGTATGATCAGACCATGTTCCTGTACAGTCAGACACATCCATTACACAGTACTGTACATAGTAGGGACGCATATATAAGATTCTCACAACAGGAACATTTTTTAACACATCCAATTGTGAAAAATATTATTATTAAAACATCTATTAATTAAAGTGTACTTGTTTGTGTTACAACCCTCTAAAGTCAGAACAGTAGCAGCCTATCACTTGAAGACAATGAACAGTTTAGATAATGGTCAGTTCCAGCAGGCTAACACAAACTGTATAAGGACTGAATGATTGTTTTACAAGTTTGGCCTATCCCCGCAAAGTTTTGGCAGTACACCACCTGTTTACATGGGAAGATGTGCCAACAATGATTTTTGACACGACATGACTGACTAAATCAGTAAATTGTCGGCAGATCATCAGAATGTTCACACAGACAAATGTTCGGGAAGGTGCTTTCACATGAATACATGTTTGCTGTTATCAGTCCTTGTCAAAAGCCTTTAACAGTATTTTAGGGGTGGATTAGTTAAGCTATTACTTATACAAATTGTGCTGATACATTTAGGTGCCAAACAATCCAATATAAAGCTTTGTTATTGTGTCTCTCAAGTTACAGCGTCGCATAAACCATTTTCTGTTCCAATCAATGGCATAAAAATAAAGTCTACTGTGTAATTTTTCACAGAACATAAAAAATGCACACATTGCCACTTTTCAACGTCGACCTTTACAAGGGTGCCTGATGCATTAGGGTGGCACAACTAAGCTATTTGTAAAGCTTATCGTTTGCTAAAATAGCACCTTTTTCTATATGAAAGCAGCAATCTGTGCTGAGTGTTGGATTCTGTTCTCTTCTTATGTACCTATATGTTTCCTGAATAATGAGTCATTGGTACAGGAATGGTGACACAGTAATGTGCTTTTAATCTATGGAAAAACATGAAATAAATCAATGGGGCAGCATCTGCTATATTGTTACAGTGCAACCTGGTATGTTCAGCACCATGGACAGGGCTGAAGATTGCTAATGCAGGATCTCGCTTTCATGTGAATTTTCCCTGTATGTTCAGATATCTATCATTATGTGGAAGAAAATATATGTGACATGCACCTGAGCGCGAGGGATCTACAAAGACGTGCAATGTTGTTAAGTGTAAAGACAGACACGTATGAGACAGGATGCTGTCGTTTTTTTTAAGTAAAATAGTTTCACGGGATATGGTGTTAAGACAAGGGGTGTTGATGGACATCTTTAAGATACCATTGTTTATAGAAAACTCTCAGGTCCAACCATACAGCAACCAGTACAAGTTATTCATGAGCCTGACATTCTGCTGAAAACACATTAAGAAGACAGACCTTATCTGTCAGCCGGTCGCGTTTCTCTGAACATTCATGGCTGAAGGTCTCCTCTATACGTCCCTCCAAAAGATCATTTTCGGTTGGATGCCAGGCCTATGAATCCGTCCACAAAACTCTTGTTTGGTAGCTATGTAGTACCAGCTTTTTGTAACCAACACCTTCATTTTTAATCTGAATTGAATGGATTCAATCTTTAAAGCGAGTTTATCATCAGAAAATGCTTAAATCAGAGTTCTGTGTTAGATTTTTCCCCATTTATTTTTTGACAAAAACCTTTTTTTATGTTAAAGTTTTAGTGTAAAAAAAACAATTGTTAAAGTCCAGTATAGATTATTTAGACACATATTTCCTGTCCTTCTAAGAAGAGTTTTCATTGGGGAGTCCTATCAGTGGTAGGAGTGCAAAGACTGGTGTAATGGATGCCCTCCACACCTTTCGGGTGGGCTGTCCTCTTAAGTGTCTGCCGCCAAATTGATGCTTTGTCTAAGTGTCTGCACGCCACCGTAAGAACCACACAGACAACAAGTCAAAGTAGAGCTTAATGACAAAGACCTTTATTAAAGGAGGGGTAGCCAGTTTTACATGGCTCCTTAAAGGGATATTAAAGGGGTGTTGCATTTTATTCTGATGAGAACATTCAATTATTGTCTTGTGTCGTTGTTTCAGTTTAGCCTTGGTTAGTACATTTAGTCCGGAGACATTCTGATAAGAACTGCTAAGTCTAAATCAAAACAATATACATAATAGCTTCTAAGACAGAAGAATTTCCAGAGGAGGGGAGGATGAGGGAGAAGAATTAACTAGAGGAAAAGAGCAAGGCCTTTTTCTACAAACAGGCCGCTAGTCTGCACACTGAAAGATTTCTGGGTGTCTGCAATAATTTATTAACTATTCATTAACGCATTCATTGCCATGACATTCCCCCCTTTGGAGACATTCAAAATCTTACCCTAATTCTGGTGTTAAGGATCCATAATAGCTAATAACACAATAAGTGATGTCACAGCTTCCCTTCTCCCCCTCAATTCAAAATGACATTTGCACAAGCTCATTATAATCTTCAATACAAAAGCTAAAGTCAAAGTCTGCTCATTGTGGCTATGTACATGTGTTGTTTCCTTAAACAGGAAGTTAGTGTCCAAAAAACTCCCTAATGTTCCCAGTGTGAAAATGTCAAGATGTAAAATTTATTTTATAAAAAAGATTGTAATATATACAGAAATGATGATAATAATAATTGTCATTTTGTTCTGATCATTTTTCACTACCCTTTAGAAATTACCGTATATGCCACAATAGGAGTAACATAAAAAAAAAACTTTCTTGTATAACAAATGTACACCTACAGAAATTCTATAGTCTTATGTGTATACCGCGTATATTCTGGACTTGATGAAACAAAATAAACCGAACATATATCTTAAGCTGAAAAGTACATAATTCGATGACTGAACAGTACCAGAATGAATAAAGGCATATTATACTGAAAGGGAAAGTCTGACAAGAAAACCACTTTTCTCTTACATGTAATAGGTTACTACTGAGTAATTCAAGTTGGAAAACAGTATTCAAACACATTGAAATGACACCAGCCCGAACATGCAGATAAGGAGAAAATTACTGGTTGACAATTCTGCTAAGTAGTGTTGATTACAGAGATGAAGTGAGATAAATCAGGGGTCAACTTCACAAAGTAAAACTGTTGCCTACTGTAATACATTGTGGCAGAGCTAATTTGAGACTGCAAAATGTTTTAATAGATACTTTAAGATAAAGACATTTTAACTGGCTACGTTTCAGAAACTGGTTTCCTTCTGTCAGAGAAACCATTGACAACAACGTATGATGGGAGCAATGGGTGACATCATTGTCAATGAGATTTAACAACTCTGAAAGATTTTCAAAACTTCCATAAATTGAGCCCGCTGACTCAATATCATGGGAAGCATAATCTAATTCTACTAGAGTATCCTCACCCATCCCTTGTAGACTGTGAGCCCTCACGGGCAGGGTCCTCTCTCCTCATCTACTGTATCCTCACCCATCCCTTATAGACTGTGAGCCTTTGTGGGCAGGGTTCTCTCTCCTCACCTATTGTATGCTCACCCATCCTTTGTAAACTGTGAGCCCTCGCAAGCAGGGTCCTCTCTCCTCACCTACTATATCCTCCCCCATTCTTTGTAGACTGTGAGCCATTGTGGACAGGGTCCTCTCTCCTCACCTACTGTATCCTCACCCATCCCTTATAGACTGTGAGCCTTTGTGGGCAGGGTCCGTTCTCCTCACCTATTGTATCCTCACCCATCCTTTGTAAACTGTGAGCCCTTGCAAGCAGGGTCCTCTCTTCTCACCTACTGTATCCTCACCGATCCCTTGTAGACTGTGTGCCCTAGTAGGCAGGGTCCTCTCTCCTCACCTACTGTATCCTCACCCATTCCTTGTATACTGTGAGCCCTTGTGGACAAGGTCCTCTCTCCTCACCTACTGTATCCTCACCCATTCCTTGTAGATTGTGAGCCCTTGTGGACAAGGTCCTCTCTCCTCACCTACTGTATCCTCACCCATCACTTGTAGACTGCGAGCCCTTGTGAACAGGGTCCTCTCTCCTCTCCTATTGTATCCTCACCCATCCCTTGTAGACTGTGAGCCCTTGTGGACAAGGTCCTCTCTCCTCTCCTACTGTTTCCTCACCCATCACTTGTAGACTGTGAGCTCTTGTGGGCAGGGTACTCGCTCATCTTCTAGTGTATCCTCACCCATCCCTTCTAGACTGTGAGCTCTCGCAGACAAGGTCTTCTCTCCCCCTGCACTTCTGTGTGCTTTGTATTGTTGATAATAATTGTACTTATCTATGTATGCCCCTCTTCCACATGTAAAGCACCATGAAATAAATGGCACTATAATAATAAATAATGATAATAATAATTCTGCTAATATCAATAACATTTCCGATTGGCAATTTATTAGGATTAAGGGAAAATTTTTATATGTTTCTAACAAAAAGGGTCTCTACCTTTAACCTTTCAGCAGTTGCAAAATCTTCAGGAGAAAAGATAGGATTTTATCAAAACTACGTCAAGCAGTCCAGTAAGTGACACATTTCTGGAATCAGGCTCTCTACCACTACATCTTGCTGCTCTCAGATTGCACATCAATAATCTGCTGACAGATTCCATTTAATGGGTTAGTAAATTGATCTTTATTTCAATAAGTGTTTTGGGGATATGATTTTGTGACCCATGTTAATTTACCAGCATTACACATTCTTCTCCTCTGCTTGTAAGCGCAGACTTGCTGACTACTGTTTTAAAAACAGTAATTGATGAAAAAGATTGTGACTAGACCTGTCCATCAGCCTCCTCCACTTGAAGAAAAGTGTTCCCTGTACAATGTGTTTGAATTAAAGAAGTCTGATAGACAACTCTGGTCACATGCTCCTCCATCTTCAGGCATTGTATGGGGATACAGGTTGTGCAAGAGAAGAAGTTGTAATACTTACAGTATCAGTCAACGGTTTGGACATACCTGTTTATGCAATGGTTTCTTTGTGTATATGGGAATGTGCACATTGTAAATTAAGAGTGATGGCACCAAAACCAAGAAGGAACACACATGAACATGGAGTTAAGAAACACATGTAACAAATAAGAATGTTTTAAACCTTAGATATCTCGAAGTGCTCCCTTTTACGCTGGTGACAGCTGCACCCCCTCTTGGCATTCTCTCTATCAGCTTCCTCCGGATGTTACCAGGAATGTATGGCTTCCAATTAACAGTTTGCCTCATCAAAAGTTTTTTTGTGGAAACACCGGCCTTCAAAAAATTAGGTGTGTTTTGCAGAGACAGTGTTGGAGCACAGTTCCATATAAATGCTTAGCCCTATTACACAACATAATATGACAAGAACCACTCAACTAAGTAAAGAGAAATAATGGTCCATCATTACTATAGGACTTAAAGGTCAGTCAGTCAGGAAAATTGCTAAAAGCTTGAAGGTATCCTCAAGTGCAGGTTTCAAAACCATCAATCGCTTTGTTGAAACTGATTCTCACGAGAACTGCTCCATGAAAAGAAGACCAAGAATTACCTATGCTGCTGAAGGTTAATTGTAAAAAAAAGTTAATAGTGTCAAAAAATACAAATTGACAACACCTCCAATTACATAAAATATGCTCAAGCATCAAGCAGACATATCTCAACATCAACTGTCCAGATTATATTGCGGCAATCAGGCCTTTACGGTTTAAATTCCTGCCAAGCGGCCACAACTAAGGACCACAAACAAGAAGAGACTTGTTGGGTCAAGCAACACAAAGGCTAGACATTAGATTAGTGGAAATCTGTACTGTTATCTGATGACTCAAATATTGAGAATTTTCGTACCAATGGCTATGTTATTTTGAAAGACAGAAAAGGTGAGTGGATGTTTTCTACATGTGCGGTGCTGATTGTAAAGCATGAGGGGGAGGTGGGATGGTATAAGGGTGCTTTGCTGGTTACACTGTTGGTGATTGTGGGCACATTACCCAGCATGTCTACTACAGAATTTTGCACATGCCATCCCAAGTAATTTACACTTAGTGGGATGAACATTTGTGTTGCTACTGGTCAAAGACCCAAAACATCCCTCCAGGCAATGTAAGGACCAAGAAGGAGTGCGATGGAGTGAGGCGTCAAATAAGATGGCTTCTACAATACCCGACTATAAATGTTTGAGATGAGTTGGCTTGTAGAAGGCAAAGCAGTCAAAAAGTGTGGCGCCCCGCAACGAGTGCGTCACAAGGGAGTATTGCAGCCGCAATATTCTCTGACAAAGCAGTGCAATGGTTAACTCTGAGATCCAACCCAACATACAACACCTAGAACAGGGGACCAATCCTAGGTCCTGGTGGGTGGAGTGTTAGGGTAGTGAAGTAGAACACACAATAATCTAGACAGTCGGAACAGTAAGAGTCTGAACAGAATCTAGAACCTGACAAGAGCAGACTAGAACTTGGAGAGGAGCGGGGGCTCCGCACTCCGTGCGGGCCCCTGGGCCGTCACCGGTCTGGTGTCCGCACCTGAGGCCTTAACCACCGGGAATGGGCATTTCTACACGGGTTCCCAAAAGACTCCCGTGCCCACAACTCACAGCCGGTTCACTGGTACCGAAGCTGGCAGCAGTTCACCTCTGCCACGCGAACCAGCCCCGTGGAGGAGCAGCTTTATAGGAGCACCCCACCACCAGCCAGTTTCCAGTCGTCTAACCAGCGGTGTACCCACTGAGGGACCCAAGGCTCCCCAAAGAATCCAGAACGTACATCATGGATAGGGCATTGAAGCAGCCTCCCCGTACCCGACCTGGTATTCCTGGGCGACGCTGGCAAAACAAACTAAGGAGGTAGAAAGGAGGTACACTGCGGATCTCTGAGGAGCACTATCACTGCTAAGTCCACCCGGTCTTCTACTCAACCACTGTAAGCCATGTACTGCCTGCTGGTTACAGTAAAGAACCGTTGCAGAGACTATCTGTGTCCGTGTCTCCTTATGAACTGTCCGTCATTAACTAAAGGTAACCGCAGCTGCCGCACAACATCTTGAGCAGCTCCAGCCCCCGGGGATCACCGCTCAGCCTGTGGGGAGCGTAACATCTTGCTGCTGTCCATCACCCCGGAGGTTCCGCAGCGTCGGTAGCCCTTACCGAATCTACTCATAGGTGGCGTCACGAAGAAAACAAATTAAACCCCCCTTTAATCTGTTCCCGTAAGACGTCCTTAATTTTGATCTGCACTACACCGGGCCCCACTACCGGCAGGCGCGGTCCACCCGTGACAAGGAAGGAGAAGAATCGCCTGTATCAACCGGAGTCCGCCGGCCGCGGTGAGTCAGAAAATGGCGTCACGAACAGGATACGAGCAGGCCCGTTACCCAACGGGTATATTGTGCTTAAACTGGACTTTATTGTCTACAATTGGACTTTGTTCGTCCCTAAAAGAACTTTCCCGCCTTTACACCATTGGGTCAAGATGGCGCCCAAGATGGCGTTCCCGCCACAAGAAGCCGCCACGTGAAGCCCAGGAGTGAGTCAACCCCCCCTCATCGTGGGAGGGCTAAAGACAAAAGGCGCCAAACTCTTTGTCCGCCCTGATTGCTCGAATCAACCATGGGGGCGGACCCCAAAGACTTTTCCCACGATTGGACTACAAAAGCCCAGAGGAGATGGGAGTGTCATACATAGACACACAGACGGAATTCTTCACCAGCTCAACAAGAACGTCTTACCGGTTGATCGGGTGTGGTTTCCCTCCAAAGAAGAATGGCCAGCATGAGACTCCAAGACCTGATGCGGGAGGTCGAGGCGGAGGCCAGAGCAGCCATAAGCCAACCGGGTCCGGATCCTGCCCTTACCATAGATGGCAGCCCCGACTTCTGGCTAGAGGCTCTACAAGACCTCCGGGTGCGGTTACTAGAGACAGTGGAATGGACGATCCGTAGCTGGAGCGCGACCCTAGGCAGACGACTACACCATGCGATGCAGCAGAGCCGACCGGGTACAGCTTCTCCAAGCCCAGACGACGTCACCAGCTTCTCGACCGCCTCATTGTCGCCTACCACCTGTCCTGCTCCGTCACCTGAGCCAATAGACTGTGTCATTCCGGTGGAGGCCGCAACTCGACCCGTTCCAGCGACCAACATCGCAACCGATTCCGTTCTTGAGCCGGAGCTCATAACACGCTCCATTGAAGAATTAGATCTCTACCAGGTTCCCACTGAGGAACCCGCGACATGTTTCACCACTGCAGAGACAGTCGCCTGTTTTATCCCCGTACCGGAGGCTTCCCTTGCCATTGCCGAGGCCTACCTAGTAACCGGGATTGAAACACCTTTACCTGCGGAAACAGATGAAGAGGCAGGCAGCCTGGAAACCCTGCAGGACGTCCCTACGGAAGGATCCGCAGCACCACCGCCCTGTTGTACAACAGAAGAACCAGCTTCAACATCTCTCATCAACGAGCAGCCTGATGTGATCATCGAGGAAGAGGTCGGAGAGGATGACGACGAGACCCACAGCACCGCTGAGGATTTCGACACCAGGTTCGCTTGGGGAGACAACAAGGAACTTCCTTCCGGGCACACAGCTCGGGTACACTGGTCGGGTGCACTGCCGACACCTTCCCCTGTGCCGTTCCACCGGGTTCCGATACAGACAGCCCGCCAAGTTCAAGCTTCCCGCCAAACCACCAGCTCCGTTACTCATCTCTACACCCCGAGCCGTAACGACGGAGATGTACGCCAGAGACGACGAGAGGAGTGGCAAGCCCGAGAACGCGCCAACATGGAGGCCCGTGCCGAGGCTCGCCGCCAGCCGCCGCTGCCTGATGAACTCCGCCGTGAAGGTAGAATTTCCACCTTTAACTTACATACCGGGTGGGGGTTCGCTTGGGAGGTGGGTTTGAATGAGGAGGTGTTTGTGGGGCGCCGGGACGTTGAGTCCAACTTGCCAAGAGGACATCCCGATCGCGACCTATACCGGGGCGATATTATCACCTACGAGCGCTATGCTTGTGCAGATGGGTGGTTTGCTATCCGGGTACGCCATCACCCTCAGAGCCAGTGACTTTAAAACTTGAACTTCATCAATGACTCTGTTCCCGTTAATCATTGACTGTGTGATCTTGCGGCTACAGCCTGGACTCTAGTTAAAGTACAGCCGACCGCCCGCCGGGTCCGCACAAAGTGATTACCTGTTTCTTTGCTTATATCACCAAAAGCATACCTTTACCTGTTTTTCTATTTTAATAAAAGTGTGTCATATATGTATAAAAATGTAAAAACCTCTGTAATGTGAGTAGTTTGACGCTTGGGGACAAGCTGATTTAACCAAGGGGGAGTGTGGCGCCCCGCAACGAGTGCGTCACAAGGGAGTATTGCAGCCGCAATATTCTCTGACAAAGCAGTGCAATGGTTAACTCTGAGATCCAACCCAACATACAACACCTAGAACAGGGGACCAATCCTAGGTCCTGGTGGGTGGAGTGTTAGGGTAGTGAAGTAGAACACACAATAATCTAGACAGTCGGAACAGTAAGAGTCTGAACAGAATCTAGAACCTGACAAGAGCAGACTAGAACTTGGAGAGGAGCGGGGGCTCCGCACTCCGTGCGGGCCCCTGGGCCGTCACCGGTCGGGTGTCCGCACCTGAGGCCTTAACCACCGGGAATGGGCATTTCTACACGGGTTCCCAAAAGACTCCCGTGCCCACAACTCACAGCCGGTTCACTGGTACCGAAGCTGGCAGCAGTTCACCTCTGCCACGCGAACCAGCCCGTGGAGGAGCAGCTTTATAGGAGCACCCCACCACCAGCCAGTTTCCAGTCGTCTAACCAGCGGTGTACCCACTGAGGGACCCAAGGCTCCCCAAAGAATCCAGAACGTACATCATGGATAGGGCATTGAAGCAGCCTCCCCGTACCCGACCTGGTATTCCTGGGCGACGCTGGCAAAACAAACTAAGGAGGTAGAAAGGAGGTACACTGCGGATCTCTGAGGAGCACTATCACTGCTAAGTCCACCCGGTCTTCTACTCAACCACTGTAAGCCATGTACTGCCTGCTGGTTACAGTAAAGAACCGTTGCAGAGACTATCTGTGTCCGTGTCTCCTTATGAACTGTCCGTCATTAACTAAAGGTAACCGCAGCTGCCGCACAACATCTTGAGCAGCTCCAGCCCCCGGGGATCACCGCTCAGCCTGTGGGGAGCGTAACATCTTGCTGCTGTCCATCACCCCGGAGGTTCCGCAGCGTCGGTAGCCCTTACCGAATCTACTCATAGGTGGCGTCACGAAGAAAACAAATTAAACCCCCCTTTAATCTGTTCCCGTAAGACGTCCTTAATTTTGATCTGCACTACACCGGGAACCACTACCGGCAGGCGCGGTCCACCCGTGACAAGGAAGGAGAAGAATCGCCTGTATCAACCGGAGTCCGCCGGCCGCGGTGAGTCAAAAGCACCCAGGATATCTGAGAACACCTTCAAGACTACGTGAAGAAGCTGCATAAGAGAAAGCCTAGCGAGTGTTAAGTTGGCCTTAAAGTAAAAGGGAAGAATGTTAAAAAATGTAAGGTTTATTCTAGTTTGTTTCACATGTGTTTTTTGATCACTTTTTTTCCATTTCTCCCACCTTGGCTTTGCTGCCTTCAGTCTAACTCTACAATGTGCACATAACAATGAGAACCAGTAAAACCTTTGAACGAACAAATGTGTCCAACCTTTTGAGTAGTACTGGACATATTAGTAAGTACGGTAACACAAAATCAAATCATGTCCACAAAATATTTGGTACAATAAGCTATAGTTTATTCCAACGTCTTGACAAAACTTTCAACAAGCTGGAAATCATACCACAACCGTGGTATGGCCACATACTGTATAGACACATATAGCATAAACAACTCATAGAGTTTCATTGAATTGTGTTTTTTTATTCATCAAAGCTCATGAACTTGCAGCACTCAACTCACAATATACCGATCCAAGAGGAAATGCAAGAAAGGACACCGCTGTATGTGTGAAGTAATTCTATTTTTCTATGAATGGCAGGAAATGAATAGTCTAGGAAAAGCTTTCTTCCATTGGTATGGAGTGAGTCCCCGCAAGTTCAAGAACCACTATTACAGGCTCTATTTGTTTATTCAAACAGGGAAATAAGTTTTCGAACATTTTGCTAAACCATGACCCAAAAGAATCACATTTATCTCCCTATTCACA
This sequence comes from Allobates femoralis, assembly GCA_033576535.1. NCBI lineage: Eukaryota > Metazoa > Chordata > Amphibia > Anura > Aromobatidae > Allobates > Allobates femoralis. The sequence goes on from JARQOC010000003.1 coordinate 134,920,144, forward strand.
CATTTTCAAGGATAATACTTAAGATCTCGTCAATATATTTGACAACATGTCAACAAATTTTCACTGCTTTCAGACCCACATCATTTGGCTACTTAAGTCCCATGTGCTTAGAAGCCCTTAAGCCAGGATGATTTTCAAATTACCACTGATGTTATTACAGATGTGTCAGGTTTGATGAAGTCTGCGGAGCGAGGTTGAGAACGGGACTATGGAGAAGAAACCTTGTGAATGTATTAGAGCTTTGTTTCTGACACAACACCTGCAATAATTACTGGGAAGCGACAGGTGGATTTACATAGTTATTATCCCTTTAATAACAGGTGACTAATCAACTTGCCAGGGTAAGTTAGCAGTGAATATGTCGGCATCTCTTATTTATAAAGCCATACAATAGATGAGGAGCATGAATCCTTACAAAAGACGTGTTCTTAACAATGTTAATGCCGAGAGGAAAAAATAATTGCTTAGAAATCCAGTATTGTGTGTGGAAAAGGTATTGATGGCCTTACAAATGAACAAGCCACAGCAGTCACATATTTATTCATCCATGGTGATAGAAGCTTATTGGGATCCCTTACAATAAAATCAATCTGATGTCACTAAAGTAAGAAAAAGGGAATTAGTTATTAACTGATATAAATTATGACACAAAGCATTGAAATTTGATTTAAGATTAGAAACAAGTGTCTGTTTCAGAAACAGAACTATTTAGAGAGGATCTGTCAACCCCCTGGTGCTATGCTAACTGAATGAGGCGTGTCTGCTGCATTCGGGGCAGGGGTCCCCCATATCTCTAGCCCTCCTGTAAGCTGTTAAAAAGACTTTATAAAGTGTATAGATAAGGAGTCCGGAGGGACTATAGGCCCTTTTACACATTGAGACTTTCCAGCGATCCCACCAGCGATCCCACCTGGCCGGGATCGCTGGAAAGTCTCTCTGCAGTTGCTCGTGAGCTGTCAAACAGGCAGACTCACCAGCGACCAGTCAGCAGCGACATCGCTGGTAACCAGGGTAACCAGCGCGCTCTGCTTAGTTACCCCATGTTTACCCTGGTTACTAGCGTCCCTCCGCTTAGGATGCTTTCACATCACGTATTTCTTGGATCCGTGGCTGTCCGTTGTAAAATTGACAGCCACGGATCCGATTTGGCCCCCATGTTATCCTATGGGCCATGGATCCATTCGGATTTGTCCTTAATGGCATCCAATTTGTGTAGGAACCAATTCTGTCCCATTTTTAGCTGTACCCAAAATCGGAGACTGCTCCGATTTTGAGCACAGTGGATCAAATCTGACAGAATCAGATCCGACACGATCCGCACCAAAATAACATGGGGACTATGGAGCACAGCTGATCGTTCCTCGAACCCTCAGTACACTAAAATTTCTTTTAACCGTCTAATTTCACTTCTGCAATGTATATACATACATTGCAGAAGTTATAATTAAGTAAAAGCAAGGGTTAAAAATATAAAAATCTCTATTCTCACCTGTCCGGCGATCCACCGATGCTTCTATCTCATTCCCAGTACAGGACCTGCCGTGATGTCACAACCCGATCAGTGGATCGAGTCATATGACCAGTATGGTAACTGAGCTCATGTGACCCGATGACGCTGCCAGGTTCTGACATCACGGCAGGTCCTACAGGCATCAGGAGGTGCTGGAGGCTTCGGTGGATCACCGGACAGGTGAGCATAGAGAATTCTTTATTTTTAACCATTCTTTTACTACATTTCACTTCCGCAATGTATGTATATACATTGCGGAAGTGAAAGGACCCCGCACAGCTCTTTCTGTGTCCGGACTTGTGATAATCACTGACCTGGACACAGAAAAGGTCACCTCCTGTGGTGCTTGTTCCTGTCTGTGTGGTCCTACAAAAAGTAGGATACCAAGAACAGGAAAAAATACGTGATGTGAAACCAGCCTTACAGGCTGGGCTAAGCGGGAGGACGCTGGTAACCAGGGTAAACACCGAATAACTAAGCAGCATGTGCTGCTTAGTTATCCGGTATTTATCCTGGTTACCAGTGTCCAGCGTCTAATGTGCGGCGCTGGGCACTGGCTGTGAGGTCGCTGATCGTTGGTCTCTCGCTGTCATACACAGCGATGCGTGCTGACCGGCAGGAGACCAAGGACCAAAAAATGGTCTTGAACGATTTGCAGCGATCAGTGACCTCACAGCAGGGGCTAGGTCGCTGATGCATGTCATACACTGTAACATCGCCGGAGAGGCCACTGCTACGTCACAAAACCTGTAACGTTTCAGTGACATCGCTAGCGATGTTGCAGTGTGTGAAGTACCCCTTACTCAGTAATGAGTCATCACTGTTGCTGGTGTCCTCCCCACCTCCAGCCTTCTGTGTGCCACTCCAGCCCTCAGCGATTACACATACAGGAGGCTGAACAAGAGAGGGTTGGAGGTGGACCAGAGAGGGCTGGAGGCGGGGAGGACACCAGCAGCGATGACACATACAGGAGGCTGAACAAGAGAGGGCTGTAGGCAGGGAGGACAACATACAAGATCGATGACTCATTACTAAGTAAGTCCCTCTGGACTCCTTATCTGTACACCTTATGAAGTCTTTTTAACAGCTTAGGCTGGTTTCACTACTTTTTGCAGGACCCACAACAGGAAAGGATCGCATCGGAGGTGACCTCTGGATGCCATTTCTGTGTCGGTCCGTGATTTTCAGGGATCCAAAAACAGAAAGCCAAGCCCGCAAAGTGCAGGCAAGCTGGGCACTTTCACTCCGCATGTCACTCCCACTATGCAGCAAGAAGAGCAATAAGTGAATCCCTCTGGTCTTCTTAAAGGGATCCTGTCACCCCAAAATGCCTCATAAGCTATTAAAGTGACCCTAACCAGAAGCCAACCCATATCCCCTTCATACCTATCCATGCGCTTGTAAACCTGCTGCCATCCATCCCTGTATCTTCCAAACCGCTGGGGCATTCTTCATAAATCATACTTTTAATATCTCATTTGGGCGTTTCACTGCAATTTTAAAGCCGCAGCAGCGGCCTGTGTGCCGCTCTCCCCTCCTTGTCCGTAATATGCACGCAGCGATGGGCGTGCTAAACAACAAGAGGCAGCTCGCTCATAGTATGGGCGTTAAAACCGGTATGACGCGTATTACGTCATACGGTTTCAACGCCCATACTATGAGGCGAGCTGCCTCTCTGGTGTTTAGCACGCCCATCGCTGCGTGCAGAATTACGGACAAGGGGGGAGAGCGGCACACAGGCCCGCCTGCTGCGGCTTTAAAATTGCAGTGAAACGCCAGAACTGAGATATTAAAAGTATGATTTATGAAGAATGCCCAGCGGTTTTGGAAGATACAGGGATGGATGGCAGCAGGTTCACAAGCTGCATGGATAGGTATGAAGGGGATGTGGGTTGGCTTCTGGTTTAGGGTCACTTTAAAACATGTCCCTACAGCATATTAACACTATTCCACATCCTTTTTGCTCAGAAATGCATGATGTGAAAATGTAGAAAACTTATTACTTACTCATTATCCATGTTATGAGGGTGGCTATATTCGTTAGTCACCAAGCGGCTCTCTTCCTTATATATCACGGGGGCTGCAATGCGGCTGTAAAGACGCAACGTTCATTCGCATCGGGTGACTGTGTACACCAGCGTCTGTATGCTCAGACGCATGCGCAATGCGATGCTTGAAGCTGACAGAGCGCACAGGTACACACGTCACCCGATGCCAGAAATGACGCAATTCGCGTCATTACAGCCGCATTGCAGCCCCGCCAGCACAGAGGAGAGTGGGGAAGCGCTGATTAGATTCTGTATTCAAGATCACGCCTATTAAGGCGTGATATTACGAGGAAGAGAGCCCGCCTTGGTGACTAACGAATATAGCCACCGCTCATTAACATGGATAATGAGTAAGTTCAATATCCTTTTTCTACATTTTTACTTCACGCATTTCTGAGCAAAAAGGAGTGTGGGATTATTGTTAATATTCTGTAGGGACATGTTTTAATAGCTTATGAGGTGTTTTGGGGGTGACAGGATCCCTTTAACTTACAAATTTCTAAAGTGTTTGTTAAAGGTTACAGGGGGGGTACAGACATGGGGGACCCTGTCAATGAATACAGCATACACGCTGCATTCAGTGCTTAATTCAGTTTGCAAAGCACCAGTGGAGTGACAAGTCCTCTATAAGCCACCAGCCAGTCACTTATCTTTGGTGTCCATCGATGTGATGTTAGCCATCACATGCTATTTATAGGGTTGTTATGGATGTGTTGGAGCTTAAAGAACAAAAATCGATGGAGGACCAAGGAACTGATCACATGGAAGAGGTACGTAATTGGTAAGAGTTACTTCTTCTTTTGTTAATTTTTAGCTTTTCAACAAAATTTAGGCTGCTGAACAATCCATTCAAACACCACTCATGCTGGAAAAATAGTAATTGGAAAATGGTAATATTTTGGCATTCACACTTAAAGACTTTAGCCATTTCCACTATGTGTATTCATGTGAGGAACAAAAGTGAAAACAGATTAATTTCCAACCTAGCAGAAGCTGTAAAATAAATTATTCCACATATCATAGCACCACCATGCGAGCTCCTGTTTACTAGAGATCGTTGGCCACAAAAGCTGAGAATGCCTTTGAAGTGAGGGGCAACCATCGTAGCCTACAGACACAGGCGCAGCTAATTCCCAGCGTCACGCATTTTGTAATCTTGTAGCTAATTAATCAGAAAGAAGAAACTGAGGACGACTCAAAAGGCCAGCACAGCAGGCACCTTACAATTTATTTATCAGGATTTCTTATATATTGCCAGTGGGCTACTGGGCACATGGGCATACATGCGGCATTGATAGAAAATATATAGTATATGCAGACAGAACATGCTTATGTATATTATATCCTGCATGAAAAATATATTGTTGCCAATTAGAGGAATGGAGATGCACAGCCAGAAACTTCTACAGGATGGGATTCTGAAAATGTTAGAAAGCCGAACTGAAAGATGAAATGACAGCCATGCTAGTCTGTATCAAATTCTGTCACTCGTGGAGGGACCTTATTTACTTCACCATCTACCTGTGATACGCTAGCATGCAGCTATCCTCAAAATGCTTTCAACAAGCAGCCGTCCAGCTCTCCTAATGTACATAGATTGGAGAGACAGGCAAGTGACAGGCGATCTCAGTCAGGTTTAACTGTAAATAATAAGGTCATCTTCTGTTTCCACTTAATCCTTTATCATGACAAGCTGGAAATATTTATATCTTCCAAGTTGGAAAAGGGAAGAATAACTAAAATTGTCTTATAGGAAAAAGGTGTCACCTATAGGATCATTCATATGATAAGATAATGGCAAATAGGAAGTGCGTGTAATTGTTACTGGCAATGAAATACTGTTGACAGGGAGAACAATTTTTGCAAAGATGACCAGGTTACTGGATTTCATCTCTTTGTTAAAGGAAATCTGTCAGCAGGTGTTTGCTATTTTGTTTGACAGCAATACAATGTAGACAAAGAATCCCTGAATCCAACAAGGTATCACATAGATTACTGGCTGAATTTATTCTTACACAATCAAATAATTTAGTTTCGGGAACACAGCAGAGATGAGATATCAGCCCCTGCCCACACTAGGCTCTCAATAAAGATTGTACGCTCAATCTAAGGTGTCATTCAGAGAAGGGGTCGTGTTAATGCTGTGCAAGTAGAGGTAGTGTCACACGTGGCCCGCGACATCGCCGAATAGTGACGTAACAGCGATGTCGCGGGCGATATTGCAAGTGCGTCGCGCTGTGTGACAGCACGACGCAACAGCAAATTATCGCTGGTTGCAGGTTGACAGGTTTATGAACATGTTCATAAACCTGTCAACCTGTGACCAGCGATTAGGCTGGATCGCGCCGTCTGACACTGTTGGCGGCGTGATCCAGCCTATATCGCAGCGTTCCTGAGCCATCGCTCGCTGGGCTGAGCCCAGCCCAGCGAGCGATGGCTTCGCCCACATCGCCGCCTCGTCACCGGCAACGTCGACAGCTGGCCAGCGATGTCGGAAGCGAGCGGGCACCCGCGCATCGCTTCCGACATCGCTGGCCAGATCGTGCTGTGTGACAGCACCTTAACTTTTTAGTCCTGCCATGTTTTTAACAGGGTAATAAATCCATTAGTTTAAGTCAACAATTGCACAGATATGAGAAGCACAGTTGTTGTTTTTTTAACTCTTACATCATGCTGTCCTCACCTTATATAGGCAAAACCTGTTGACAGATTCCCTTTAAGAGTTGAAAAATAATTTCCAACAGAAGAGGTGATCAAAGCTCTTCATCAACGTAAGTCTAGAAGCTGGCATTGAGTATTTTATGTTATGTTGGTAATAAAGTCAAAGAATATAGATAACAACATTCTGCACAGAGCGAACAAGAACATTGTTTTTGGCCATGTAGGCACAGATGAGGTCTTCTCCATGTGTCAGGCCAATGCTGTCCGCTGTGCCCACTATTCTGGTAAAAATGTCCCTAGATTTTAAAATGTATTGGAGACTCTGATACAAATATTCAAATACATTCTACTGCTAAAAATTGGACATTTTCTTGATACATTTGTGATTAATGAGTAGAAATTGATCTGGCATTTCTGTCAGTGAGCAGGTGGCAGTCACGTAGCCACTAAGGCAGTGTACTCACGTGTTGAGCGCAACTACTCCGGACCTGAGTGAAGCTGTGGTTGCCCGCAGAGAGACCGCAGCCACCCTGTACTCACCATATGCAGCGGGTGCGGGGCAGCTTCTCCCTGCAGTCACCGATGGCAGCCGCTTCCGACTCCGCAGCATGAAATGAACATGCGGAGGAGGAGCGGAATGCCGGCAACCCGCACCGCAGCTAAAGGAACGCTGCGGTCGGGTTAAGCATAGTGAGGATGGGATTTCTTCAAATCCCATCCACTATGCTTATACTGTACTTTGCAGAGTTTTGGATGCAGCGTCCAAAACGCTGTGTATACTGATCGTGTGCACACACCCTAAAACACCGCTTCGTCACCTAAGACAATACCAGTAGCATAGATAGCATGTGATGTGGGCCCTGCTATTCATTTTCCATTGGAGTGGACCCTCTGACCAAAGAATTCCTCAAGTCAATATTAAACAACTGAATAAAGGGTCAACCAGATCTAAAAAAAAATGCTAAAGCTATGTCCCTCTCATCCGGGAGCTATTATATGTTTGCTAATGCTACTCAGCCCATTAGATGTGAATGAATCATAGGTGAATTTTCAGACACATCCCAGGCCACGTTACACACAGCGATATCGCTAACGTCACAGGTTTTGTGATGTAGCAGTGACCTTGCCAGCGATATCGCAGTGTGTTGCACTTAGCAGCGATCGGCTCCCTGCTGGGAGATCGCTGATCATTAATGAAGGCCTGGACCATTTTTTGATTGGCGATCTCTTGCTAGGCAGCATGCATCGCTCTGTGTGACAGGGAAAACAACCAGCGATCCCAATTCTGAGGCCGAGAACCTGACAGATCCCAACGACTTTCAGGTGTCGGTGCATCGCTGGGTCATCGCTGGTGAGTCTGCCTGGCATCTCACCAGCGACCATGTAGCGACGCACCAGTGATCTGGCCAGGTCAGATCGTTGTTGGGATCGCTGGTGTGTCACTATGTGTAACGGGGTCTTTATTGAGAATGGTGGATACTGTGTTATTATCTGTGTATAGAGCTGGTACCTGTCATTGTAATCCTGCCTATGATAACATGGATTCCTGAAAGAACAGGAAGTTTGAGTATAAAAAGTTCTCATAGCTAATGTGAAAATTAGATACATTATTTTTTGTTTATAGCTTTTCTTCTTTATTATAAAAACCTTAATATGAAAAAAATATTTGGAAAAAAATACATGTAAAGCAAAAACATGTTTGAAACAATAAGTCATTTTCTGATTATACAATACCCTTAAGAGTGCCATTGTTTAAAAGGAATATGTCAATAATAATAGTAATAATAATCTTTTTTTGATGCAGCGCCAACATATTCACCAGCGCTTTACAATTCATAGGTTCATATACAAACACTCATAAGTAACAGTTATAAAAAATACAATAATTAAAGCAAACATTAAGGACGGCCCTGCTCATAAGAGCTTAGAATCTACAAGAGGTGGGAGTGACACAAAGTAAAGTGGCTTATTTCCAATGATGGTCCAGCCATCTTGAAGAAATTGGGATAGATAAAGGCTGCACGACCAGTCACCAGCCAGTCAGAGTAGAGCTTTTAGGTTTGGAGGAGCTTGACAGAGACTTATGTTCAGATAAACAGTGAATGGGCTATACTGTATATAAAGGACATCGATTAGGGAACCTGAATCATTTCATGCTTTATTCTCACACTCTGCAGATAAAAACAGCTTAAAAATGAAGATGGTCACAAGAAGAAGAGTCTTGTGAACGACTTCCTCCAGCTTCTCCCCATTCAGCTCAGCTTAATTGACAGGTCTCTCCAAGGGTGTAAGTACAACAGGTGCAGGAATTGCAATCCCACCGGACCTCTGGAGCATAGGGGGCCCCAAAAGTCCATTTGGTCTATAAAAAAGACTAATGCTACTAAAGATTTGCAATAATTGGGGGCCCCATTGGAGCTTTTGCATCAGGGCCCATGAGCTTCATGTTACACCACTGGGTCTCTCCCCATTTTTGATGAACTGGATATGTGTCAATCAAGCTGAATTAGGAAAGGAGATGCTAAAGGGGATGGACCACTGACTGCCCGTGTCCAGGTTTTTTTTTTAAGCTTATTTTGACACATTGTAGCTTTCATATTAAAACATTTTTCTAATATGGGAATCTCTCTGTAAGTAACGCTGATTGTGGTTTGGTGCCATGAAAGATCTGACAGATTCCCAGAAACATCTCAGCCATATTTTTCTAATCTCATCAGCCCCTGTAAGGTGACTGAGTCTCCTTAGCACACATATCCTGCTTTAGCCTACAAGGTTATCATTGTAAGATTTACTTATCACTTTATCCTCCTTCATGCTTTATATATAAAAATGTCAATGTCATCTTTTGCAGTATATGTTACTGGATATCACAGTGTTTCTGGGCTGGACAATAGTTTAATGTAGACTTCTCTCATATAAGATTGCACCGTTTTATCCCGCACTTAAGGTTATACTATAAAACCCATTTATTTTATATCCATGAAGCCTCTCTTCTGCTTTACACTCAACCATGTTCTAACGGATTGAGTCTCCCCGTATCTGGGTCCTTGTAATGGCTTGGGAAGGAGGAACAATTTAATGACAAGGGTGTAACCACTACATCCTCAGCACGGCGGAAAACATATAAATGCTTATTACCGAGTAGAAGGGGAGGAAGATGAGATATTTCAGCAGTTCTGCTTCTGCTCATAAAATGTTACATAGATACAGAACATCCGAGCTCTGAATACAATTCAGCCTTCAGAGGCTTGTAATTCTTTTCCTAAAACGACGGCTCTGATTGTTCTTTTCACTTGTCAATTGTTTATTTAATATTAGGGCCAATTGACAGGAAAGAGCTTTCTTTTCTAAGGACCTTGTAGGATATATACAAGGGCTTCTTTAAATAGCAAGCGGCAAAGAGAGCGCTCCATCTCTTGACTTTATCCAGCGCGCACGTCTGCACAGATTCTCATTATCTCACTCACTGTGATACAGGTCCCTACCACAATGAACAGATTGAAAGGATAGTATGAGTTCAGGGAAGAGAAAGAAATAAGGCCTATACAATCACAATCAAAGAAACATGTTTGAACAAGAAAATAACTAAATGCCTAGCTGTCCATCTGCACATATGCTTTTCAATATCGAGGAAGGCTGGATAAATATTTTTCCTCGTAATAAAGCTATCTGCATAATAGGAATTTATCACGCTGAATATACTCAATGTAGATAGCTCTCAACAAAAATGGACATGGCAGTAAGATATATTCCTCCAAAGGCATATTCTATAAATGAAATAAAGTCTTTTCATCAGTGTTCAAGACCCATACATACCTTGGACAAACATATGGATTGAAAATCAAATCAAATGTATGTCCCCCTTTAAAGGGTCCAAATAATCAAAATTGGCGTTTTGTACCCAAGTCTTCATTACAGATGAGTAAACCTTTCAAAGTTCAGGTGGGGTCGCTGAAAGTGTTGAGCAAGTCTGTTCAGGTTTGGAGTTCGGGTGCTTTACATTTGCCACATGCAGTATTTGATCAGCTTGACTAGGCTTAAAAGCTCAGTTTTTGGGTGTAGAGTGTATCCAAAATTAATTTGGAAAAAAAAACACATTCCCACCCCTGAAAGTGTTTTATTTGTGACTGGATGTATGTGAGTGGAGAGCTGAACTGCCAATCAATAACTTCCATTGAGGTTCGGGTCAGTGCCATCCTATGGAGCCGAGCAACTTGGGGAGACGGTTATCACTCAGTCAACAGGGATGTTCCTTATCCACTTCCTCTGGCAGGGGAGGAGGTTGCACAGTAACAGAGTCGACATCTCCATAAGTGTATCAGTGACACACCTGGAGGGCCTATTCACAAGTCGGCAGTAGTACCAAGCAACTGTTGGTAAATCATTACTTCCTCCTCAATCATGTACTTGTCGGTCAGGCATACATAACTTTGCATCATTGCAATGACCAGATCCAGATTGCTAAATCCTGACCTTAGGTCTCACCACAGTAATCACAGGCATGCGTACTAGGCAAACTTAGTCAAGCAGTTATGGACACCAGATTTCATCAGTGCCCAACATACTCAGCACTCAGAGCTAACAGTATCTGAAGCGGATTACAGCTGTACAAAAATGTACACAACACCATAATCTCTTGGGTAAATCACCTACAGGGAGGAAAGGGAAATTTAGACATTTTTTTTATTAAGCTTGTGAACTACTGTCAGCACCACCAAAGGTCATTTTTGAGAACTATCTGAGTATTGCTTTATATTAGAAAACCTTCTTGGCGATTGGACTAGTTGAGTGTACTGCTAGGCAAACTGACTTGTTCAGCACAGTAGTCCTGGTCAGCCTTGACTGGGTGCAGGTGAATCTATCTCCTTTGGTATTTGGAAAAGAATTTATCCAAGTTCTTCAGTAGTGGTGTTTGGATATCTTTGTTGTTCACGGTTTTGCTGTATCCCACACCTGTACACAGTCCACACATTTATATGATTGGCTTCAAAGCATTTTATGAAGGAATATAGCAATACAGTACAATTCAATTCTACATGCTTTGGGCCAATATAGACCCCAGTTCCAGTAAACATAAGCCTGTATGCTATTGCAGTTTTGCTCTTATTTCAGATCTAGCATACATGACCTCATTCCATTCTTTGAAGTTTTTACATCTTATAGCAACATTGTATAAACTTGTCCTCCACTTTACCGTCACGGTCCTTATCATCACTTCATAACATGACAAAACTGTGGTTTTCACTAAGAATGATATTCAATCAACTGGAATAGCCACTTGTCAAAACATGTTATTTCTATAACCTGTGCAAACAAGGTTACCAGTATCAATGAGATCAGAATCACACATATAATACTAAATAAGATTAAGACATAGAAAACAAGCAGTTCTTTCAGGCTTGACATGTCATTTGCTAAAGCCATTCTTAAAGAATCTCATGTCTTCCAAAAAAAAACATGTAAATCCTTGAACCATTGGGACATATATCAGCACTTTTAAACCTTCAAATCCAAATTTAAATTCAAGGTCAACGTATTAAAAATCTCGTCAAAACAAAATGGGAGAATATGAAATAATTGAACTTGACTATCACTTAAAGTTGTTTAATTTGATATACCGTAGTTAGAGGGAAATTGAGGCTTTTTAAAATTATTTTAAAACCTAACTAATTTTTTAATACTCATTTAAGGGAAAACTTACATAAGTGCCTCAATTTGATAAGTTATTGTCCTTTAGGGTACCTTTACACGCCGTAACCACGGAGAGAAATATTGACGGCGATATGTCGCCTTGCGACAAACGCCATCAAAATCTCTTCCAATTGCGGCGTGTAATTTGAGAATTTGGCGGCGATCTTTCGCCTCGTCACGGTAGCCTGATTTCAGAGCACTGCACTAAAATAAGCCGACCGTGGCGAGGCGACAGATCGCCACCAAATTCTCCAATTACACGCCGCAATTGGAAGAGATTTTGACGGTGATTGTCGCAGGGCGACATATCGCCGTCAATATTTCTCGCCGCGGTGGCTGCGTGTAAAGGTACCCTTACATTCATGATTACTGTGAACTGATACTCAGAACACTCTTTCATAATAGTCATGCAGTATAAAAAGGCTACCAATCACCCAACTAATATGCACAACCCCGATTAGTCAGGAAAAGCAATCTTCTGTTTGGTACAAAAGATCAGTATTCTTGGTAGCACATAAGCCTGTGTAAAAAGGATTTGCGCTGCTGTGAAAAATGACAGTGTATGTGCATAAAACAATCTATTACAGATCATTTAGTCCATAACTGAAGCCAGTTTGGCAGTCTTTTTGTAATGCACCTTTCCTAACAACTGATCAGTCTAGCAGGGCTAACATGATCTACTTTAAGGAGTTTTCTCAACATTGCAAGTTATTCCTTGGACAATATTCATCTCTGGGGTGTCTCCCTGCTGGAATCTGTACCATTTCCAAGAATAGAGTAGTGGCCAGGTTTGGGCTTCAAAATTTCATTCAGTATATATGGGACTGCAGGAGAAAGTCAGTGCAGTCACATAGTTCTTAAGATCATGTCACGAGGACTGTGGGGAAAAGGAAATCTGGGGTGCCTGATATACCCTTCAAGCTAGGGAGACCTGAACTATCCTTAACTCAGGGGTACTCCTGATGGTGGAGAGGCCTGAGTCTCCACCCTGGCCCTGCTCCTATATAGCCCTGAACAGATTCCCACTCCCCCTCCCCCTGGAGCTGGGAAGTTAAGGAACTCAATTATAAAGACAGACACCAAAACCAAAACACAAGCTAACAGCATGCACACACAGAGAGAATACAATAAGTAATAATAATTGCCGTAGCACGTTTTGTGTCGGACCCCGCACGTCGTGGATATGTCACACTGTGACGTCACCACGCCGTGCGAGGCATTGCCCGCGTAGCGGGCATTGCGACCCCTCGCCGCTGTCATCCCGCTCCGGAGCCTGTGCCCCTGTGCTCCTGTGCCCCCGCTCCGGAGCAGCTGCTGTCAGCACATGCTGACACAGTGCTCCGGAGCCTGTGTCCCTGTGCCCCTGTGCCCCCGCTCCGGAGCAGCTGCTGTCAGCACATGCTGACACAGTGCTCCGGAGCCTGTGTCCCTGTGCCCCTGTGCCCCCGCTCCGGAGCAGCTGCTGTCAGCACATGCTGACACAGTGCTCCGGAGCCTGTGCCACTGTGTTCCTGTGCCCCGTCATACTAAAGTTAAATCAAGTGTTGAAAAATAAAAAATCTTTATTCTCACCTTCCAGCGCTCCCTCGGCGTCTCCAGCTGCAGCTGCTCGCTCGGTAACAGGACCTGTGATGATGTCAGAACCCGATCAGCTGATCGGGTCACATGACCGGTTACCGCGGTAACCGATGACGCTTTTGACGTCATCACAGGTCCTGCACACCCGATCGGCTGCAGCTGGAGACGCTGAGGGAGCGCTGGAAGGTGAGAATAAACATTTGTTATGTTGGGGGGGACATGAGGGGGGACAGAAGGTGGGGGACAGGAGGTGGGGGACATGAGGGGGCACATGAGAGGGCACATGAGGAGCGGACAGGAGGGGGGGGGACATGAGAGGGCACAGGAGGGGGGCACATGAGGAGCGGACAGGAGGGGGGGGACATGAGAGGGCACATGAGAGGGCACAGGAGGGGGGCACCGTACAGTGCTGACCACTGAGCCACCGTACAGTGTTGACCACTCACCCACCGTACAGTGCTGACCACAGAGCCACCGTACAGTGCTGACCACTGAACCACCGTACAGTGCTGACCACTGAGCCACCGTATAGTGCTGACCACTGAGCCACCGTAGAGTGCTAACCACTGAGCCACCGTACAGTGCTAAACACTGAGCCATCGTACAGTGCTAAACACTGAGCCACCGTACAGTGCTAACCACTGAGCCACCGTATACAGTGCTAACCACTGAGCCACCGTACAGTGCTAACCACTGAGCCACCATATACAGTGCTAACCACTGAGCCACCATATACAGTGCTAACCACTGAGCCACCATACACAGTGCTAACCACTGAGCCACCGTATACAGTGCTAACCACTGAGCCACCGTACAGTGCTAACCACTGAGCCACCATATACAGTGCTAACCACTGAGCCACCATATATAGTGCTAACCACTGAGCCACCATACACAGTGCTAACCACTGAGCCACCGTATACAGTGCTAACCACTGAGCCACCGTACAGTGCTAACCACTGAGCCACCATATACAGTGCTAACCACTGAGCCACCATAAAGTGCTAACCACTGACTCACCGTATACAGTCTTAAACACTCAGCCGCCATACAGTGCTCATCACTCAGCCACCTTATACAGTGCTAACCACTGAACCACCATACTGTGCTAACCACTAAGCCACCGTACAATGCTAACCACTGAGCCACCATACTGTCCTAACTACTGAGCCACCGTGCAGTGCTAAACATTGAGCCACCATACAGTGCTAACCACTGAGCCACCGTACAGTGCTAACCACTGAGCCACCGTACGGTGCTAACCACTGAGCCACTGTACGGTGCTAACCACTGAGCCACCATACAGTGCTAACCACTGAGCCACTGTACAGTGCTAACCACTGAGCCAGCATACAGTGCTAACCACTGACCCACCATATACAGTGCTAACCACTGAGCCACCATATACAGTGCTAACCACTGAGCCACCATATACAGTGCTAACCACTGAGGCACCATACAGTGCTAATCACCGAGTCACCGTATACAGTGCTAACCACTGAGTCACATTACTGCTCTAATTATTGAGCCATCATATACAGTGCCAACCACTGAGCCACCATATACAGTGCTAACAACTGAGTCACCGTATACAGTGCTAATCACTGAGTCACATTACTGCTCTAATTATTGAGCCACCATATACAGTGCCAACCATTGAGCCACCATAGAGTGCTAACCACTGAGGCTGTTTACAGTGCTAACTATTGAGCCAGTGTATACTGTGCTAACCACTGAGACCCTGTATACTCTGCTAACCACTCAGCCGCCGTATACTCTGCTAACCACTGAGCCGCATAAAGTCTGCTAACCACTGAGTTGCTGTAAACTCTGCTAAGCACAGTGCTGCGGGCAGGAGAGGGCCGGGGGACAGCGGGCGGGTGCGGCCAGGATGGCCCCCCCGCCCCTACTGCCCGCACCCGGCCGCTGTTCCCCGACCCCCTCCTGCACGCACCCGGCCGCTCTTTCTCGGCCACCTCCTGCCTACACAAGGCCGTTGTTCCCCTGCCCCCTTCTGCCCGCTGTTCCCCGGACCCCTCCTGCCCGCACATGGCCGCTGTCCCCCTGACCCCCTCCTGCCGCACCCGATTGCTGTCTCCCTGCCTCCCTCCTGCCCGCATCCGGCCACTGTCCCCCGGCCCCCTCCTGCACGCACCTGGCCGCTCTTCCTCAGCCTCCTCCTGCCCACACATGGCTGTTATTCCACCAGCCCCCTTCTGCCCGCTGTTCCCCGGCTTGCTCCTGAACGCTCCCGGCCACTGTCCCCCAGCCCCCCTGACTGCACCCACCTGCTGTCTCTTCCTGGACTCCCGCACTGCTGCACACTGGCACCGCTGCACACCGGTACTGCTGTATGTATTCTATCTACTATATAATTGCCGTAGGCACTTCCGTGTCGGACCCCGCAAAAGACCGTGCCTTTGTCACTCTGTGACGTCACCACGTGCGACCCCTCGCCGCTGTCAGCACACACCCCAACCCCTGTCACCACACCCCCCCCATATGTCCTCACCCCCCCCATATGTCCGCACACCCCTGCTCCGATCCCGCTCCGGAGCCGCTGCTGTCAGCACATGCTGACACAGTGCTCCGGAGCCTCTCCTGTAACCATGCTCCCCGATGTCCCCACCCCCCCCCCCCCCCCCCCCGCTGTCACCACACACCCCCCATATGTCCGCATACCATATGTCCGCCAAAATCGCGGCAGATGCGGTGAAAAAAACCGCATCTGCCGCGATTGCCGCATAACCGCTGCACTTGCGGCGCGGTTGCGGTAATCCCCATAGAAAGTATAGGGGGACTTGCGGCAGGTGCGGCAAGTGCGGTTTTGCACTTGCGGCAGGTGCGGCCGCGAAAAAAACCGCGGTCAGCCGTGGTTTATTTCGCGGCTGCACCTGCCGCAAGTGCAAAACCGCACTTGCCGCACCTGCCGCAAGTCCCCCTATACTTTATATGGATATTATTTGAAAATGTTAAAAAAAAATTTAAAATATTCTAGACACCCGATGCATTTGCATCGGGCTCACAGCTAGTAAGTAATAATGGAGAAAACAAGTACAAGCAGGAGTACAAAATACAACAAGGAAGTTTTCACCAAATACCAAGAAAAGAGCCAGTATTGCTGGAGCAACGTTAAATGAGTCAGCATGAGAGAACAGATTCCACCATCTTAAAAAGGCAGGGAGCAACTGTGATAGGCCTCCCAGAACATGTGATCCTAGAGGTAATCAGGAGTCAAACAGAGATTAACTCTTACTAGACTAATCACTATTGAAGACAGAGCTTGTTGACACCTAAGCCTGCCTGTGGAACTGAGAAGCATGACAGAAACCTCAGTGTGGAGTGTCAGAATTTGAAGTGTGAACGGAGTCAGGTGCCGCCCTCACACTCTGGCCATGTTCACACATCTCCACTGCTAGTATTTAGCGGATCTTCGCTAAATACTTAGCATTTTTTCAGTGAAGCGGAGATGCGGGAGCACAACCCCTGGTTACCCGATGCTGATTGTGGTAACCACTTCACACACAAGTCTGCCTAGTGTCCGCTTAAGCCGAGCGGACAGGGAAACCCTGCTAGCGGAGACCCGCTAAATACTAGCAGCGGAGATGTGTGAACATGGCTTCTGCGAGTTTTCAGCAAAACGCCGTGTGACAGATCAATGTGTGTCCCAACAAGGGACCCACAGAGACCATACAGTTGTGTCAACCCTTTTAATGCAAATCTCAGGCCCTTGAGTACCATTTCCTATGTTGCCTATCAAGAATTACATGCCAGTGGTGCACAATTGCCATGATCATAGTAGGTCATGGCAGGAGATCTCAAGAATGACAGCATTTAGGAAATATGCTATTACATGGGTGCATTCTAAAGCCGAATTTTCCATTTTTACATCTTAAACATTTCAATTCAATTGAGTAAAGGACGTGTTATTTTTTCTTAAGTCAAATAATCTTAAATTTTTCAACCATATGCATAAAAATAGTGAAATACTGCACGTGAGTACACTGTTACTGTCATAGCACCACTCCAACATTTTTCATTTATTCAGCGCTCGAGTAGTGATTTAAATGTAAGTCCCTTGTCCTCATTCTTATAGTCTTATACTTACCTTCCGGAGGCTTCATCCTTTTTCATCACTGCTCCAGTCCCGCATCACCATCTAGTGTGCCTGTAATTTGTGACTGGCCGGAAGTCAAAAGGTACATCACCAGCGTTGAATGCATCTCTATGAGAGCCAGTTGTATTGCTTTGTGATCTCCAGTTGTCACCATGAAAAAATGGCGCTGCTGGCAGGTCAGAGAGCACTGGAGACAGACTGGAGCAATGGTGGAAACAGATGAAGATGGCTGCAGGCGAGTATAAGAAAGGGTTCAGGGGACTTATATTTAAATCACCACTCCAGCTGTGAAATAAAAACAAAGGAGTGGTGCTTTAATGTATTTTGATAGGAAAGTATACATATGTATTACAGTAAATGACAGTAGCAGAGAATCTTACAGTATCATCTATGAGCCCTGGAAGGTTGGAGACCCTTTCCCTTGTGAGTGAACCCTTTGGTTAAAAACTAGATGCTTTTATCTATCGCAATAGGTCAAGTTAGGGTGCTTTCACACTGGCGGTTTTGCCACATCTAAAAACACATCTAAAAACCATATCTAAAAACTGCCGCTGACCAGGTTTTTTTCGCGACCGCATCTGCCGCAACTGCACTTGCCGCACACATACCGCAAGCCCCATAGACAATGCATGGGGCTTGCCGCAAGTGTGCCGCAAGCGCGGCACTTGAGGCAGATGCGTTTTTTTGTCCGGATCCGGGCAAAAACGCCAGTGTGAAAGCACCCTTATCCATCTAAACAGCTTCCATGTTCCAATTATATATGCAAGTTATTCCATAATTTTATGTATGAGACTGGCTTACTGTAGTATCAGAGAAACATAGGGTAAAACTATTATTTTTGGAAACACCAGAGCAACGTGATACTTTACAAGTCCTATAACATGCAGAATTTACATGTAAATAAAGTACAAGTGACACAGAATAAACCAGAACAAATATGTAATGCTTCTGGCTGTGACACGGTATGTTCTGGAGGCAAAGGAAAAGCATTGTCACGCTGTTCGTGGGTTTGTATTCTCAGATCTATTATGTTCTCAAACTGATGCGCTATTATCTTTGGACAACTTTCACACCGGGAGGTGATCCCTGGCAGCGTAATTTTGAAAATGAAAAGCTTACAAACAAGATAAATTTCATTGCTATGTTACCTGAATTAATATCACCTGACAGTCATTTCAACAAATGCAAAGCTCGGCAAAAGTTATTTCCAGACTGCGGCTCTGTGCTGTAAACAACTACAATAAACTCCAATCTGCATATTTCCATAGTTAATAAGATTCTTGTGTATGAAAAATAATAGGTCGACAATCAGAAGTCAATAGTGGTAGCGGGAAGCAGAGCTGTATTACAGCACAACACACAGGCGTCCTGATTACATTTCTCCAGCTCAGGCCCAGATTCTTATTACTTTTCTGTTATAAGGCTCAATCTGGGATAATCTACTTTAATAAACACATTTCTCCTCCATAAAGATGTCCTGTCAGAAGCTCTTGTACGGCCATTTATATTTCTGCTGTTTTGTATGCTGTTTTGTTGTAGACTTGCTGCAATGTTTCATGAAGCTTTCCGAAGGGCTAGCGAGATTTTGTACCGTATGTTATATAGATGCCTTCAAGAGTTCACTTTAAACGTAGAGGTATAAATTATATTTGCATTAAGATTTATTTTGAAATTTAGTAAGCCATTTGCTAATCATGATAGTTTCATGTAAGAATTTGAATGAACGGATCAAAATATAGGCGCTGCAACATATAGTATATATGGCTATAACTCATAATCAAACCATTCAAGGTCTCTTCTTCTAGTTATTAATTTGAACCTTTATAATGTATTATGAGTGGATGCAAAAAAATCCAGTTCCTGTGGCAAATATACAGTGCTGATGCACAGCTCTTTACAGCAGGGGTGGGGAACTCCAGGTCTCGACATTCACCAACAGAGCAGGTTTTCTGGATTTCCTTAGCATTGCACAGGGGTAGAATTCAATTATCACATGCGCAATATTTAGGCTCCTTTCACATCAGCAGTTTACGCTGATGTGCGGCAGATCTGGCAGATGGGGCCGCATCTGCCGCCTAACGGCCGACTTGTGGCCCTGATCCAGCAAGCCCCATGTATTTTCTATGGGGCTTGCTGTCCCGTGCGGTAAGTGCGGTTCTGCCGGATGCAACAGATCCAGCACTTGCGGCTGGAAAAAAAACTTTGCAAGCGGCGTTTTTTTTCGTGGCCGCAAGTGCCAGATCTGCTGCATCTGGCAGAACCGCACTTGCCGCACCGGACCGCAAGCCCATAGACAATACATGGAGCTTGCTGGATCAGACGTCAGATCCAGCAGATGCGGCGCCAACTGCCGGATCTGCCCCACATCAGCGTAAACCGCTGATGTGAAAGGGCCCTTAGGAAGGCTTGAAAACCTGCACTGTTAATGATCCTTGAGGCCTGGAATTCCCCACCCCTGCTTTACAGCAACAGTAGAGTTATCACAGCCCTTGAAGCTGTACAATCACATATTTAGATTTCGATCATCTCAAAGTAATTGGTGGAGATTGCTGTTCACTGACTACAAAGATTCTGATAATTGTGAGAGTACAGAAATGGAAAGTTTCTCAAAAAAGGGTATCAGGGTAACACACAACTTCATTGGCTATTGATTGAACAGCTGTTGAAAAGCTACTCCTCGTAACCCCTTGATATACAAGAAGGATGAGATTGACCCAGCGATGGGGAAAAACGGCAGCACACAGAGGAAAAGTGTATAAAACTTCACATTATTGCAAATCCATAAAAATATAAATAACAATGTACAATGTGCTGCAGTCAAATCAGTCCATAGGACGGTTAAGAGCGACGTGTTTTTGCTAAAACGGTAGCTTTAATCATGATCCTGATTAGCCTTATCAATCAACATCATTATTAAGGCTACTGTTTTGGCCAAAACGTGTCACTCTTAACCGTCCTATGGACTGATCTGACTGCTGCACATTGTGAATTACTTTTTATATTTTTTATGGATTTGCAATAAAGTGAAGTGTTACACACTTTTCCTCTATGTGCTGCAAGTTTTCC